>CM063497.1:16814486-17009486 GCA_032207245.1 Pardosa pseudoannulata
CAAGGTCCCAATCAGGACTAGTACTGGAGTGTTGAACAATGGGTCATAGTGTGGAGGCCACATAACAAAAACAGCTGATATTATGTAGCCTCCACACTATGGCCCATTGTTCACCACTCTAGTACTGGTCCTGATGGCGACCTTGAATGATGTTTCATGGGTTGCATCCACACACTGGGCCAGTAATGAGCAGAGCGCATGTATGCATTCATAGAATCTACTGCGCACTCTGGCAGCGCATGCTGGTTGTCTTTGATCTTTGGAGAAAATCCGCTTCCGAAGCCATCCTCCACCAAAGCCATTTTTATTGTCTGCCATCGTCGACTTCGATAAACCATACTACCTCCAGACGGTGGTAATGGATTGTAGTGGACCATAGTGTAGAGAGGTATTTAGGCTGGATCGAGTACCGAACTCGCAACTCTCCAGTTACGAGATCGTTGACATGCCGATTGAGCTACCGCGGCTCATGAACTCTTGGAATAAAATTGGGAGTATTGTTGGGTAATCTATCACACTAATTATTGGGCCAATTTCTCTCAAAAATTTAGCGAGAATCAGAATTAGCTCCAAAATTGGTCGAAAAATTACGAAGTGGGATAGCAGCATTATGTGTGATTTAGACGTTGACCCAATTATCATTGAGCTGGTAAAAGTTCTTTTACTGTCGTTGACTCCCGGTCCCATATTTAAAATGCCCATCTTTTTGAGTAAATCACTTGACATAAGCTCATTTGAAAGAAATAAGCATTTTGATTGCTTTGCTAATATTAGCTTAAAATCGTCTATTTGTGTTTGAAATCGAAGGAAATGAGAGCTATAAACATTTACAGAGCAAAAATACTTAACACAAGTTCTTTTTTGCTCTCAAATAATCCCACATCTGCTGTGGTGAATTCCTGTTAGACCTCCAATATCAAAATAAAAGGTTTAAAAGATCACTTTAGACATGAAACTTGGTAACTAGCCCGAAGTTAATTTGAGATTTTAGAAAGAGAAAACTCGTGCCTCTTTTGTAACAAAAAAAACTTGTCCTTTTAGGTAGTTTATATTAATATGAATTTCTCTCCATTTAAACATTAAGAATATTGTTTATTTATCTGTGTATCTAATAAACATAAGATAATAAAATCAAGATTATTTTAATGAATTTAAATATCAATTATAAATCTCATATTTTCCTAGATGTCATAAGAGATGAAGATCTAGAGGTCGAATGTTTGGGCAGTTAAAAAACTTTCTGCTTTGTTGTTCTGAAGGTAAAATTATTTTGCTATATAGAGAAGAGTAAGCAACGCATTGACCTGGAACCTTAAGGTCCCTCCACACTATGGTCCACTGCCATCCATTACCACCGTCTGGATCGAGTATGGCTTATTGAGGCTGACGATGGCAGACGATAAAATAGCCTTGGCGGAGGATGGCTTCGAAAGCGGTTTCTGTCCTAAGATAAAACGCAGCCAGATGCACAACTAAAGTGCGCAGTAGACCCTATGGACGAATCCACGCACTCGGCTCATTTAGTGGCCCAGTATGTGGATACAACCTGTAAACATCGTCCAAGGTCACCTCCAGGAAGTGGTGAATAATTGGCCATAGTGAAAAGGCTACATTACATAATAGCAGGACTTCAAGCAGATGATTTTTGGTGAAGAGTAGAATGCTACAGATAACCACTCCTTCAACAGACACACGCCTAAGTTGAACAGTAAGTACATTTCGCCTAATGTGGCCTCCCCACTATAGCCAATTGTTCACCACTCCACAACTGGTGCTTGTGGCCTACGTGGATGACGTAACTTTAGCATCAGAACTCAGCGAAGTAACTTTAGCGAAGGTCTGCTTTTGTAGCATTACGATTAATATATTCTTGCTTAAGTGTCATGAGACTCAGTTCTACTACTTAAAAACTTTTTTTTTAAAATCCGAATCCTTAAAGCGGTGAAAATTCAGTTAATGGTGCCACCTTGTTGTTTTGGCGATATTAATTGGCGTCAATAGTGTCAACATGCCACTTACGATATTAATTGGCGATGATAAACTTCCAATAAAACACATAAATTGTAAGTATTACAATAATAAGAAACACAATATAACTGAAATTTATACACAGATTGTACCAACTTTTTAAATCTGCAAACGTATGGAGAACATTTTTTAAAATTTTCGAAATCATACTGAAATTTAGCAAGAAAGGAGGTAATTCCCAATTTTTTAATTTTACTAAGTATTTGTTTATCATATGATGCAGAAAATTTGTCAACGTTTATAAAATGAAACTTATCAATTACAGGTAAAGTGGTTAATACACATATATTTTCATTATGACATAAATGAAATACCTTGAACCACCGTGAACAGACAGCAAATTGGATTGGTTTAGCACGATTTTTACCACGCTTAGTTTTTACAGTCTTTAGAAAAACAATGGTTTTTTACCATTTCCTGAGAAAATTTCTATTGTTATTAGTATTTCTGCGAACATGCATTTTGAAAAAATAAATAAAAGACAAAAATTTAAGGCAGTGCTGCAAACGTGAACATTGTTTTAATATTCTTCTAAGCATAGTCAATCAAGTATATTTATGGAATAAGTTATGAAAACTTTTAGCACAGATACTTTTTCGTAATGTTTATCTTATACCGATGAATAAATGAAAATATTTACGCAATTTTTTGGTAAAACAAAACATTTGTTCATTAATATATTGTCGATGGTTATACGACCATCGACAGTTATGAAAAAAATTTATTCTAAGATTTAAATTACATGCTTTAGCAATTCAAATAAATAATAATAGCTTCTTAAATACCTTTAAGAAGCTAATATTTTTATAATAATAATATTACCTTCTTAAAGGTAAAACTTTAAGACGCTAATAGTAATCTTATTTTTGTAAACAGGTTAACATATTTTTTTAAAGTTCTGTGTCTAAGTTTTATATATACAGTAACAAAGTTATAGTACATACTGATGCAATTTACATAAAACATAATTTATTGACTAATTTTTTAAATTATATTAACAGTTATAGGTTTGTGTTGAATATTATTCATCAGCTAAGTTTTTAATAATACAAAATTATTCTCTCTCCGCTTCACTTGTTCTAGAAAAATTAAACTCAGGAGTAAGCTTACATCATAGCTTATCCCAAATAGTTACTAGTATATATATTAATAACATAAATAGTATAAGGCGATTTTACCCAGCAGGGCACATCTCAACTTATTCTGGCGTTAGTTTCAAACGGAAAGGCAGTTTATTGTTTATCTATTGGCTCTTATAAACACGAAAATGAATGGGAAGGGCATTATAGTAGTTCGTGACGTTGCAACAAATTGCTCTATATATACTTATAAGTTATAAATGAGATAATCCACTTTCTACAAATAAATGAACATGGGATAATCGTATTTACCAGTTTTCTACCATTCTCCATGGTTTTTGCCGATCACAACTCAACTTTGAAATTGTATGAACACAACATGCTTTAATACTTAATATTTTAATACCATTTTCCTGCGATTTTTAAAATAATCTACATCATCTGTATCCGATTTATTATTTATCACAAATCTTTCATTTGGAACACCCGTCGCTTGATTTACGTCCTATAAGTCTTAAGTAGTAATTAATACTGCTGTATTTCTTATAGTAAGCACTGCATAAACTTATTTAAATGTTCTTTGAAACAATATCATTAATTGGGAGATTACAGTGTTAGTTATACATAAAAAAATTAAAGAGAATCAAACATTTGTACACATAAAAAGGAAAAAAATTGTAATCTAAATTCTGTATTTGTGAATAGTTTTTAGTACTCAATGAATAAGATATTTTAATTTCGTCATCGATATTCTCAGACAAATGTTTCCCTATCATGTAATAATTTCTTTTTAAGCGAATGCTCCCATGATTTAAGTACTCATCTGAAAGTGAAATACATCTTAAAATGTTCATACCTTGTTTTGTTTCCGATTTTCTCGGCTTCAGCAGTCAGCGTACTCCAGACGTTGTTTTTAACGCTTTCTTCCGGCACGTTTTCAGCAATCTCGCTGTTCTGAACGTTGGCGGCATCGTTGGAAGTCGACAAAAAGTTCGAAAATCCTTTCGAGAAATCGGCGAAGCTGATTTTGCCGTCATGGTCGAGGTCCAAGTCTTCGAATATGAGGTCTGCGTCCTGATTCGAAATATTTAGACGGCTGCAAAGGTCTCGAAACGCCTCTATGTCAACGGATTGAGAACCATCCAAGTCGCACGATTTGAAGAAGTCCTGAAGCTGGGCTGTCATGTTCTTTGGTCACTTGATGGAATTAGGGGAATAACCTTGTGTCTTAGTACATATCAGTGAGACCATAAAGTTTTCTGAACTACTGAGTATTTCGTATAGTAGGGAATAATTGCAATACAGTATTTGCGAGAGAAATTAGAACCATAAAGCAGAACAAAAAAATATTCGATAGATAAACATTCATGCCAAATATTAAATCTAGTACTTTTCTATTTCACAAAGGTACAATAAATTTTTCTTGCACAGTATGAAATACAAATGATTTCTTCAATTAAAAATATATGTTTTACTTTCACGAACACTAATAAATCCAGCTTTCATTTATTTCGAATTGAAAAGAAAACATTAGTAATTGGTCTTTAAATTCTTCACGTTATTCAAAATAGAAATAATTTTTGGCAATTAAAAAAATTAAATTCTGCTTTTATCGATGAAGTGAATCACATTTCGTTCACACAATTCTAAATGACTTAAAGAATTTCTTGATTGAAGACTCTTCAGACCCTCGTTGCAACTCTGAATGTCCGCAAGTCACTTTACAACTATTTCCACAACAAATGCAAGAAAACGCAAATAGAAACTCACATGCATGTTAAGATTCCAAATCCAACGTTTACATTATTCGCAGTCAAAACAATCCTTCCAACATTCGGTAGGTCAGAGGTTTAAAGTTTACAGTGTTATATTATCCGCCATTTTTTTGCGTGCCTTATCGCCTTCTCTGTCAGCCAGTACCCATAAACAAGCATAAGTTGAGTCAATGGTGTACGTCTACTGCAAGAATCGTCTGCTCATGTATTCTTCACAGCTGTTTGTAAGTCGCGGGAGCTAGGTCAACAAAATCACCTGCCACTACTCAAACAGGTGGGCGGAGAGAAAAATGACAAACAGATAGTGCAGTATGTGGTTATCGTTTCGATTTCGACATTTTATTGCAGCTCTGGCAAACAAAAAAATTCCAAGGCAATGAAACAGAGACTCGTTAAAAGATGTTAGACCGCTTTCCAATTATTTTGATATCCATATTACTTAAATTGAATTAAAGAATATCATAAATGCAGTTTTTTCATCTTCCACGTATCGCGAATTTTGAATGAGGTCTGTGAAAATGACAATATTTACACATCAGTCAACCGAAATGTTAATGAAGACAACATCATTTATTAACAAATAGCTTTAGTGGCGTACACACACCTTTTATGGGTGAAGTTTTAAATGAAAGCGCCACAAATACAAATATAAAGCAAATGTGTATTATATTGTAACCTGACAAAATATGTGTCATCAGAATACAATGCAATTACATAAGCCAAGGAGGTATGTTTATGTAAAAAACGATATATGTGGTCCTTTTTTCAGTCAACTGGTATATGGAGAGGGTTTGAACCCCAAACATCACCCATGGCTCATACAAGTATTTGAATGTGATGTGAAAATTAAGGACTTAAAAGAATCTTTCAACACTAAATTATGGTTGACAGAAATTTATAATTTTGATTATCCTTCTTAATTACAAAATTTTACTGGAAGTTGCTTCATATTTTTAATTTATCATACAATATTCTCTGACTGCAGAATTTTAAAATGGTCAATTTTACTGAAGCAATATCCCAATCAGTATGCAATACCCCTTTTCCAAAAGTATTTAAAATATGGAAATCCTAACTACCAATACACGCATACTTGCAGTTTCCGATTACCAATCCTTGCACATTACCAACTCCTTCACTAAATCATTTTGTAAAGCTTCATAAAGGTTCCAATTGAAAAATAGACCATCCATTAACAAGTGAAAATGTTCATAAAGAATTAATAGTTTGACCTTTTCCCTCAAATATCTTCAGCAGCAGAATCTTTTAAAATGGCAGAATCAAAATAACTTTGTTTCTTGTTTTTGTGATGAGTCATACAATTGAATTTCTTGACTGTGTACTACTTACTCACCCAGCTTTCACTTTTAGTGATTTAGTTCATTTAGACTGGTGTTAAAAAAGAATATGTTAAAAATTAAGGAGCGTACAAACCCTGGTACATATACAGGTTTGACAGTCAGAAGGTTAACTAAACAGAATAAGTGTGGTTAATTAATTCAGTTTCTGAGCAGATTGTAAAATGCAGTGAAAACAAAACAAACAATTTATTTTTATTATATTTTAATGTCACTTAAATCAGGATCTACATACATCACAAGAAAAAAAAAATTCCTACACATGTACAACTTTCATACCAAACATACATATCTTACAAATCAAAAATGAAGTATGAATTCAATAATACACAGGATGATAATAGAAAGGAAGTTAGTTCACTTTTTAATTTTTCCCACTTTTTAACTTAGAATATATATATGAGTATAAATTTAATTTTAAAAAATAACTCAAATAGTACTCCAGATCTAGAATTATCTACACATCACAGTATTGCACTAAAACAATATAAACATGACTGCTATTGTATCTAGTTAAGGAACAGACAGCAGAAAACATTCAAACACACCTGGGAAAGAAAAATTATAACCATTTTCAAGTACATAATTTACCAACTTTTTTTTGCAGAGATGCATTGTTTACTTGGCAGCAATGCACATATATCAGGCTGAAACGTTTTCTAATAATAAACAGAGCTTCTGTGAACAAAGGGTGTTCCTTTTTACAAAGTATGATATCTCGGAGCACTGACATCCTGATCTAAAAGTTGGCTAAGGTAAAAAATTCAAGTTATTGCAGAATTAATTTTAGTGCTATATTTGTTTTCTTCCTGATTTAAGTGAGTGTACTCAAAATGGATAGTTTAAGCCTGGCCTCCTTGGATATTTTAAAGAGCTGTAATAATGTTTTTTTCGTAACACAAGAGGGCATGGCTACTTATTAAATCGCATTTTCAAAAACATCATGTAAGATGTGATCATGTATATATGTTTTATAAACATATTTCCTTATATATTTATACTTATATACCTTTTATATTCTGAAAACGTATTTAAGTATATAATAATGCACATTATATTCTTGAACATATAACAATATACTAGACATATATTAATAAAAAATTACTATTAAAAATGTTGATAACAAAATATAAACATCATGTTTAGACAACACGAACTTTATTACTTCTTTTAAAAAACTATGTCTTTAAAAACAAGGTTTTCTCTAACTAACTGAAAAGTATTATTCATAATAATATTTTAAACACAAAAATTGCAGGTATAGAACCACCTCTATTCCTATAACAGATTTTAAATACTTTTTAAATCAAACTGCAAAAATGACTGAAGTTTGTTTGGTTTAGAGCACTAGATTTTGCTACGCAAGGGCTAATTGAGACCAGGACCTAATGCTTAAAAGCTTATTCTGAATGGTTATGGACATCCATGCTAGCAGTGGGATTATAACTCACTGACTCCAAAAGGCAGCACATTTCTTATTTAGCTATCATTTGGTTAAAATAAAATCAGATATTTTTAATGTGAAAATTATGCATTTGAAAAAAAAAAATAAATAAATAAAAGACAATTTTAATTTAGTGAGTTAAAGCAGCCAAACATAAGGAGAAATGTAGGTTGTTTTTTTGCCAGTAATAATATATTGAGTTATTGACTTTTTTTAACGTATAATATATATATATATATATATATATATATATATAAACAAACTGATAATTACTTAAAGTACAAGGAAAATAATTACATGAGCATGTAAAAAAACATGTATACCTAATGTAAGAGCCTTTAAGAAATCTCTAATCAAGACGTCACGCAAACATTTCAGCTAATACTGTGCATGTAGAATAAAGGATTTTCTACAGTTGCCCTATGCATTTAATTAGCAACAACTCTGCAATTACAAATTAATATGCAACCTAATGTACTACTATGGAAAATTAAAAAACTTGAATGCAACATAACATAACAGAATAGCTTTCAAATAATAAAGTTGAAGAGATGAAGAAAATTATATATTAAAAAAGAAAAATCCTGCATTTAATGTCACGGAGAAAAGTACTACTTTAAACAAGAGAAAAAAATTGCAAACATATGGTTTAATATTTAATCCATACTTACATGAAATACATCTACACTCATCTTTATAATTAGTTTTCAGAAAATAAAATATAAAAATGTTTTATGTCATTCATATGTGACATTATACAACATTTAAACTTTTAATTCTATAAAACGAACATACAAAAAATATATAATTCTGAGCTTTTGTAGTACTGATCTGCCATGACATAATTCTTCAACATAACAGTGAAAGCTTGAGATTAGAATGTTAGATATAAACTTTGCAATAATTATATAAATTTAGAAAAAGACCCAATTGATAAAACAATTGACAGTAATCATAAAGTCTCAATTCTTTATTTTCTTCTTAAGATAATAAAAGCCCAATATTAATTCAGCAAAAATCTTAAAAATTGCAGATTTGGTAAAAGTAAAATTAAAATAAAATCTAGAAAAATTATTTATAAATATATCAAACAACATTCATAACAGGTCCATCAAAGCAATTAAATTAAAATAATCTCTTTTACGTCCATTTTCTGCAAGAATATAACTTAAAAAAAATGTTCCATCAACATGTCATTGTATCCAAAGCTTAATTTAAAAATATGATAAAAAAGAAATTTACTACTAGCATACAGATACACACATTACAAATATCCCACAAAAAAATATGTCTGGTTGTGCAAGTCTAAGCGACTTGGAGTTCTTGTCAGACACTTAAGACTTGAAAAGGTGCTTCTGCCACTTATTTCCAAGTTCACTTTACAGATAGAAAAAGACATGAGCCATGCAAAATTAAACATTGTTAGCTTAACCTTCCTACAATTTTTAGCACAAGCAGGTTTGAGATGTATCGTTAAGATAGTTTTTTATTTATGGTGTTACAAATATCATATTTATTTTTTCATAGTAGTAATCATATGCTAGTTATAAATGAAGTTAAACATATCACCAGCTAAAACAATTTTATTATTTTCAAACAGTATTCTTGAAGTTGCAGAGAAAATCTGTCTGCTTTACTTTTTTCAGGATTATGATCTTAAATAATCTAGTTAAATAATTTCATGACTAGAGTAAAATAAAGAAATAATTTTAAAGGTATACAAACTACATAATTACTAAAATAACGTTTTAAAATGTTATAAAATTTTATAAGTCAAGAGCATGTCACAGGCTTATGAAAGAAGCCCTATACTGTATGTGTCAAAGGTAAAACTGAATTTAATGTTTGTCACAAAATTTGCACTAACTGGAAAGTTAACATAATTCAAAGAGTGATAGTTTTTTTTAAACAAAACTGCAGGTAGTAAGCTATACAAAAAAAATATTGATAAAAGCGTCACTTGTGCATTATTGTATTTTTAATACATCCATGCAAAAACATTGTAAAGGAGAAAAAAGACTGATTCAGGATATGCAATAATTTTAAATAATCTTACATTATAGATATAATGTTTCTTAGTGATTCTTGCAATCTTATGATTCAGTTTAATTAATAGCATGTTTGATAAAATATCAGAGAATATTTTGCCCAAAATTACAAAACAAATGAAATCAACAGCTTGCAGATAAAATAAATACAAAACATATTTCACAAAATACATAGATAATTTGAAGCATAAAATTTTTCAAACAGCTCTTTAAAAATTTTATGAAAGGGGGAGGGAAGGAACTTTCGAACAAATTTGATTTTGTACCTCAATAACTCTGATTTGAAAAGTATCTATTGAGAATGCACTATCTTCACTATATAAGTTAATAACTAAAATTTTTAATTATGATAATCTAATTAAATTACTTTTAGAACAAAATGCTTTGATATACTTTAATACATGAAAAAACTTTCAGTAAAATTCTACTTTAACTTCCCAAACACAGTAAATATTGCTTTCACCATTAAAGGAAAAATGGTGCAAATACTAGATAAAACCATAAATTACAAGTTAAAAAAAAAAAAAAAGGAATAATTTGTTTATTTAAATATTTATAATTAACAAAAAATTTTATAAACATCAATTTAAGGAAAAAAAGTCCAAATGTATGTATGTATGTATGTATGTATATATATATATATATATATATATATATATATATATATATATATACGTATGTATATATATATATATATATATATATATATATATATATATATATATATATATATATATATATACATATATATATATATATATATATATATATATATATATATACATATATATATATATGACCATTCATTAAAAAAAAAAAAAAAAGTAACACAGGTTTCTGAACAATTAAACTTAGAAGTAAAATACCAAACAGAAATATAAATATTTAACAGCATGACTTCAAAATATAATATGCTGCAAAGTTCAAAGTTCAATGAAAGAGCAAATAACACCTAATTTTTAAACCTGCCCTTCTTTAAAGTATTTACTGATAATTTTGCCAATTTCCTAATATTTGAAATTTTAAAGAAAATGACTTTTTAAAAACAATTAAGTAAAATTATATCTTACACAAGACTAATCTTAAGGACGATGATAAACTTCAACTTTCTTTAACAATAATATAAATTTCTATGCAATAATTATAGTTTACTTATGATTAACCCTTAAAATTTATTCGGGGAAATATTACAATTTTTTTGAAGATAGCAATTTATTTAGCCTTTTACATGATAAGTAAATAAATATAACCTAACAAGATAATTTATTAGAAACTTAAATTTCATATAAAAAGTTGCCATTTTGATTGGGGGGGGGTTCTTTAATGAATTTAAAACCTCAAAACCCACATGAAATCATCTTATCATTAATCAATGAATTTATTTTAATAAAATAAATTACAATATTCATAGTGTATTCTATTTGAGATAGAATATATTATGAGTATTTTCTTGATATGTAAAAGGATTAAACATAACCCATGCAGCTAACTTCAAAATTGAGACTGAGAAATTTTATGTATAAAAAATAATAAATACATAAAATTCTAAATTGTAATTTTTAAAAAAAATCTACATTTAAAACATTAAATACATACTGCTAAATAACAAAAAATTATTTAAAATTTGAGCTTGAACTAAATAGAAGAACATGTAAAGCTGCATTTCAGAAGAAGGTTCTTTTCGTATATTTATAGTACATTCTTTAACAGTACTCGACTTACCCTACTAGTGACCACAAATATTTATCAGACATAAAAATACAAAATTTATGCTTAAGAATCGAAACTATAGATACAATAAAAAAACTAATTAAAATTTATAGTCCATGTATAATTATGAATTAAAAATTAAAACTGTCTATAGAATATAGTACTTTTATTAGGCAAAATTTGTTCCCCCTCCCATACAAAACAAAACAAAGGCTCCTGGAGTAACGATATAATGCATAATAATTAAGTATATTAATCGTATAAGATTAATAATTGTACTTAACTAAATTTACAGACGATTCATAATGAAGGTTATATCAAATAAAAATTTATAACTCATGTATAAGAAATTTTAGTATTGTAATATGTTTATAAGATTTAAAATAATAATTATATTTAAAAGTCCAAGATCCAAAACAAAAGAATAGTTAAATAGTACAGCTACTCACAACCAAAGCCATCACAATTTCCCAGAGGTGGAAGTCTGTTAAATTAAAATAGTTATATACATTTTCAATAAAAACTATTTAGCGCTATCTCTCAAGATATCTTATGTTTAGCATTGCTTTACCTCAGAAATACGTTGAAAAATGTTACTTTTCTCAAATGTCAAAATAAAAAAAAAAAATTATATTTGTTACACTTTGTTCAGTGATTTTTTTTGTTCTCAATCTAGATTCCTTCAACATATTTCAAAAATTAAACAAGGTAAATTTTATATTTTATCTATCATCAGAATTTACCAATGATAGTGAACTATTACTAATACTGCAATGGACAAGAAATAGCTATACACAGGGTATCTGCCAAAATAAAATTTTTCAAATCCATGACTTTCCCTGATTTAGCGGATCATTTTCCATGACTTTAAAAAGCTTTCGTTAAAGTATATATGAATAAAACTTCTGATGTACATACAAATAAAATATATGCTTTTAGAGAAATTACAGGAATTTTATCATAAAAAAACTATAAACTTACTTTATAAGTATTAATAAACTCACATACATAAAAATAAATTGTTGTATCTACATACCTAAGTTTAATCATATAGCCATTTTTCAATCAAAATGTTTCCAATTTGAATTCAGGGTACTTTGGTATTATCCAGGTGACCATGAATAATAGCCAAATGTAACCCTATAATGTTTATATACAATATCCCTAGAGATAAACTTATATTTTGTGCAAAAATCTTAACTAATTTTTATTAAAAAATAATTATTATTACATTAATAAAATTTTAATCTACAATTTAAGAAAAAACCAGAATAATATACATTTACCCACCCATTAAGCTTTCTTGCTTTGAGTTTCCTTGGTGAACAAATTTTACTTGGCAATAGGGTCAATAAGATAATACATAAATACCAAACTCAGTAACTACAGCCAAATGACAAGTAAAAATAGAATTAAACAATTCAATGCATTTTTATTTAATTGGTAGTTTAGCGGATCCATGACTTTTACTCATGTTACTTGAAAAATCAAGACTTTCCGTGACAAAATTAATCCATTGTCTAAATCCATGATTTTCCGTGACTTTCCAGGTGCGAAGAAACCATGCATACATTTAGGTTAAGACGGACATAAAGCACTTTTGAACAAGTGGACTTTCAAATAACATCTCCTGAACTACATTAAATTTTTCTTGGAAGCTTACATAAGATATATAGCCTTGCTACTACATACCTGAAAATAAATGCTTTAATTTAATTATAATATCCTAGTTTTAGAAACGTCATTTCAACTAAAGAATTTATGAATTCCTTAGCTTATATTAAATATAAATATGAAATTTTGCATTTTAGGCTCATGTCATCAGTAATAGGATACATTTTAATTCGTTATTATAAACCAGAGTACAAAATTCTTTGATTATTAATCTAAAAATTTTAATGTGCTGTCTCAATTTAAAATTATACTGAAATTAAACATGATTTAAAACACTATCAAATGATTTCATGATTCCCCAAACATGTCTCACAGCAATGCAAAGACTATGCTTATAACATGCAATGACAGTAAATTAAAGAATCACTCATGTTTATTTACATTAAAATGCAATCATTGTATTAGCAGCTCACAACAAAGAAAATTATTAAATGAACAGAAGGGAATTATGATGAATAAGCAATGAGACAAATTAACTATACAAAAAAATAAATAAACATCATGAAAAATTATGTATAAAAATCAAAAATATTAACAATATTATATTATCAAACTAGAATTTAACAATAACAAAAGAAATATGCAATTGTATAGTGTGCACACTAGATTAAAAAAAAACATCATTTACAATTTGTAGTGAAAAATTGTTTATTAATAAAACAGTAATTTGTTCACAACATTCCTTTACATAATACTAATGTAAAAAATTATTAAAGCTCAAGAAAATTAATCTAAACCTGTATATAAATTTTAATCATTCTTTCAAATACTTAAATTCATACCCCTCCTATTTAAAAAAATACCCTTCCACGTTAAAAAACACAAATAAATATATGCTTAGATTCAACAAACGAAAATAAATATTCAGTATGAATGGGAATATATATATTTTTTTCTATAGGCATGGTTAATTCTAGGATGCACACTAAACAATGCGTAATACACAGTAAATTACTTTCTTATGATATATTCTTTTCTTGAAATTAAAGAGTGTCACATTCCACTATGCAATCTACTAGCAGAGAATATTCTTCTAAATCAAATGGACATGCAGTGTGCAAAAGACACTGCACCTAAGAATATGAGGACAAATTTAAAAGCACCACAATTCTAAACTTGGAAAATTTCCACAGGCACTTGCTTTTCACATGCACACACAAATTTCAAAAATAATGCTTTGGTGAGTTGCTTGTCAAGCTCGCACATAAAAACATTCTCCAGTCGAACAGGCTTGTGTCTGACAAGGATATGCACTGTTATTCCATAAATTAGATTCATGTCTTGAGGAAATTAAGGTTTTACATACACAAAATCAAACTTGAAGAAAATAATTTACATATAATATACACACCACAATACTTACAGCTGAATTAATTTCCTAAAAGATTTTTCAAAACCTTTTTAAGTACTTTGCATAGCCAGTTTTCATTTATTAATGCCCTCAGAATATTCCAGAATGTAATTTTTCACATGATTACAAGATAAAATAATTAGCAAAATTAATATTTATCCATACTATGTATTCAAAAGCTTGAAGACTTTAGCCTAAATTAAATTGTTTTTTAAACTTAAGATAAGAAGCAGGAAGCTATTAAAGTCTTATCAAGAATATATGTTTGATTAAAATAATTTAAAAAATAAAACAAGCTCTTAAAAAGTGTAGATATGTTATACATCCCCATTTGTGAGATTTCCAGGTTTGGCAACCTTTTATTTTCAAAAATTTCGTAATCTTTCTCTGTTTATTGCTTAGATTTGTTATGCATTATTTCGGGATAAATTTTACCCTATTTTTGTCACAATCACAAATAAATGTTTTTTCTTCCAATTTGTTTTCAATCCAAAAAAGATTAATCTTAGTAATAAATAACTAAGTAAGAGCAATTAGATATCTCATATGTAAAATTCATTATATATTTATTTTGAAGGTCTAAGGCTTACAATATTTCTGATTTCCAGATCCAAAGGTTGTTTTTGAAAAGGGAAGGTCTGGGAAATCCCCAGCACTTGCACTCAGAATGCATTTTCTGGATAACATCCATTTCCATTTTATGATATTCATAAGTTCCAGCATTCGCACAAAGCATAATTATGTAAAAATTTAAAATATTTTAACAGTATCAGCTTAGTGAACATTATATAACAATGTCCAGTAAGCTACTATTTGCCATTGCTGATGAAAAATTTTCGAATGGGGATATATAATACACCTGTTCATTGAAAACTACTAATTTTTATGTATGGAAATAAATTGCACTGATAAAATTTCCAGATAAATTTTAAGTTCAAATTACTTTTCTAAGTAAAATTTTTAAATTCTTGAGTTGGGACTTTATTCAACATCTAGATCTTTAAATCAATAATTTACAAAATTTTATGAGGGCTTGTTTTGTAATACAAATTAACTATACAACTATATGTGCTATGTTTATATGTATGTAAACTCACAAATTTTAGTTAGAAACATTGAATATTTCAAACTGAAATCAAAGAGTTTTGCCATAGCCTTTAAATTGAGATGATTACTTTATATTAATTTACACTGTATAGTATTCATAATTGAATGTCTGTTGTTACTTTTATGATTCAATATATTTTTCATAAAAAGGCAAATAAAGAATTTTGGGAGATATATGTTTTTACATAAGTCATAATACATCAATTCTCTAATGCTTATTGGAAAAATAATATGGAATTTTATTCTTAGTTCCACACTTAACCCCTCTCCTGGATTTTCACAATGAATAAAAAACCAGGCAAGAAAAAAAAATTTAATTTGTAAAGGAAATGGCTCTAAAATGTTGTATTCTAATTCAAAACTAATGCCAGCTTGCAAGTAATTGAAAACCTTAGTGAACCCTTTGATCATTATGATTTAACACAGTGCAATTATGTTAACATCTGTACTAAAAATTGCTGAGGAAGTCAATGCTCAATTAATAAGTGACCTTGTAATATGCAAACAAATATGAAGAAAAAATGAAGTATTGAAAAAAAAATCTAAAAGTCAAAATAATAACTAAGTAAACAACAGAAAATTAAAATGTGTAACAAATATATTTTGATTTTGAAAAGGCAACTCTAATAAAGTCTAAATAATTCTTACCTTAGGTATAATTTATAAGATAGTGTCTGATTAATTTGATTTGGTTTGGTTTGGAACCGATGATCTGCTTTTTGAAACACAAGGGCTAATAAGACTAAAAGCTACTGCTTAAAGCAGATTCTGAATGGTTACGAACATAATTACCACAGTGGGATTCGAACTCATAAAATCTGGCACCAAAGATCAGGTCCACACCATTTGGCCATAATTTAGCCATTTGATTAGGAAATTATCATAAAGATTTTTATTCATTTTAAATTATACAGTAACTAACATTTTAAACATAATTTCAAGTGACATGACAAAAATTTTTTAATTAAAGAACTTGCACAACTGTTATATTTAGGGAGCATTTTTCTAATACTATTTAATCATTTAGAATTTAAGACTATTTTTAAAAAATGGAAACTTGATAAGAAATTTTTTTCTTACTTTAGGATATTTTGGAATTCTTACCAGTTTATTAAACTTTTACCTGATAACTATGAGTAATAAGTTTGGTCTAATTTAGCTCAACTCTTTATAAGGTCACCCCCCCTAGCAATGGTAATTAAATTACATTATTTTGATTTTAACTTCTTTTTTTGGAAGGGAATTACATACCCCAGATCACTGGGTACAATTAAAATGTAAGATATTTTGAGTTTATTATCTTTTATGTTGTATATATCTGTAATATATACTTTCTAAAAACATTGCAATCTTAAAGAATTTGTATTAAATTGAATGAAAACAAATCACATGAATGAAGGAAATTACCTCAAATTAACCTTAATTGTTAAAATCATGTTACGAGATCAATATATTAAAAATTTTCATTGTTATTTCTGAAGTTATTAATATATGGCAGATCCAATGAGAGGTGGTAAAATAGCTTACCACAGCTATTTAAAAATAATGACAAAGGTAAGACTGCTTACCTTAGAAAAAGTTAAAATGCTATTTTAATTTTAATTTTTGGTGACCCAAGGTATTAATTAGATCAGAGTCTACTGAATCAAGTTGATTATGAAGCACTACAAATATACATAAAAACAGTAAAATTTGAATTCACAACCTCCGATAATAAAAGTCAGTAAGCACTAACTGTTCAGACACTATTCATCTTAAAAACAATTAGAATATTTAATATAAATCTTAAAATTACACATCATTTAAATTTTATTTTGGAAGGAGGGAAAACTGCAGGCAAATATTAATATATATTAGTCTCTTATGTTTATATTTTTTTGCATTATGCTTAGCCTACCAGGAATTTTAATAATAATAAAAAAAAACAAAAAACAAAAAAACCACTAATGCAAATTTGCGATTACTAAACATTTATAAATTTTTGCTTTGGGCAAAAATTTGTAAAATAACTTTACCCTGTGTCAATTAGCAAGCACCAAAACATGATATTACAAGTAACAATTAGTATTACCCTCTAGCATATAATTATAAAATATAGGATATTTTGTGGGAAATTTGTAACTTCTATCAATACTAAAAATACTTTTTTCCAAACAATGTAAATGAAAAAAATTAAGTGTAATAAAGAACAAAACAAAAATTTTGAGTAACCTAAAATTTGTTACACATTGTCTTCATTGAATAAAAAAAAGAATTGCATTTTAAGAAAAATGTGCAATGAACCCGAAAAATAGCAATAAAAACTAAATAATAAAAACTTCCCTAAAATATAACATAAAAAGAAGTTTTTTAAAATGAGATAAAGTAATCCTTACTTTTATTAATTAAAAATCCTAAAAATATTTAAAAATCCATTTGAGAAAATGCAAGAAATATACTAAAATATACATAAACAACATATTTACCTTTGCTTATTTTTATGAAATGTTTTAACTTTATTTCAAATAAAATTCTTAAGATTGTAAAAGTATTGCTGAACACATAACAACCATCTCAGCAAACTATATTTGCCAACAGACAGAACATTTCTAATGAACACAATGAAATTCAAATAAACCTCTTTAATATTTTTTAAAAAATATATTCCAATATTTTGATAAACAATGAGGGAGGGTGGGAGCATTTTCAGAAAAATCAAATACTAAAAACTGTCCAAACGATATTTTGTTTACAATATTTGAATGATAATAGATGTAGTAGCTTAGGTGATAGCACTCAAATCTGTACAAATTCAAAACGTTGTAGAAACTGCAGATGGTTTTTCGTAGTTTTCTGGGAGACACATTACAATAATAAACTTTTATTCCCTTTGAAAGTCAATCACAAAAACACCAGACAAAGCACCTGCATGCAAGTTCTTGCAAACAAAATATCTATATTATTTGGATTAAAAATAAAAGCCTGATTCTAATTTCTTCAAACTGGGAAAAAAATTTCAACCTTAAGCTCCTGAGACAGCACAGATGCTAGCATTTTTACACTGTGCTACGAAAATACAGAAATTATTACGATATACATAGTACAATAAAGATTTCGCATTTTAAATGCTTTGCAGTACTTAATAGAAATGTCACAAAAAAATGTGAACAAAATCATCACAATGTGCCTCCCTGCTTAGTAAATACAATTTATCAATATATACTTGTTTATACAAAGAGTGAGCATTCAAATTGGATGCTTGTGCAACACTTTTCACAGTCCAAAATGAAAGAATCTGTGTTCCATTATAAAACAAACATGCCAACGTATGTCTACAAAATCCCATCATAACACTGATTCCAAAAATGATAAATGTGGGTCAGAGGCAGGCTGCAAATTTATGTTTTTATTTTATAAACTAGGAAAAGCTGCTTCATACAACTTTTTCAGAAACTGCTTGAGCATACACAAAAGATACAATCTTAATGCCAGTAGTTTGACCCAAAAATGTTAAAAATATTCTAAAACTATATACATAATAGAAATTCAGAGGGAATATAGTAATTATTCCTTTTTGTTTTTTGCCAAATATCTACACGATACTCAATTTTACGAATAGCAATTAAACAAAAAATGTTAAAAGCTATAAGCATATAGTTACAAATAAAAATATCAACCTATATAAGAATGATAAAAATGTATTTGCTGCACCTATTACTAACAGCTTTGATACAGATCTTTCATAAATACATTTGAAATAATAATGAAAACAACACAAGGAACTTAATGAAAATTTGATTCCATCCTCTTTGATTATATACAAAAGAAAAAAAAATCAACAAAAGCTCATATTCTTAAAAAACTATAGACATATATCACATTAAACTGACCTTCTCAGCCTGCCCCTGAGTATTATTTCAAATAAAAACAAATTTCTTTTGTGACTAGCTTTACAGTGAGAAAAATGGCAAACTTAGGAATCTGCAGATTGTCTTGATACATGCAGGTTTCAGGGGGGAGGGCTTTATCACTAATTACAAAACGACAGCTTGAGCTAAAATGAAAAAAAAAATTAAAAATAAAAACACAGACCACTCCATATGTACACAGGCAATTGAAAAAGTTCATACAGGTGTATACAGGTAATGTGAACAATAGTCTCTCACAGTGTTTCTTTGGCAACATACTTGTCACACAGCGTAAACAAGGAGTCCATTAAGGTTCTTCTTCATCCGGATTATCAGAATCCAAAAATTCAACATGTGTAAATGGAAAGTGACCAACTTTGCCATGTAACTCACCCTCCCATTGTCCATTAATGTTCATTTTTGTCACTTTAATAATATCACCAACCTAAATTTCAAAACAAAACAAAAATGCATTACAACAAGAATGAACTATATATAATCTGTAACAAAACACAAATGGGGGGAAATGTAAATTTATAATCATATCTATTTATAAACTTATTCTACTTACAAAAACAATTCTGTGTTCCCTATTATGAACAAATAAACAAACATAACAGAAATCTATTTTCAATGTTTTTCTTTTTGTTTCAAGATAAATGGGGGAAAATGTAAATTTATAATCATATCTATTTATAAACTTATTCTACTTACAAAAACAATTCTGTGTTCCCTATTATGAACAAATAAATAAACACATAATAGAAATCTATTTTCAATGTTTTTTTTTTGTTTGTTTCAAGGTTAAATGGGGGGAAATGTAAATTTATAATCATATCTATTTATAAACTTATTCTACTTACAAAAACAATTCTGTGTTCCCTATTATGAACAAATAAATAAACATATAATAGAAATCTATTTCCAATGTTTTTCTTTTTGTTTCAAGATAAATGGGGGAAAATGTAAATTTATAATCATATCTATTTATAAACTTATTCTACTTACAAAAACAATTCTGTGTTCCCTATTATGAACAAATAAATAAACATATAATAGAAATCTATTTCCAATGTTTTTCTTTTTGTTTCAAGATAGTATGCTGTTGCTACTGATTACTTTTACAAACAGCATAATTTTTAAAACTATCCCCATGCTTGTAAATTGCCAGTATTCTGATTATGATAAAGTGTTGTTTACTTCTGTTAGTGTAATATAATCTAAAAATGAATTTTGAAATAAATACCAGCTATATGGTCAGTTTTCTAAAGTCCCGTCAAACTTATTAGGGAACATGTGTTAAAGTGCACCACTTATACAGTCATTTTCTTTTTCTTGTTACCGGTTATAGGGTCAATTTCATGTTTTCAACGAGTTTCCGTTTTTTTTTAAAGAAGTCAGTGCGAAATTGGAGAGGACCTAAATTCAAGTCTTTATTTCCCTCCCTTTCCACCTTTCTTGTTTGTGTAGACATTACATCTCTCAGTTCTCTTGCCCCGACAAGAGGTGGATATCTGTCTGATTATTGGTGGAAGTTATCTCTCCCTGCTTAAGTTAAAATTGAGACGAAACAAGTAAAGGAAAATTTTGTTGCATTTGGATCATATGTCACGAATAAGAACGTTCATTTTTTAATTATGGTTTCGAAAATAATATTTGCTGCCAAAAATGAATTAAATGAAAAAATTTTAAAAATCTAACCATTCAAAGGCTATTTTTACCAAATTCAATTACCCAGACAACATTTTAGCTGCCACACTTTGGTCCTCAAGTGTTGAAATCGATGATCTTGAAAGAAAACATCAGTACTTGTCACCTTATGGAAATATGGATAAGGCTTTTCTGTTATGTATTAAAAATGCACAGTATATGCACAATAGGATTGCATTGTTCTGCATATATGGTCACCCCACTGTATAATCTTCATTTGAGAATCTTAATTAACCACATATTAAAGGCAGGGAAAAGTGACTAGATCATTATATAAAATAAAATATATTTGCTAATTTTTATTTAACTAAATTTGATTCTTGAAAACCACAAAATTAAACTGCATTTTAAACTGAATGTCTATGTAGCAAAATGAAAAAAAAATTTAAATTTTAAACAAATGACTTAGGAAGCTTTAATTTGTTTAAAGTAATTTTTATTTCAACGTTACAAATTTAAAAAAAGTTATATTTACAAAACTCTAATAATACTGGTATAATCTTTATTATGATGTTGCTATTTATTTTCTGTAAGTTTATAAATACATTTAATATTTTTAAATGTATTATTACACTTTAAAAAAATACAATTGAAATTTTTAAAAGATAATAGGATACTATTTACCAATATTCTTCAAAATGTGCATTACATAATTTAAAATTCTTATCTAAAATCAGTAGCATGCACAGAAGCACAAGATGAATTTAAAATAACTATGGTAGATTTCTTAGGTTAACTAGGAAATCAGGATTGATATTTTCTATCATAAAGTGTAAAATCTCTTCTTTTTAATAAGCAGAAACTTTTTAATGTTGTGCTTAAGAACTGTAGAAATTCTCAGTCTACCCGTAAGTGTGTAAAATTAAACCAAAAATTAAACCTAAGTTTTATAGATATTCTGTAGAAGTTGTTATGTACACATTTAGTTCTTAAGATTAAAATTCAAAAATGAAGACAGCTGAAGAATGACTTTGAAACAGTGTTGGCAGCTGATTCATTTGGACCATGTAGAAATTTGTTTACAATCTGGATAGTCATTTGAACGTCAAACTTACTGTACTATATGCAAAATAAAAAATTTCACAACTACTTGTTGAGAACAGATATATTTTATACAGTCAGTATCAGCTATATGGTCAGTTTTTCAAAGTCCCATCTAACTTAATAGGAAACATGTGTTAAAGTGCACTGCTTATACAGTCATTTTCTTTTTATTGTTACTGGTTATATGGACAGTCTTATCTTTTCAACAAGTTTCTGTTTGTTTGTTTTTTCGTTTTAAGAAGTCGGTGAGAAATCGAAGAGGACTTGAATTCAAGCCTTTATTTGACAGTAAATAAAGGCTTGATTTATAACTTTTCCCCTTTCTATGTTTGTGTAGACATCACCTCTCTCAGTTCTCTTGCCCCCTGACAAGAGGTGAACATCTGCCTGTTTATTGGTTGAAAATATCTCTCCCTGCTTAAGTTGGAATTGAGACGAAACAAAAATTAAAAATGCACAGTGTATGCACAATAGGGTTGTAATGTTCCGCATATATGGTACCCCCTTCTTATATGGTCTGATTTTTCTGGACTGCTGAGCTGACCATATAACCAATACAGACTGTACATGACTCACACAACATAAAACACAAATGCATTGTTTTTTATGGCAATAAATATGATGTACCATAAAAAAGCCAGCATTTGCACAAACAAAATAATAGTACACTTTATGTATTTAATAGTACAGATCAATAAAAAAATAAGCATTTTTCAATTAGTGTTATCATAAAAATACACTTAAAAAAATGAAAGGCACTTACTTCTAATTTTAAAGCAGTTTTATCATAAGCATTAGGTACTCTAGCTTGTTTAACCCTTGCTAATGCTGGTAACATTCGCTGTAAATATATACATAACATATAATACATAAATAGAAAAAATTTTCAAAACAGAAAATGCTTTAAAATGCTATCAAATTCAATATTAAGAATAGTATAGCAATATTTAATTCAAAAATATTTTAATTTACTAAAAGAAACAAAATTTTAAGGCACAGAACATAAAATTAATCCCATTTTAAAAATATTGCAATGCAGAAGTTTCCATAAACACATTAGTTAAAACATGATAATTTGTGCACATGAAAGCTATATGAAATTAATTTTTAAAAAATATATTACTGAAATTTAACGAAATAATTTTAAAACTTATTAACATAATTAATATAAAGAATAAATACATGGATTTTTTTCCAACTTTACTGTATGTTTTTAAATATAAAGTTATGAAAACTTATTATAACCTTTGCCTGAGGAAAATTACACTAAACATGAGATTTCACAGAAAATGAATAAGTTTGGACTTATCAGTTTTATAAAAATACATTTTCCTTAAAAAAATTATTTTTTTAACAAAGTGTATAAACATTACAACTAGAGAAAAATTTTAATTTATAGATTTCTTAATTCAGAATAAAAGAAACACTAAACAAAATTACATACATTATAGATGAAAAAATGTAGTAATGAAAAGGTACTAATGAAAGGTAGATGAAAAAGGTACTTTTAAACAATGCATATAATAAATGAACAAAAATAAATGTACCACAAATAATTTATATGAAACTTAATGACTGTAACAAACAAAATAATAGAAACAGCTTTTTATTAAAAAAAAAAACTTAGCTACAACTGGTACTGAGCCATAAATAAAATAACAGTGAAAATGCTAATAAAAAATTAAAAACACCCCGATTCATATAAAGCTTTCCTATTTTCAATGAACTTCTTAATTAATGATGCTTTAGCAAACATTATTAAAAGAAAAACCTATTTATATCTTAAAGACTACCTAAAAATAATTGATTAATCTTGCAGACAAATACAACCACACACACAGATATTAGTCTCTTCCTAACTACCTTTTTTTAAAACAACAATATTTGTTTTGTGCATATGTGCTACTAAAGCCTAGGAAACAAAAGTAATTTTCTATAAAATGGCGGGTATCTTCGCAACAAAATGATTTTTTTAACAATGTCATTTTTTACTGTGAATGCTTAAAGCCTAGCACTTCAATAATAATAAAGACTTCAGTGGCATATGAAGAGGACCCCAACATGGTGAGATTTTGGTTTGGTTTGGAGTGCTACGGTCTACTTTTTGCAACACGAGGGCTAATGAGACGGGACCTACAGCTTAAAGCCGATTCTGGATGGCTACAAACATCCATGCCATTGTGGGATTCGAACCCACGAACTCCGGTACCGAAGGCCAGCAACCTAACCAATCGGCCATCGTTTGGCCCAACATGGTGAGAAATCACCTATTCTCAAGATGCATTTGAATCAGTGGTGTCAACACAAGTGGTTCTTATTATACTAACATGCTTAACTATATCTTCTTCTCTGTCTCCTACCTTTTATTAAAAATAAAAGGCATGTTTATAACATTAATAGGCATAATAATATAGATTATTGTATTTTAAACAATACCAACTTCATTTTAAAAAAATAACTGAAAACTACAATCAACAGAAAAATAATGTCGTTATAATATACCTTAACATATAAATATTTATATTAAATTACAAAGTAATTCTTTATCAATTATTAATCTGTTTTCATAAGTAAAATATTACAAACTATAGAAACACATTACTTTGCACTTCAAAGATTCATCCAAAACTAAATTATGGTTTCATTTTGAGACTTTTGTTTTAGTGTGCTATTGCAATATAATTCTATTAAGTTTTCTTTTTCAGTCGTGTCAGTTTAATAGTTTTCTTCATTGTTGGTAAATGGATTCTATATCCACAAATGAAGAATACAAGATCACAAATGAATGATGTATCCATGATATGAAGTTTTATTTCTAAATAGCATGCATGAAAATATTTTACAAAAACGTTTTGGCAAACTCCCTTGGTAATAGTCCATGCTTTCCCTTATTAAAAAGTTGGATCACAATGAGAGAAGCCACAAAATAAAATAGATTTTGCAAATACATCCAAGTCATCATTACTGATAATTTTTGTAAAAAAAAATCTCCCTAACTGTTTTATTACCTGTATATTAGGGGTATTATATCGCATTGGATCTGTACTAGACCTCTGAGTTTGACCAGAAGATGGAGGTTGGGAGTTTTGAACTCCATCGGGCAAAAAGTTATCATCCACCTAGATTTAAAAAGAGTGAAAGTTTTAGTTAATACTACAAAAATATATAACAGATCTTTACAATGGAAAGAAATGGCACACTGTCCTACCACCTTTAAAATATCTAAAATCATCTTTCCACAAGATCTACTTCACTGCATACTATAATCATTTTACTCTTATATGAAACCTTTTTCTATATAGAAACTAGGGCTGGATTGTTTATCAATATATTATCAAATATTTATATACTTTATGTATTGTGTAACAATATTAAAATTTTGCTCAGCTGACATATCACACATCAACAATACTGTTTCTCATCTCCATGCAATATTGAGGGTTGTCAAAACATCCAGAAGCAAATTTTTTTCAATTTATTACATTCATTTTACATATTTACCCCTGTACTTGATACAAACACAAGCCAGATAGTTTGCTCTTGAAAATTATCATGTCTCTATCCAGGTCGTCATTAATATATCTCAATAATATTCCAAAAATGAAACACTTGAGTTAAAACAGGAAATTTCACTGCTTGTGATAGGCAGGAATAAACTTGGTTGCTCTATTGTAACTAGCATATAGCCCGTCATATGACGGGATCAGTAAAATTTTTAATTTTCCAGAATTATAAAGTACCCAATGAGGCAGGTAAAAAAAAATGGTTTGTTTTTTGGCAGAGAATTATTTTGCAACAAAATATTACTTCAAGAAAATTATTTACGTTATATCTAAGTTTAGTGATAAAACATATGGAAATAATGCAGAAAATATTTAAATAATCTAAAATAATAAAGGATTAAATGAGATGGTTAAAGGAATGACGTCATAATGCTAGAAAAAAAAATTGTTATTTTTACCTATTTATTATGTGATAAATTGATACATTTAATTGCCTGCTCTTAAAATGGGGCTTGATATAATGATGGTAATACGCGAATTTAATTAAATAAAAATAATAAAACGTTAAAAATAATAAAACAATTTTAGGAATAAGAATTCAAAAGAAAAAGCAGAAAATATTAAATTAATTAGACATTTAGAAAAATTCGGCTACGTCGGGGGTAGAACCATCAACCGGAGAAGTACAACGATCAAATGGGCAGACACTCTACCCCATGTGCCAGCTAACACATGGTGAAGGAAATGGTTAGAATATATAAGGGTCAAGTAAAAACAGTCCAGAAATTTAAATATTGAGCTCTCCCTCGATCAATAATGAATTTAGTATAGAATAAGAGGGAGAATAAAGCTTGAAATAATAGCATGAAACACTCAAAAAGGGGGGGGGGGTGAGGTGAATTTCGAACTCACTTTGAATTTTGCTAACCCTAACTCATAAAATATCCAATATGGATGCCTGTATCCATTCCAGGTACAACTGCTTCATAAATTCGCGGACAGACAACTTAGATATAGGGGATGAAACACTCTGATCACGACCAGAAATGCTTTTGTTCACAATAGTCACAAATGGACTTGATTGTTTCTTTTTTCTGCATCTGCTACTGGTTCAATGGAATATATTGGGATATACCAAGGATATTGATAGCTTACTTGTTCATATATTCTACTAATATTGAAGGCGTATGGCATTTTGGATTAATATTGTGAAAAAAAATGAACTATGTTGATTGCCCATAAAAATATATAGTATCATAAAATAACGTATAATATATATCATAAAATTATATAAAAAATTAACTAAAAGCAAGGTTTGGCTTTTTTTTTTTAGTTTATCGGGGATGAAAATGGCAAAATAATCAATGAAAATATATTAATTTGCAATTTAGATCTGTCTGCATTTTTTTCAGAGGCTGCATCTGATTTATGGAGCTACTTGAAATATCACTTTCCTCTACAATATTGGAATCTAAACTGAAGATTAAAACTGTCTTTATATTTTTAAAAATTAAGATATAATTCTTTGAGTTAATTATATCTTTTTATTAATAATTTCAAAGGATCACTGAAACTTTATTCTTATGAATAAAAAAAAAAAAAAAAAAAAACCCATCAAATTTAGAAAAGTAAATTTTTTTAGAAGAAATATTTATTGTGTTCAGAGAGTCTGTGAAAAAGTAGAGTTTTAAAAAAATTATCGTAATAAATCCTTTTTTATTGAAATTCAAATTTTTGAAACATATAATTATTTTGTTTCTCCTAGATAACATACAGAGACAAGATTTAAAAAAAAAAAAATTTTAATTTAAAGTAGCATAGTGTTGCTAAATAGTTTCATTTTCGGTCCTTTCTGTTTAAGAGCACAATAGCTTTTATAAACATTTTGAGCATAGTGATCAGAAAAGTTAAAACTGATCTGTTCATTAATTCATATGACTGATTTTTAGAATACCTGAGTCATATGTTTAGTTTATAACTTATCAGTTCTGTACACTGAAAGTTGTAGGTCATATTATGCTTTTGACTGCTGGATATTTGACCAATGAAACCGTTTCGGTTTGGATCGCTAAAGTCTACTATTTTTGCTCTACAAATGCTATTAAGTGACACTTACTACTTAAACCTGATTCCAAATGGCTACGAACATTTATGAAAATAGAATTCACGGAATCCAATACCAAACACCCCTTAACGAATGAAAGAAGTTTAATTTCAATTTGTGAGAAATGTAATTTAACATAAAAATGCAATGCAAATAAGCTGTAATGGTTTCCAATTTGAATAGACGATTCTGTTTTGTATCTGAACAAATTACTTCTGAATTATATATTTTTTCTTTTAAGTGTTAAAATGAATGAATTACTCCTATAAAAAGTTGTTTTTACCTTTCAAAATAAGCTAAGGCTATTCAAAAATAATAATATCTGAAATAGTGATATATTCTACTACTTTAAAGAATTATTGCAATATTAAATTTCTAAATTTCTGACATTGTCCAGCCCTAAAGTATTATTGCAATATAAAAATTTTTTGATATCACCCAGCCATAATACAAACAAACACATACAAAGTAGTGTACATTGTATTATTAATACTGTTTTATTGTTATCAATCAAAAATGAATAGAACAGCTAATTATAAACTATAAAAATATTTATAAAAATAATCAAATCAAATAATGTATTTACATTAAAGAATAATTTTTTTTCATTTGTAAATTTTATAAATTCTGTCAAATTTTGTTGGTGAAACAACATTTGGTTACACCTGTTCTAGAACTTAGGTTAAGAATTAACAAAAGTATCATAATTAAATGTGATAAAAAAAAGTTTTCTATGAAAAAATGTTTTACATACTTTTTCTATGTAGGGTACTGGTATAGATCCTGTTTGTCCCAAGCTATTTTTTGCTGTCCACCACTGATCTTCATCTTTTGATATAACAGTAAGAATTTCACCTTTTTTGAATGGTAAGTCATCCAAATCCCCCTGTAACATTACATAAAATATAAAACATGTTACTCAGATAAGCTTCTTTATTAATTTTAAGTAATAATTGATATCAGTTAGTATATTTTACTTCTTTGTACAAAATAAAAGTATTATAATTCTAAAAAACTTTGGTGTTTATTTTTCAATGGAAAAAAAACTTTTGACCATTTTAACTTTTATATCTGTTCGTAACAACTTAAGAACACATGCGATATCTATGCTCTTCCAGCCACCATGTTTTTTCCTTGGCGATCTTGACACAAAAACCTCATTTCTGAAAATTGCCAAACAAAAATGGCGGCAGAAAATGGCATTTTCTGAAAGATCACGAAGAAAAAAACATAGAGAGCACCACATGGCTTTTAAGAAACCATACATAAAAATGGCATTTTCTGAAAGATCACCAAGAAAATAAACATGGACGGATAAAAAAATTACTGCAGACAGTTGAGCACAAGGTAAAAGAAATTTAAAACAAATTTAAAATTTGTGAGGGAGGAAACCCCTCCATATTGTTACAACTATAAATACATAAAACATACACACATTTTAATAAACATTAAAAAAAGAAATAAGGACATACAAATTTAAAATTTGTGAGGGGGGAGCCCCCCACCCTCAACCCTCCATATTGTTACAACTAAAAATACATAAAAACACACATTTTAACACATATACACACATTTTAATAAACATTGGACACTTTTCTAATTAAAAAAAGAAAGTGTCCAATGTCAGGGTAGTAAAAGCTAAACAGACGTTGCCTGGCAAAATACTCGAAAAAGCCACCAAACTTGGCGACAAAAGCTGGAACGTAAATATTGCATCTGTACATAACAACTTATTTTGTATAACTTAAGAATGATGAAATTTTGTGTTTAGGACTGTTGTAACATCTAGTTTTGACCTCCTAGTTTTGCTTGCAATCTTACTCTATAGAACCACAAATCTCAATATAACAGATATCAATGCTTGCAGTCTCCATCAAATGTCAATACTTCAGCTCTACTCATTTTTGAATTCATATTGCATAAATTCTTATGTTATTAAAAACAAATAGTTTAGCAATTGTATACCTGTTCATTTTCAGGAAGGGCATTATTATTCCTCACATTCAGATAATATAAGTTAATTAAAGTGTAGCAAAATATGTCAATAAGGAAACCATGAGTGTAGTTCGGTACATATCGACGTTCCCCCCACCCCTTACGTGCAATGGTTGTGTCCAGCACGTCCCTTTCCTCTTTTTTGTACTGTAACAAGTGTGAGCGTTCGGACCCCGTCTAGGAAGGTCAAACCGTTGTCCGCGTCTCCCCTAAGAACGCTGGTATAGAGCCTGTTGCTCTTATATATCCCTGATATATATTTTTATTGTCAGAGCCCATCGCTCTTATATGACCCTGTCATATTTTTCTTAATTAAAGTTTTTGTTAAGTTTTTAAATACAGTCCACTTTATTATCGTCCCCAACAAGTGTCTACATTATTTTTTTTTTCTTTGCAGATAATCTTAACCTGTAAAGTGTCAATAACTCATCTTTACCCAAGACAAAACATCTTAATTTGCTTAAAAATGAAAAATAAACAAATTTATAATCCTTCTAGATGTGTATATTGTAACACTTGTAATGAGTAAATTTATCAAATTGGGTATAAATAATCTTTTGTAAAAACCTCATACTACATTTCAAACTAAATAATGCAAGCTTTTTACTACATAAAAGAGGTAGTATCGATTTACTAAAATTATTACAGTCCGTACAGGCTATATGGTCAGTTTTCTCAAATCCTAACTTAATAGGAAACATGTGTTAAAGTGCACCGCTTATACAGTCATTTTCTTTTTCTTGTTACTGGTTATATGGTCAGTTTCATGTTTTCAACAAGTTTCCGGTTTTTTTCTTTTTCTTTTTTCAAAGAAATCAGTGCAAAATCAGAGGACACTTGAATTCAAGCCTTTATTTCCCTCTCTTTTCCCCTTTCTTGTTTGTGTAGACATCACTTTTCTCAGTTCTCTTGCCCCTTGACAAGAGGTGGACATTTGTCTGTTGAAGTTATCTCTGCCTGCTTAAGTTGAAATTGAGACGAAACAATTAAAGGAAAATTTTGTTGCATTTAGATCATACGTCACAAATAAGAACGTTCATTTTTTAATTACGGCTTCGAAAAGAAAGAATTTATCATTTGCTGCCAAAAATGAATTGATTGAAAATTTTAAAAAATCTAATCTTTCAAAAACTACTTTCGTCAAAGCTAATTCGATTACTCGGACGACATTAAACAACATTTTAGCTGCCAAACTTTGGTCCTCAAGTGTTGAAATATGTGATCAAGAAAGAAAATGCCCGTGCTTGTCACCTTATAGGAATGTGGATAAGGCTCTTCTGTTATGGATTAAAAATGCATGGTATATGGGTTGTATTGTTCCTCATATATGGTCTGATTTTTCTGGATGCTGAGCTGACCAAATAACCGATACAGACTGTACTAAGAACTGCACTCATTTAAAAGCAGTTTAATATATTAACTAAATTATATTTAAGCAATATTTGGTTTTAGAAAGCATACTTTTACATATAACCTTTTTTTATTTATAAATTAAAAATATGCTATTGCTGCAAAAATTAATATTTTGTAATTAAAATAGTATGTTATTTCTAAGAATTTTAAACTCCTAATTTCCCGTAATATAAAATTTAAATATAAAGTTAAAAAATATTTTAAAATAAAGCTTTTTACTAATACTGACAAATATAATTGAAAATGACAGAACTTCATGATAATTACAAAGTGAATAAAACAAAATTCATTTTGAAAATATACATACTGGTTGAATACATACTGAAATATGACACTAATAATAATAATAAAAAGATCAAAAACTAAAAATTTATCTTAATAGATACTTACACTACCATCAAAATCATATTTAGCTCTAACTTTTTCAAGCTTCTTTGGAGCCTAGAAGAACAAAATAGAAGTAAAGAAAACAGTGATGAAGCTACACAAGTAACTTAAATCATACAATCTGAAATTATCTATTCATACATAAAACCAGTTTAGTGGCCAATAAATAATCTACCAGCAAAAGAAAAAAAATGCGATAAATTTTTTTAAGAATAAAAATAACAAGTAGAAAAATAAAATTAAATTAACTGATATAACAATAAACTTTAATCATACACAGACAATTTAAATTTAAGTTCATTCATTATTAAAAATTTAGTATTTGGCATCTTTTCGAAATACAGTTCACTTTAAATTTAATAACAATTATTATAGTACTTTAACTGTTTACCATCCATAGATATCAACTTATACTTATTTTTCTATTATCATTATTTGTTGATATTGTCTAAAATTCCTAAATATTTTTATTAATTTCAACCAGTTGTAATTCTATATTTCCTAATGGCTTTTTTCTCTAAACAATTTATAAAATACAACAGCAAAACAGGAATATATCTTAGCAAACTGCATGAATATTTCCAAGAATTTGACCTCTCTTTTGGTAAACAACCAGAATTTTCAAATACTGTTAGAGATATAATTACTATACCCCACATAACATAATACACACAGTTATACTATACAAAATAGATATTGACAATAAGTTTCTTTTTTTCTTTTTAATATTGAATTAAATAATAACACAAGGGAGATACTGTAACATTTGACTTATAAATTAAGGCCTTTTAGTTTTTTTATATTTTACTTAAGTTTTTTTAAAAAAATGCATGTTAAATACCTCTTTTCACAATATATACTTTTAGCAAAATACTTAGAAACAAAAGCAGATCATTATCCAAAAGAAACAGAAAATTCCATTAGATGGAAAACATTTACAATTTTTTAATTTCTACAAAAGTTCAATTCAATTAACCTGATTCAATGTTTAAAAACCACTTTTACTTAATGAACTGAATCATATACTTAGGATCTACGTCGATTTTAATTTTTTTTAAAGTTAATTACTTAAGAAAAATGTTTATAATTACCAAAAAATTTACTCACCGGTTTAATCAGTGGTGTAGTATCTAAAAAATGCAACTTGTAAAAGTTTAACAGGGATGGTACATCAGGAAACATCTGATCACCTATGCGAAATCTAGTTTGGTCATCTTGTTGAACTCTGTTGATAATATAATGGCTCACTTTACTGTCCTCTCTAGAATAAAATAAATAAATTTTAAAAAAATGAAATATACATGTCAGGTCTAAAAAAGGGGTAGATGGAAATTATGTTAGCAGTGGTCAATAAGTCAGTTAGCAGTGGGCATGGAGCTGTCAAAACAATCTATTCATGTCTTCAACGAATAAATGAAAATGACGCAAGTTTTGCTTAAATGAATTGATGATATAATAAACTTATTATTATCAAGAAAGACTGTTTTCCATTCACCTTATCACTCAACATTATATACATATATCTATATTTATATAAGGTATACATAAAGGTTAATATAACGGTATTTCAATATTCAGCATAAAAATTATGAAAGATGACTACTGAATGTTCTCATTACAGTGCAAGAAACTCATATATTTTCTTTTCTTTTTTTTTGTTGAATTAAAAATTTAATGCACAAAATTGGACTTTTCATACCAGCTTCCTTATGCACAAAATTATTGCATTTTGAATTAGTCTAGCACTCTAATTTGAATGAATCAGTTTTGTCATATGCGAAATTCTTGCATCTCATTACCTACTTTTATTTGTATTTGTTTTCCTTCTGAACACTATTCAACTTATCACAATAATACACAAAAATGTTTCACACTTAGTTGAAATAAGCAAAAAATTATTAACATCCCTTGGATAGGAGAGGGAGGGTGACATTACTCCATAAACATGATCTTTCCTCTTTTTGCGGAACTTGGCAGAAGACAATAACACTTTAACCCTTTATCTACTGCATTATAAACTGCTGAAAATTTCTTCATGTATATATATATTTTTAGCTGCCATATTGATAATTAAATAATATACAAGAAAAAAAATCTCCCCGTTGCAAAATTTAATTTGTTAGAACTAATTAAAGTGGTACTTAAAAGTACCATCAGCAGATAAAGAGTTAAAGTGGTTGGTACTTATAAGTACCGTCAGTAGATAAAGGGTTATAGAGAAAGTGCTTGTTTGTAAACAAATACAAGTGGTGACTACAACTCAACTTTCGTTGGCAAAACATTGCTTGTTTTCATTGTATCTTATGAGCTTCAATATGGATCATGTATATAACAAAACTAAATTTTACTTAAGGGAAAAGGAAGGAAACATCAGAAACTGGCCAAGATTCAAAATAGATTTTTTTAGCACTCACAAAAGTATATATATATATATATATATATATATATATAAATTTTAAATTAAACATTTTACATAGTTCTATTAAGTATCATAATCAAAATATAACTACTTTGATTACGTTAACAGGCACAATAAACTATTACATAAATAATAATCTAATAATATGTGCAAAACCTCATCATTTTAAGGATAAAAAATAATTACATTTATAGGTACAGTACTTCTCACAGAAGTATAGAAAATACATTAGAAATATGAAGAAAAACAACTTAGTAATAATAAAAAAATTCTTAGAGCATAATAATTTTATAAAATCTATTACATTACAGTAAGGCAAATGTTTTATTACCATTCTGAAAATGTTTGCCACAAATTATCGAAGAACTTGCAGTCCAGTCTTGTCTTTTCAAAGCTTTTTAGCCAAAGCATTTGCAATGTAGGATCTTTAGGAAAGCAATAAAATCCAATATATTCACCTTTTTTGAAACGCTTAGTACAGCCATATGCACAACAGCTTGTTACCATTTTCAGATAATTGACAAAATTAAAACCCCAATAACAAGCACAATCCATAGGGAATTCAAATGTTTTGTCCACGATGAGGTTGAGATGCAATTTTTGATGCACCTGATGTCATGTGCACATTCTCTATATTAGCCCATGCAGAAATTTTTTCTATGAAGAAACAAGTGCTTCACATCCCATTATAGAATAGTACCCACTTAAAGCTAGGACATAATTTTGCGACAAATTCACTATTATTTTATATACAAAGAATATCTTGTCAAGTTATGGAGAATATATTTTTTTTCCAATGCCTATTTCTATTTTCTCTTAATTTTTTTGAAATCCCACTCTGTCTTTGGGAAAGAATGAGAAATTCTTACCCATTTTTTTCCTGTGTTTAAAACCTGCTTGTTATTTTTTCAATGTTTGTTTTTATAGTGGTTAATCTTCATTATTTATAAATTTTAACTTCTCTCTGGTTTGATTTGGAGCATTTACAGCAGACTTTTTTGCAACATGAGGGCTAAGGAGACTGGTACCTACTGCTTAAGGTATCGGTCTACGTTCGGAGAACTTTTTTCTTTAAACATGGAAACTAGTTCATGTTTTTACATTTTTAGATTTATTTTTTATATTATCATAGAGAATTGCACTTAAAAATTTTATTTCTGGAGAAATTTTTATAAAATTTCTAAAAATAAAGAAAATTTAGCAAAAAAATTAGGTTATTTTCAAAAGGTCTAATTTTTTAAGAAATTAAATTATTTCAATATTTTTTTATGCAACCCATTTCTTATACACTGGACTAGTGAATCACCTAAAATCTTTGCTTAATTTACATTTGGTAAAAGATTTTGGTCCTTCAAAATTATACACATTGAATTTTTAACAAATTTTCATTACCTTTATATCTAACTACGAGTGTAACATCATTAAAATTTATCCAAATTTAAAGCTTTTAGGTCATTTACTAGTAAATACTATCAAAAGCATTCATAATAATTTTCAACAAAATATTTTTAGAACTTTTTGAGAAATCACATTTCAAGTTTCAACATTTTATTAAAAATATTGCTCTGAGAAAAACGCATTTGAAGTTTGTGAAAGCAACTCTTTAAACTATTAAAATATGTGTTAAAACTCCACACTTTCTTGCTTCAAAACTTTCTAATTACCAAGTTGCTAACTATTAAAAATACTAGAAAATGTTTAAACTAATCTTCATGAAAATTTAAAAAGTTTTGACCAAAAAATGCTCTTTAAAAGGCTTTAAATTCACAACTTTCGGTTCCAAAGTTGCTACTTCTGTTTTGTTTTGACAGCTGTCACTGATATTTAAACAGCTGTAACTTTTCTTTAAAATGCCATAGAGACAAAACTAAAACAGATTTAGAAGACTAAAAGTTGAAATTTTACAATAGTCAAATAAAAAAAAAAAACTATTATTAATTTGGGCAAAAAAATGACGTTTTCAATGTAGATGGATATCTTAAAGCCAATTAAAACAGCTACAAACATCGATGCTACAGTGGGGTTTGAACCCACAAACTCTGGTAGCACCCTAACCATTCGGCCATCAAATTTTAATTTTGTTGTCAAATGAAAAGTTTTAAAATATATTATAAACAGAAATATAATAAAATGGAGGTTTAATGTTAATTGAATTAAGCCTATGTCAAACATAGAAATATTAATATTAATAGAAATATTAATAAGCTGACTATTGAAAATATCAAAATATTGTATTATACCGAAATAATAGATTTTGAAAAAATATTTACAAATCCTGTTCATTAGGTACTGCTCCTTTTACATTAAAATACCTTATACCTTAATAAAATAAAACCTTTTACCTTATTCATTAAATTTCTTTAATCACTAAGCAAAGATTAACTTGAAAATTTGCATACAATATAATAGTCATAAAGATAACTGTCCAAATTACTAATATATGTCCCTTTAAAAAGAAAAAAAAGGAAAAAAAATTAAGTTTAGGAAACCCTTTTTCTTTTTATGTATAAAAAAATTAATATATTTTACATTAACACATGATTATTAAAAAAAATAAAATAGGAAATAAAGTCAATAAAACATAAATCTTGCATTTTATCTAAATAAAGTTTTAATGTAAAGAATAATACATTGTAACCTTCAAAAACTCCATACAAATAGAGCTACTCTCAAAGTCAAATGTTTTGAAAAAAAAAAATTACATTACATAAAATTATAATTAAATATAAAAGTCTAGTAGTTTACTTTTCTCCCTTGAAAAATCATTTCTAAATTAAGAGTAATAATGGAATACAGTTTTGAAATTCGTATAATTTTTAATTCTAGAATTATATAAAACTTTAAATATAGTAACAATAATATGTTGATGTATTTTTAAAATTATATGACACAAGAAATAAGACCAAATTTACAAACCTAACACAAAGAACTAAATCCCCGTGAATTGTAGAGCTGTTTCTAACTAAAAAAACACCTGTTTCTGCTTCATTTAATAATATATCAGTAGCTTCTTGTCTTGTAAGAGGCCCAAAATACCAGCTGAAAGAAATGAAAAGTTTAATTATTTAATGAATCCACTAAATACATGTTTTATTCTTATTTATCATCAGTGAACTTTGTACACTTTATATATTTAAGCCAGTAATGTCAATTACAATGAAAATATTGCTGTACCTTATATGCGCAAATGCCCAAGCAATGAGACAATATTACATTATACAAATTGAAGCAAAATAACCATAAATATCTAGACTTCAGCAACTTCAATACTATATAGTATTAGGAGTGAAACATTGCTTTAAAACTTTAAAAACCATACATAAGATTGGTATTTTTAAATAATTACAGTTTTATTTATTTAATTACTAGCAAGTTTGCCCGTGCTTCACTACAGTGAACTTAATATATTACTTTTAAACAAAGATTTTATTTTTGTGAATAACTCTCTAAATTCGTCACAGTTCAGTTCGAGTCATTGGCATATTTATATATTTATATCATAGGCGTATTATTACATTATTCAATTTTTATTATCAAATTTGAGTCTTATATAAGTTTAACCCTAAATTACATTACTTTATTACTACTGTACGTTGATTAGCAACATTAACAGATCTTGCCATATTATGTGATAAAATAGGAAGCAGAGGTTTTGACAGCAACAGTGCAATTTTGGTGGTAAAAATAAATGTTGTCTAAAATTAAGGAAATTTATGACAAACCACGTGGTTTTGTATGAAACAGAAGCACACATTCATATTGACAACCATATGGATATAAAGATAACTATATAAAATGATAGGTTTTTATTTGCCCATGAGAGTCACTGAAATTTGTACTTTTTGTTGTTAGAATATTGTTTATAAACATTTCATTACAACTTGAAAATTAACCAAGAATTAAATTTAAAATTAGTTCTCATATAAAAATGCTATAATTTGCATCACATAGAAATGAAAGTGAATCACTTTATATCTCAATTTTCAGGTCAAATCGAATGGATACTACGCAGACGATATTTAAATAATATAAAATAAGAAATGAATAAATGAAATATTTAAAGGAATGACATCATAATGATAGAAAAATATCATTTTCACCTATGTATTATGTAATAAATTAAAAATTTTAATCTTCTGCTTTTAACCGAGAAAAACACTGTTTAAAACAATTACTTTAGATAATGTCACATTGCTTCTTTCACTTAGTTGTCATGCGATAAATTAAAAATTTAATTGTTTGCTTTTAACCGGGGAAAATAATGCTAGGAATAGTGACATGAAATGCTCAAAAAAGGGGGAAGAAATGGATTTCGAACGTTCAAATTTTACAAAAACCTTCCCAGGGATATACCTAAAGATATCCCAAAATTTCACAGCGATTGGATGCATGGTTTTTGAGTCTATTGTGTACATACAGACAGACAGACACAAATCCATTTATATATATATAAATTATTATTATTATTATTATAGATATTCTGATTTTTTTTCTTTGTGACAAGTTTTCAAAAATAACAGTAGTAAAATTCTGATGTACATTTAATCAGCCCTCTTGCTAGTATAAAAATGAAAAATAATAAAAAAATTTTTAAACAAAATTAAATATTTCTTGGATTGTAAGAAACACTTCATTTGTCACACAATTCTGGGGTTATTAAAATAGAAATATGAAGAGCAAATTAAAATAGGAATGAATATTATAAATCACTGTTACATTCTTCAATTAACATTATTTATATAAACAAGTTAACTTAAATCATTTAATCTGCCTTATTTTCAGGATAACATTCAGCAGCAGTCTCTTTAAAATAATACACAGAAATTAGATTGTGGTTTAACACATAACAAATACACAAATATATCTATATCTATCTATCGATCTATCTATATATATATATTATTATATAGAATTTTATTATTACTCAATTTAAATTATTAGCACAATAAAATGACTATATTCTACATATTGTTTTAAAATGTACTAAGGATACAAATAAAAATAATAATAAACAAATTTCATCTAGTACCAAATGACTATTTATTTATAAAAGGAAACTGTGAAATAATATAAATATTGTTCCTCGCACAAATTATAATCTCTTGGTCTAGTTAAATTACTATTACAATTATGTTATATTACACAGCATCATTAATCCACAAAAATACCAAAACAAAGTGGTATTACTTTAAAAACAATTTATATATGAATATTATGCATCATATTAGAACATTTTAAAACATAAGTAAATTACGAACAACAAAATATGACATCGTAAGTATATTTTAATCATAATATCTAAAAATATCTTATACGAGCATAAATGACAAATACAACAAATTACATTACACTGGTTCGATCGTAAGATGAAGTTAGAAAGAAACACATGTGGTACGTTTGATTTAAATATTAAATAATCTAAGCTAACAGATAATGCTATGAGGATCTGGTGAAACTGTACTTCAAAAGTTCGTCGACAATCCATCTGAGAAGGACAAAATAAAACTTTAGGCCTATGCGAAGGCCTTCGTCGAGAAACATGCGGAAAAAAAAATAAGAACCGGTTACACACATTCCCCAAATACCAAACAAATAATGAAGATATCATATAACTAACCTATGTTTATCATATGGATCAAAACTAGCAGCCATCCTGACAATCTTCGGGAATAGATTGAAAGGAAAATGAACTGAGAAATGTGAATAATTTAAATAACTTCGAAAGAGAAAATATTGATGACCAACGCCTAATCTCTGAACAGACGTCCAGCGCTAGGGACGAGTGATTCCGGAACGAAGCATATCTATCACAAGAATCTTCCTAAATTAGTTTGGTTCTTGGCATTAATATGTTTGTTTTTTCACTTAGTTAAATGAGTAAATATTTTTTAATTTTTAAGACTTTTTGAAAAATCAAGCAGAAAGAGAAATAATGTTATGAAAAATTTGTTGCCATCCATCAGCAAAATTTACAGCGCCACTGAGTGAACAGTGGAAGAACCACAAGAGGTTTAAAGACTGTTTCATAAGAGTATTTATCAATATAATGCGTATAAATAAATAAGCGTGTCCCAAACTTTTCGTAGTCAACACTACTTTCTCGGTATTGGATAGTGGATCGGATAGTGTCAAATTTTATTCTGACTTAAAATAACTATTGTCGGATAGATTGGAATGAATTAGTTTTATCCAGTACGAAATTATATTTTTGAAAGCAGAATTAATTATTGTAACTCATCTTTAAAGGGGTTCAATTTAACTGGTGTTGTAAGGAATTGAAGTTGTCTGCTCCAAATTGAATTATATGCATTTAAAACAGATATGAAGTTTTTACGAATTGTTCAGAATTTTAACTATTATGTAAATAACAATAGGTTATATTCTTACATTTGCCCTTTATATTTTAAATCAATTTCTACTTCAAAATTCCGTGATTTTAACGAGATCGGGTATCGTGCATATCTTCGACAGTTTTCTCGTTTTTCTAGTTTATTAAAGGAAGATAGTCAACAAGATGAAACGGATTCGCTGATATCTGATCCCCAAACTTTGAGCTTCACTAATCGACTCTACAGGCATCCGGGTACATTTCACAATATTTTAATAATCCAGCCAAGAGAAAGAATGAAAGAAACTCCAGAATCAGTAGATCGCAAGTTAGCTGAAGCCGTTGCTTTAATACATACACTTCCTAAATGGAGAGTTGTAGAAAAAGTTAGTAATATATAGAAGTACTACTTTAACTATTCAGTTTAATTTTTTTATTTGGAAAGGAATAAATATACTTTCAACAAATGCAATTCAAACTGCATAATAGCAGGACCGTAGCCAGAAATTATATTCGGAGGGGGACCTAGAGGAAATACATTATTTTTTATGAGTGATACTTCAGTAAAACCACTTTTTTTATGTATGTATACCCCTAATGAGTATCATAATACAATGTGGTTTTAAAATATCAAAATGATTTTAAAAAAGAGTATAATGAACAAATTTAAAGACTAGAGTATATAATGAAGTAACTGCACAATGAATTTAATAGAATTTAATTTAATTAACAATGAAAAGATATAAAATATATATGGTATTGAATTCTAATTTTTAAAACATAAGAATAACCGAATAAAAAGAATAATTTTGAAAGAAAATGAGCATGCATAAATTTTTTACTTGTGTATTATAAAATATACTAGCCTTGAAGATTTGCAAAATATTTTCAAAATTTCTTCCAATTGTGCATTGATATTCTGATGAGTTGCTAAGAGTGCTGGTCAATTTGCTTTTACTTGTCAAATACAATTTGCACCTTTTTTTTTAACTTGTTGTCACTAAACACACTGTTGTTTGTGCACAGCTAGGCAGGTGACACAATCACACACATGGTTAATTTTCTTTCCATGAAAGGTCTTTATAGAATTTCAGAGGGGGACCAGTCCCCTAAATCCCCCCCCTGCCTACGGCCTTGCATAATAGTTTTTAAAACTTTAATCCAGTATATGTTCTTTGTTAACTACTGAAAAATTATTTAATCAATCTTTAGCCAGACATTGTTTTAAAAGGCACATCATAATTTATCATGATACATAATAAGATGCATGGTTCTGAGAACAGTGAAATAGAATTGAATTTCATCACATCTTAAGTTATTTCAGCACATTTTTTTTATACTGAAGATTTTTTTAATTTTATTACATCATTAATCTTTTTTTCCCCTCCAGCATATTATACCTACCTCCAGTTTAAAATCAAAATTCATTTTTGGAAGTGGTAATTTAGAAAAAATAAAATTTATTCTTCAGAAGAACATGAATGTAAGTGCAGTCTTCATTGGTATTGACATAATGTCTTCTCTTCAAAATACAAATTTAGAAGACTATTTTAAACTCCAAGTATTTGACAGGTATTATGTATAAATTTGTAATTTTGATAATTTAGTTTTAATATTCTAATTTAATCAGCATTATACCACTATTCTTTTCTTTGAAAGCTCATGTATCAATAACTGTGTTGATGCTTCCTCTTTATTTATGATTTTTCTCTTTACTGACTTTAGTTAATACCATTGTTTTCTTATGAACATTTTTTTTAAAAATTCTAAATCCATAACTTTAACAAATTGTATAAAGTAAAAACTTGTGCAACAATTTGCAAGTGATTGCTGCTTTTTGGTTCTTTTTACTTTATTTATTCTAAAGATGCCATTGAATAAGAATTAAATGTTTTTCTTAAGGCAATCATTTAACTTTTAATCATATATTATGTAGCTAATAGACCAGTTAAACAAAAAAATGACTATTTTATAAACCAAAATAAGCAATTTTAAGCTTAATTAATCTATGATCTAATTTAGGGGAGACCGGGGTAAAATGGACCATCCCCTATTATTTATTTTATTTATTATTTTTAATGTTTAATATTTTGATATATAGATAACAGTACTGCAGTCTTGAAAATGAATGTGTAATTGTGTGTTTAGCTAACAATTTAGCCATTTTATTCTAGAAAGTTGATTTGTGGTGGTCAGAATTAACTATTTTCATCATAATATAGCTTCTTCTCTTCATTTCAGAATTGTGATTTGGAGGATTTAACTTTTCACAATAAAGAGCTAAGATAATGTATTATTATATTTAATGTAGCTAAAACAATTTTAAGATTTGTTCTTTTTTTGGACACTTTTTGCAGAATTACACGTGGGGTAAAATGGATCATGTCATGGACCCATATATAAGGCAATCCCCCACACTTTAGACCTATAAAAAGCAAAAAAAATTCTTGTCTTATACACGGAAATATATGGTATACACTAAAACCCATTTAAGAAGTTTATATTTTTGGTACCTATTTTTTCCCCTATTCATACAATGTTAAAATAATCTGTTTATAAAATTTCGTTCCAAACTCTTTCCTGCTTAAAAGGTTTTATTTCATTTCTAAGTTTACTTACAGGATGCATTTATAGCTGCCTTTCGATTACTGTTTTTTTTCTCCTCTCTCTCTGTTTGTAAAAGTCAATGTTTATGGCTGAAAAGAATTGTTGTCATTTTTGTTGAGCCTGAAGAAGTTTTTAAAAGCTTAAAACAGCTGGACTGTTATCAAATACAAATTGCCAATAAAAAACAGAAACAAAAAACTATAACCAATTTTTTCTGTAAAATCAATTCCAGTAGTGTTAAAGCAAAATTTCTGGGTTGAATTAAAGATATTCTAAGATGATTATGTTGTTTTCCTTTATTAGCTGAATTTTTAAGTGTGCAAAAAATGTAAATTTTTGAGAAAAACCAAACCTATTGTTTATATATTTTATAAAGAAAAAAATTTCTCCTTATTATTTAATTTTTTTGTTTTTTAAAAAATTAATTTCGTTTAAGAAGTTTTCTCTTTCTATTCCTTTAGAAAACTTCTTAAGTGGGTTTTACTGTACATATATATTTATATTTATATATAAAATATATATATATATATATATATACACGCACACATACATACGCATAATGTTTATTGCCAGATTTCCCGTTTAAGACGTTTTCCTGCTTAAGAAGTTATAATGAGTTAAGCCCTTGGAAAACTTCTTAAGCAGATTTCACTGTATATATTTTCAGAAAAATAATTTATGTGAAATAATTTTTTATATTTCTAGGTATCAAATAATTCTTCAAATATTTCACGATCATGCACATACTAAAGAAGCTAAGCTACAACTTGCCTTAGCAGAGATACCTTATTTAAGGTGATAATGAAATTTGATAAAATCTATAAAGGCTTTCACAGAATTTTTATAAATACTAACTGCTTCTTGTTTTTCTTTTTAGAGTAAAATTAGCCTCTTTTTCATATACAAGAGATGCTAGCACATTTAGTGGTATTCATCATGTTGGAGGTGATGGGGAAACTTTTATGGAAAAACGAAAAAGGCTTTTAAATGTATGTCCATTTATTTTTTTTTCTATGAGAAAATGTTAATTCATTTTGACTCAAATAAATGCAAATTATTCTGTGTTTATTAAATATATCAATTTAAATTTCTCTTACAAGAGTAATCATTGTCTACAAAGTAAATGAATATATAGACCGATATAATTTGTACAAAAATATACATAATCTGCATAAGCTACAATTGTCTGTATAGTATATGATTTTCAGCACAGTTTTATTTCTAATTGTTCTTTTCGTTCATTTTTATTTATGAGGGACACATCTTAAAATCCCATATTGGCCAACTTGTACAGTTTATCTGTACATTGTAGGATTTGGATCATATTTTAAAATTGTATGTTACATGTAAAAATCATACAGTTTTGGACATATTACAGAAAATGGATATGACATAAAAAATAGTTTTTTCTGTGATGAGGGGAAGCTGAATATATATATGAACATTCTTTGTTCATAATGTAGATAATTAATTCTCTCTGAACCACAGAAATCCCATTCATTGTTCTTATGTGGTTCCTGGTCAGATGGAAGTTGGTATGTTGGCAGCTATGTAACCATTCAAATCTCCTTTTTTCTTGATTTCCTTCCCCTTTTCATTTTTTGTAAGATTGGACCAGTCTGCTAACCCAAGTGTTTAACCCAAACCAAATCGCCAACATAAATATTGATATAGAACTACAGTAGAACCTCAGTATGACGACCCCCTGTGGGACCAACATCATATGGTCGTTGCAACAAATTGAAAAAATACTATAAAAGAAATTAAGCAAAGAAATGATGCAACAGTACATACCTATACAACACTTCTATTTATTTGTATTTCCATCTCTTAATTTTTGAAAAAAAGTCTTTGATTGACATCTGTTTAAAGTTCACTAGGGAATTTTTCATTATCACTGATTCCATATCTGTTAGATTTTGAAGGAAATCTTCAGAATTAAATTGTCCTTCAAAATATTGACCCAAGGCTTTGATTGCATTGAAGGCTTCTTTTTTATTCACTTTTTCAAAAGCTTGGACGATTTCTTCTCCGTCGTCGGAATCGTATATTTCTCCATTTCCGGTAATACTGGCAATAAATTGTCCTCATTCAAATTTTCTCTGCAGCACTGTAAAGTTTCGTCTACCGCAACAAACTCATCAAAAGATAATTGAAGCTATAGCTCTCCCCTTTTCGTCACGCATCCTCCCCTCCTTTAAATGGACACAAAAAGAGGTTTCTTAAAGTGTCATCACAATACAATAATTTTGAAATAGCCCACTTGCTCATGAGTTCTACTGACTAAAATTGGCGATCGTTCTAACGAAAAATAATACACTTAGTGTCATTGTAATGATTCAAAATTAATATTATTCCTATGGCAAAATAATTGGGACTTTTTAAGATGGTCATTCTAACGAAGTGGTCGTTAAAAAGATGTTCTACTGTAGTGCTCAAAAGTATTCTTGGAATTGGTGATCTGTCAGTAAAAATTTATGATCTGGATACAAGTTGTTTATAAAGGAATTTTTTTATGTTGATGTAGTGAAATTCTAGAATTCAGAGGCAGTATCACAAAAATTTTCAAGTCTATCACCTAAAGCAAGGCAAGTAGTCCCAGTTTTAGCTAATTCTGTTAACTGTGAAAAAGTATCATGTTCCCACCAGATATTTGCAAAATCAAAACAGCCATTAAAGTAATTTTTGGCTACTGAACCAACATTGCCCAAACATTGTTTCACTTTAATAAACTGCAATGTATTAATTGCTGTGTAGTAATGGTATGGAATATTTTATTACCATTGGAAGTATTTTATTAGCAAAATTACTAATTGTTTGTTATCACAAGAAACAGTAACAAAGCTTCTTTAATATACATTCCGTTCAAGTGATTGTTTTACAATTTGTTTTTTACTGTAGTAATTTTCTCAGTTATCTGCATAATTTCAACTAGTTGATGTGTTTTTATTGGGCATTTACATAGGCATAAATATTTTTGTTATTTACTAATATAGCTTTAACAATTTATAATTTGTGTATTAGTTTGTTGATTGTAATACATCTTTTCATTCCTGTATAACAAACTTATAATTATTTAGGAAAGAGAGCTGAAACTCAAAAAGGCATTGGCAAAAGTTAAAACACAACGAGAATTTTTGAGGAATACGGAAAGAAGATCAAATCATCCGATAATAGCTGTTGTGGGATATACAAATTGTGGTATATATTTTTTCAATATATATTAATGTGTCAATATTTAATAAGTACATCATGATTTTATTTTAGTCATGATATATATAAAAGCAAGCCTGTCAAGCAAAATTTTGCAAATTTTCAAATTCTTAAAATTTATAAGTGAAGGAAATGTTACATTGATTATAGCAAATATAATATTTTATTGTTTTATTAATTCTTATTTTTATAACTACTTATATACAGTTTAAAAACATTAAACTTTATTGTTAATTTATGAATAGTTTTAATAAAATTATAACTTATTATCTTAAATGTTCACCTAATAAATATACATATATATACATGGTTTACGCGCACATGGAAAATCATGGATTTAGACAATGGATTAATTTTGTCATGGAAAGTCTTGATTTTTCAAGTAAAATGAGTAAAAGTCATGGAAAGTCATGGATCCGCTAAACTACCGATTAAATAAAAATGCATTGAATTGTTTAATTCTATTTTTACTTGTCATTTGGCTGAAGTTACTGAGTTTGGTATTTATGTATTATCCTATTGACTCTATTGCCAAGTAAAATTTGTTCACCAAGGAAACTCAAAGCATGAAAGCTTAATGGGTGGGTAAATGTATATTATTCCATTTTTTTTCTTAAATTGTAGATTAAAATTTTATTAATATAATAATAATTATTTCTTAATAAAAATTAGTTAAGATTTTTGCACAAAATATAAGTTTATCTCCAGAGATATTGTATATAAACATTATAGGGTTATATTTGTCTATTCTTCATGGTCACCTGGTTAATACCAAAGTACCCTGAATTCAAGTTGGGAACCTTTTTGATTGAAAAATTGCTATATGATTAAACTTAGGTATTTAGATACAATAATTTATTTTTATGTATGTGAGTTTATTAACACTTATAAAGTAAGTTTATAGTTTTTTTATGATAAAATTCCTGTAATTTCTCTAAAAGCATATATTTTATTTGTATGTACATCAGAAGTTTTATTCATATATACTTTAACGAAAGCTTTTTAAAGTCATGGAAAATGATCCACTAAATCAGGGAAAGTCATGAAAAGTCATGGATTTGAAAAATTTTATTTTGGCAGATACCCTGTATATATATATATATATATACATATATAACGTTTTTTTTCTGAATATAAGCTGAGAGCATGATTTTCCATCAAAAATTTACCCTAGGTTCAAAACATGTATATCAGCCGAAGTGAAAAAAAAACAATGTTTGGAACATTCAAATATGAAGCTAAAAATATCGGCAAGCAGGTAAATCGGTGGAAATATTTTCCAATCAGTCAGTCGTACCTCGAGATAAATACAGTGGCATGTCTAAATACGTTTCAAAAGTAACGAAGAAAAAAAACTTACATTTTAAATTTTAATTAACTTTATGCGCCTTAGTTAATTTCACAATTTACGCTACCTTATCTAGATTACTGCTGCAGAGCACGGTTTGATAATCAAGGGACTAGACATGCAACTAATAGTATTTTTACTTGATGCTAACGACAAGTTTCAATTCTGATAATCCTATATAAAGATGCAAGAAAAAAAAATATGCTATATTGGGCAATTCATTGATTGCTTCCAGGTTAGCCAGAATTGTGTTTATTACAGTACTAAAAAGTGTGCCCGTGCTTCGCTACGGAAAACTTAATATATTACTTTTAAACAAAGATTTTTTTTGTGCATAACTCTCTAAATTCTTCAGAGTACAATTCGAGTCACTGGCATATTTATATATTTCTATTATAAACGTATTATAACAATATTCAGTTTTTATACTACTGTATTACTACTGTATGTTCATTAGCAACTCTAATAGATTTTGACATATTAAGTAGTAGAATAGGAAGCAGAGGTTTTGACAACAACAGTTCTAATTTTGTTGGTTATAATAACTGTTGTCCAAAATTTAAAAAATTTATGGCGCAAACCACATGGTTTTGTATGAAACAGAAACACACATTCATATAGACAACAGTATATGAAGATAACTATATAAAATGATAGGTTTTTATTTGCCCATGACAGTCACTGAAATTTGTACTTTTCACTGTTAAAATATTGTTGATAAATATTTTATTGTAATGTAAAAATTAATCAAGAATTAAATTTAAAATTAGTTCTTATATAAAAATGCTATAATTTGCGTCCCATACAAATGAAAGTTAATTAATTTATATCTAAATTTCCAGGACAGATGGAACTGATACCACACAGATGATGTCTCAATAATATAAAATAAGAAATGAATAAATCAGATATTTAAAGGAATGGCGTCATAATGATAGAAAATATCATTTTCACCTATTTATTATGTGATAAATTAAAAATTTTAATCTCCTTCTTTCAACTGAGGAAAACTGTGCTTAAAACAATTATATGGGATTATCGGGATGACGTCACATTGCTAAAAATATTGCTTCTTTCACTCAGTTATGATGCGATAAATTAAAAAATTAATCGTTTGCGTTTATTCGGGGAAAATAATGCTTGGAATAATGACATGAAATGCTCAAAAAAGGGGAAAGGAATGGATTTCGAATGTTAAAAATTTACAAAAACCTTCCCAGTTATATACCTAATAATTTCCCAAATTTTCACATGCATGCATGGATGCATGGATGCATGGTTTTTGAGTCTATTGAGTACAGACAGACAAACAGACACAAATTCATTTATATATATATAGATTAGCATATCCGCTACTATCATAGTACTGTTGTTTTGGGGCGATTATTCCCATATATAAGCCAAGAATTTTTTTTGGCTTTTTAAAGACCTAAAGTGGGGTGTCAGCTTATATGAGGATCCATAGAACATATGTAACGCATGTACATTTTAGTGACATTCGTTGCCATTGGCAAAAAAGTCGCTATATTGGCAAAAATTAATGAAATGTTAAAAAATAAAGAACAGAAAAGAAAATGCATCACGGCAAAACGTAAATAAAGCTTGTAAAAATTTTGAAATGTGAAAACATAAAAATTGAAAAATAAATTTAAAATGACTTATCTGTGTTATAATTGCTCCAAAACAACAGTACTATAATGGTAGCAGATTGGCTGATCTTCTAATAAACACAATTCTGCGTAACCTGGAAGCAATCAATAAATTGTCAAACTTTTCATTCTGTTGATAATACACTACTCATTGAAATACTCAGTATAAAAATTAGGCTTTCTTATTTCTGTTTAATAGAATGCTTTAGTTTTGCTGATCATGATATAATATACATTATTAAATTCTTCTGAATTTTCATACCTAATTAATAGGTAAAAATTCTTGATTTTAAGAGTTGAAACAGTTCTTAATTTCTCTAAAATTTTAATATCTTTTTATTAGGTATTCAAAAATTTCAAATTAGACACATGTTTAGCTTGCACCAATACTTGTTCTTTAGAAGGTACAAGATGCTTAAGATAAATTAAGTGTTGTGTAGTCCTCGTTTATATTTGAGTATTAACCTATGGTCAAATGTATAGTGGTGATTTTATTTTGATTGCGTTGTGTAAAAGTATTTTTGTACTAAATTTAACCACAGGTTCTGAGAAACTACAGACATAAATATGAAGATGAACTAAAAGCTAAATTAACAGCATCCGAAACTAGCTTAATATAAAAAAAGTAAATTTATTATAGTATATATACATCTATATACATACAAAACTGATGCTAATTTTCCTAAAATAAGCTTTGTCAACATCTTCTAAATTAGTTCTGACAATTTTTTAATACTTAAGTAATTATGTAAATATAAGAGAGAGGACCTAATCTCAATTTCAAAATGTATGTAAAAGGGGATACCTTTGGGGAGGGAAAATGGTGTGCCCGGAACACTGCTGGTTGATGGGTATCTATGGATCTATCGTTGGTCTGGTCAGGAGCTTCCTCCTGAGTGTTTGGGGTGTGGCCATGCTATTTGATGTAGAAACCCTTCCTGTCAGACTTGGCTGGACTCTCGAACTCATTCCTTCGGACTTCTCTCCTCTGGACTATCGGCACACCTTCTGTTGGACTCTCCTCTAGTCTTGACTATCAAACACCTTTTTGGGGGTCTTCCAAACACCCTCACCTTTTTAGATTTTTTTTATTTTATTAATTTCAGCCTTGTCCCCTCTTCCTTCTTATCGCCCAATCGGGATACTTGTTAGAATCTCATTGGTCTGCTTACACCCCGCCTTGAGACCACCAACATAAAAAACCTTGTCCCTTCTAATTGGGCACTGTCCCTTAGGGACTCATAAATACTCCATAAAGGTACATTCTTATTTAATGTCAAGTACAGAGATAGGATTCTAATCTGGGACTGGGATCAGAACCCCGCCCAAGACCACCGTACAAGACAACGATATCCATAAAAAATAAATTTATGGTCTTCTGTCTTTTTACAAAGATGTAATGATGTTAGATTTAGATCCCGAGCATTTTACTTCTTGTATGAATGAATCAATTATATTACTGATCTAAATCGCCTCATCACATTAAGCATTATCATATTATTATCATTAGCATTACTTTATATTTTATGAGTGTATGCAATCTATATAATTATAAATAGACTTCTCTAGGTAAAACAACTTTGATTAAAAGTCTTACAAATGATGAACGCTTACTACCAGAGGATAAGCTGTTTGCTACCTTAGATGTTACTCTCCATTCTGGCCGACTTCCCTCAAATCAAAGAGTTCTATTCATTGATACTGTTGGTTTTATTTCTGATGTTCCAACTACTCTTATTCAGTCATTCAGATCAACTCTAGAGGAAATCATTATAGCGGTAAGATTATTTTATTAAGTTGATATATTTTCTTTAATTATAAAACACTATTGGCATCAGTGGCGTGTGGTAGATGCAAGGTGTGCAGAGAGCAAAAACAACAATAATAATAAAACCATAAAAATGTACATTAAACACTTCTTTAACGCTGATTATTCATTTGTACACAAAATCCATACGTCTATCCGTATTACTAATAAAATAACAAAAAGCTTATATTTCCACGAAAAACTTATATTTTCAGCAAACGTAGCAGCACATGGCTCCCGCCGCTGCGGTGCCTCATCAGGATGCTGATTGGTGCCGACAAACCGAAAATCTAGTCCCCGTGCAGAGGATTTCCCTGCTCGCTGGCGCAATAGAACAAACTGTTTCTCATTCGTCAGTGGATTAAATTACATTTATTAATTGTTTCTAACTTTTGGAAATCATATATTCTGCAAAAAATATCTTCACAGTTTTTAAAAACAAAACAAGGGATATGGTGTTACAGATATAACTATATAATGGTAAAATTTGAACTGTTCTGTTAGAATTCGTTTCTTTTTTTTTTTAACAAGACAAAATTGTTTTTCAGAGAATTATTTCTATAAATATAATACATCACCAAAATTACTTTACCACACTAAAACATTTCCCTTTATATTGATGAAATACTTCTTTTATATTTCCATGAAAACAAAATCTTACAATATATAAATTTAAACATTAACCGTCTGCAAAATCGTATGGCCAGTTAATCAGTTAAAAAACCAAAAGCGCTTCAGCACGTAAGTCCCCGCTCTAATACAACGCTTAATAAACCGTACCTTCGGATGATTCTGAATGCCAAGTGCAGGAAAAATAGCTGCACTTGCCTCAGTGCCATAGTATGCTGTTCTTCTCCAGTAGCTCATACATATAAAGCGTGATTTTCTATTAGTGCGCAGTGCGTACACATAAAAATTTCTTATGTTTGTTTGCTTTTGAACGCTCTACGTGGTGCAGCACCTAGTACCGCACGCACTGCGAAAATACAAGCAAGCAAATCAACATAATATTTGAATATATTATAAATAATATTTATTATATACCATATAAAGATAGGTAGATATAGGTGCAGAAAATTATTGTCTCTCATAATTTTGCTAAGGGTGCAGTGCATACCCTGCACATATGGACTGCACGCCACTGATTGGCATGCATATGCAGCATTTGTTTATTGTTTTAACATATTATATGTTGAAGTTTCTTCTACTTACAGTTTCTTGAACTTTATAATTACAATAAACTTTTATCAAATTAAACTTTTTTTTTTTTTTTACTTCTCTGTCTGAAGTAAAGGAAGTGTTATAATCACAAAAAGGATCACTGTTCGTATTTCAGTGGGACTACCTAATTTACCCATTCCTGGATCAATTTCAACTAGTTTTGGTTTTATGTTTGTATGTACTTAGGACAAAACGTTAAACATATATTTTGGCCATCCTTGATTTTATATTTAGGACTGTTATAGCTGTCGACATGGACCAATAACACAAGCACAAAACGCAGACAATAACATTTGTCTTTAAACTTATTTAATTAATCATAATACCAGCAGCAACATGCAGCCATCACTCGCCAAATTCTCCTTTTTTTTTAACTACAAAAGTGTTGCCACAAAAATGCAACTAAATTATACTACAAAACAAAACATAGCACACTGAGCATAAAACATAACAGTACAAAATATAAGACATTGAGTTCGAGGATAAACAACAAAACAAAATACAAAACATTAATAAATGATTCAAACAATAGCATCTAGTTATGCACCTCCCTTTATTTATTGCATTTAGCACTCTACAGGAGTGGAAAAAATCATTTTAAAAATTTTTTTTAAATCAAAAAAATCAGATTTATTTGATTTAAATTGGATTTTTTTTATTTAAATCATATTTTTTTTATGAATACTAATTTTAATTGTTGTTTTATGTTTTTTGCAATATACATAGAATAGGTTGTTATAAGAAGTAACATCTTATCTATCTAGTACAGGGCTGTCCAACTGCGAAGAGCCCACAGGCCAGAATTCCGGTCACTGATCACCTGACGGGCCGCAGTTTGGAAAAGTTGAACAATAACCTCTTACCTCTTATACAATAACAAATAATAGTTGAATTATTAATTATAAAACAATGGAACAGAAGGATTATAAAACAATTTGCGATCAAGAGGAAACTTCGGGGACCTTGGCTGGATCAAGAATAGTAGTCTCGTATGTTTCTGGATACCATAAAACTCTGGAAAAATAAATAGGCTGAATAAGAAGTTGGCGGGCTGCACAATTTGTGTTGGCGGGCCGCCAGTTGGACAACCCTGATCTAGTATATTCTACACACTGATTACCTAAAATTAAATATATAAATTTTAATCTAGATACATTCCATTATTTTGTAATTGGATAGTGCAAACTAAATAAGATGTAAATTTAAAGAACAAATTAAATATTCTTTTAATGCAAACTATTTATTTAAAAAAAAAAATCACAATTATTTCAATATTTTTTAAGCACCGAATTATGGATTTAATTGTTTCAATAAAAACACTCGCTTTGATGCTTTATCCACTCCTAATTGGTTATGAAGGCTAGAATGAACAATACCAAAAGAAGAAAACTGTCTTTCCATTCCAGCAGATGAAGCCACGGCTGTTGTTATTTGGTAGACAAACTGGATTTCAAATTCTGTAGTACTCCCATTACATAAAATGAATTCCACCAGTCATAATCAGTCATATTGTACTACCCCTACTACATACTTTCTGATAACAACCCCTAAATTCTTGGAAAGCACATGCTATTCATTTACACTTATTTACTTATTGGTATTACTGAGCTGACTGATTCCCAATTCTGTCTTTGGAACCTAAGTTTTAAAAGAAGTGAAAAAAAATTATTTAAATCGATGATTTTTTCAAAAAAATCAACTGATTTAAATCATGCCAACCCTGGCACTCTATATAACCAAAAATGTCAATGTAACAAATATTAATTCTGCTGAGCTTAACTCAAAGAGGATTAGCCATTAAATCTTGGAACTTTGTATCTAAGACTGTTTTAACATATAGTTGTTTGGCATCTTCCTTTTTTATTACAATCTGCACTGTATATAAGTCCATTTAAAACAAGAATTATTAGTTGCAGAGAATAATTCTGAATTTTTATTGTTTTATTACTTCTTAGTACAAATTAAAGAGGAATGTTATGGGTCACAGCGATATCATAATTGTTCCAAAATCAAAAGTCTGTCACAATCTTAAATCCAAAATCAGAAGTAATTCAAACTTAAGCAGCTACTATAAATTCTTATGAAATTTCATTTTAGCAGCTGAATAAATTGATTCAACGATGTTGAAACAATCTTTTACTCTGAGAAAAACATTTAAGACATGTATTCGCGATTGAGTGATGATCATACAATCAAGAAACACCAGCTATTCTTATTCTACACTAAATGCGCTATCTGTAAGGGAAAGCACCTCAAGGAAGTATTTTACTTGCAAGAAATTTCAATTTGAATTACATATTTAAATAATAAAAAATTCTCAATATAACAGATTTTAAAGTAATCTATCACTACCAAATGGCAGTAATCAAGCTCTAATTAGACAACATTTTTTTTTCTGACAAAAAGCAATGAATTTAGCAGTGGCGTGCGGTAGGTGTTAATGCAGGGTATGCAGAGAGCAACAACAACAATAATAATAAAACCATAAAAATGTACATTAAACACTTCTTTAATGTTTATTATTCTTTTGTACACAAAATCCATACGTCTATCTGTATTACTAATAAAATAACGACAAGCTTATATTTCCACGAAAAACTTATATTTTCAGCAAATGTAGCAGCATATGGCTCTCGCCACTGCGGTGCCTCATCAGGATGCTGATTGGTGCCACAAACCGAAAGTCTAGTCCACGTGCAGAGGATTTCCTTGCACGCTGACGAAATAGAACAAACTGTTTCTCGTTCGTCAGTGGATTAAATTATATTTATTAATTGTTTTTAATATTTGGAAATAATATATTCTGCAAAAAATATCTTCTTAGTTTTTAAAAACAAAACAAGGGATATGGTGTTACAGATATAACTTATATACTGTCTGTAAAACACAATGAATGGTAAAATTGGGACTGTTCTGTTAGAATTCGTTTCTTTTTTTTTTAACAAGACAAAATTGTTTTTCAGAGAATTATTTCTATAAATATAATACATCACCAAAATTACTTTACCACACTAAAACATTTCGCTTTATATTGATGAAATACTTTTTTTTATATTTCAACGAAAACAAAATTTTACAATATATAAATTTAAACATTAACTGTCTGCAAAATCGTATGGCCAGTTAATGCGCTACATGGTGCAGCACCTAGTACCGCACGCACTGCAAGCAAGTCAACATAATATTTGAATATATTATAAATAATATTTATTATATACCATATAAAGATAGGTAGATATAGGTGCAGAAAATTATTCTCTCATAATTTTGCTAGGGTGTGCAGTGCACACCCTGCACATATGGACCGCACGCCACTGGAATTTAGGCATTCAAGAGAATGGGCTAATAATTCTGATCCCTTGGCCTAATGCCTTACCTGAATGGGCCCTGATTTTTGTTTAATCCCTATATGTTTATTATTATAGCACGTTAGCTATATGTTAAGCGGGCCATGAACATGTTCATAAGGCTCGACTATACCATTATAGGAATATTGGTTCCAGAAAAAAATGTTCTTCTATTTTGGGTAAGCAAATATGTGGCACCTTGCCCAGAGCTATTGGTGTGGCCTGTTTCTGCCTTGAGCATGATTTTCTTCAGGCCCATCTGTACAAAGTTGGTCTCGCTGATTCACCGAACTGTGTCCTTTGTGCTTCAGCCCCAATGCATGGAGATCACCTTTCTTCTTGTCCTGCCCTACAGGATGTTATTTCTTCCGGTTCCTTTTCGACTCTCCCATCTAATTTGGGGCAATTTCTTGTCTGCATTGGACTGCAGGGCATCGTATGCTCGAAAGAGTTCAGATGGGCATAATATAAAATAAAAATATAAAAAATTCTTATACCAAAATAGTTATCCTCATTATTGAAAAAAAAAACCATGAGTAGCCTTCCTTTGACTTTTTTGTATACTCATAGAAAAGAAAAGTAACAATTTTCATAATCAAGTTTTTGTTCTTTTACAAAACATATGAACACTATCACATAAATTATGTATTTTAGTTATGCTAATAAGTTGTTATTTAATACGCTTTTAATAAGAATCACCATTGGGATTCACCATTTTTTTTTCTGAGAATCACCATTGGGAGTAACAGTTAAATTGCTACTTCTATATTCCAGAAGTAATCCCAAAGTGGATGGAAAACTACAATTTTGGTATAATGTATGTATTCAAAATTTGGTTTCTCTAAATTACAACGTACTCAAGGTATTGTATTCACATACAGAAACACACAGAAAGAGAGAGACAGGCATGATTCCAAAAATTTTATTTTCGTATTTATGGAGGTTCCAAACATGAATATTAATCAAAATCTCAAGTTTGAACCTTTAGACAATTACAATTTTTTATCTATGCTTCAAAAATAGTGTAAAATTTGGACCCATGACCAATTTTGAAACGTGCAGTGTGCAATACCCCCTCTTGCTTATCAGACATGGTTTTGGGTAAAGTGAAAGCAGAAAAGGGGAAAAAAAGAGATTTCAGAGAGAATCAATAAACATCTCCTATCTATGAGGGTGTTGGGGAGAAATGCAAGTTGTTTCCTTCCCAATACTAAATGTGCCCCCCTCCCCTTTTTTTTTTGGGGGGGGAGAAACCACTCTACTATGAACTGTATTTTGATTGTTTGACTCTGGTGTTCATCCATTAATGTCAATATTTTCACTGTTTTATCTTATAAATAAATCTCTGTGTTATTTTGTTAATGCTGGAGTCAGCATTGACAAACTTGTGCATCCAAACAACATGAAAAAAAAAAAAACCATCGTTCCTTCTCCACCTAAGTAGTAGGGGAGGTTACAATATTTTTTATAATAAACAGGAAAGTAAAAATTTGTTGATTTTTATAAGTCTTTTTAAATAGAGAATATTTATTTACTAGGATCTTGTCATTCATGTGCGAGACATTAGTCATCCTCATACTGAGCAGCAGAAAGAGACGGTATTGAAAACACTTCAGGAATTAGATCTACCACAGAAATTATTAGATTCAATACTGGAAGTTAGAAATAAAGTGGACTTAGTAAAAAAGTAAGCATAATTTCTATTCTTGTAGATTTTCCAAAGTTAAATGTCTACAATATTATTTGGTTTAGTTCAAAGTGATAGGGCCTACTTTTTTGTTATATGAGGGCTAATGAGATCAATGATTTAGAACAGAGATGGGCCAACCAACACCTCCTATATCGGAAAACCTTGCCTCTGGAATTACCAGAACGCTTTGACGTCACGAAAGTCGGCCTTCCTGGTGGTGGCAGATTACCGGATTACAAGGCAAGATTCGTAAGGAAGTTTTATGTGGTCTCTGGGATAGCGATTGAAATTTATAAGTTTAACTTATGAATATAAATTATTGATGTTTAATCAATGCCTCATAAGTGCTGTGTAGCTACATGCCGAGGAAATTACAAAAATGGTCTTAAAGTGGCCATTTTTAGCTTTCCTAAAGTAGAATCCCAGTTGAAGAAATGGATATGGAATTGTAAACGCCAAGATCCATTTGTACCAACAAAAAACATTCTAGGGTAAGTGTATAAATTTTTTATAAATTTTTTCATTCTTTTAAAAAATGAAATATTAATTTTAAGAAGTGTATATAAAAGCACCGTAATTTGTTGTAAATATTAACTATCTTTAGTATATTTAGAAAAAGTACTTTTGTTTTCATGAAATAAAATATTAAAGTTATGTTTTAAAACTTAAGGTTAGTTCTGTTGTTTTATGGTTATGTAAACTTTATATTAGTGACAAAGAGTTTGGCAATTTTACAATACTAATAATTTTTGCCAGGGCAGTTTTTTCCACCCTGGCAAAAAGTTGCCATTCCTGGTTCGTTCATAATTATTTATTCAATTAGAGTTTAAAATTTTTCATATATAAATCTATTCGCTAGATAACTTAAAAGTACATATAGGTACAGTCAAACCTGTCTATTTCGAATCTCTTGGGAGTTAAAAAAAATTCAAGCTAAACAGGTTTTGAGATACACAGGTTTTATGAAAATAGACTAAGAAAATTTCTTTACACAATACAAAAGATTGAAAATTGGAAGTACTTTTAGTTTTATTTACATGCACGGCTCTTTCTTTGACTTTTTTGTATACTCATAGAAAAGAAAAGTAACAATTTTTATAATCAAGTTTTTGTTCTTTTACAAATATATGAATACTATCACATAAATTATGTATTTTAGTTATGCTAACAAGTTGTTATTTAATGAGCTTTTAATAAGAATCACCATTGGGATTCACCATTTTTTTTTCTGAGAATCACCATTGGGAGTAACAGTTAAATTGCTACTTCTATATTCCAGAAGTAATCCCAAAGTGGATGGAAAACTACAATTTTGGTATAATGTATGTATTCAAAATTTGGTTTCTCTAAATTACAACGTACTCAAGGTATTGTATTCACATACAGAAACACACAGAAAGAGAGAGACAGGCATGATTCCAAAAATTTTATTTTCGTATTTATGGAGGTTCCAAACATGAATATTAATCAAAATCTCAAGTTTGAACCTTTAGACAATTACAATTTTTTATCTATGCTTCAAAAATAGTGTAAAATTTGGACCCATGACCAATTTTGAAACGTGCAGTGTGCAATACCCCCTCTTGCTTATCAGACATGGTTTTGGGTAAAGTGAAAGCAGAAAAGGGGAAAAAAAGAGATTTCAGAGAGAATCAATAAACATCTCCTATCTATGAGGGTGTTGGGGAGAAATGCAAGTTGTTTCCTTCCCAATACTAAATGTGCCCCCCTCCCCTCTTTTTTTGGGGGGGAAAACCACTCTACTATGAACTGTATTTTGATTGTTTGACTCTGGTGTTCATCCATTAATGTCAATATTTTCACTGTTTTATCTTATAAATAAATCTCTGTGTTATTTTGTTAATGCTGGAGTCAGCATTGACAAACTTGTGCATCCAAACAACATGAAAAAAAAAAAAACCATCGTTCCTTCTCCACCTAAGTAGTAGGGGAGGCTACAATATTTTTATAATAAACAGGAAAGTAAAAATTTGTTGATTTTTATGTCTTTTTAAATAGAGAATATTTATTTACTAGGATCTTGTCATTCATGTGCGAGACATTAGTCATCCTCATACTGAGCAGCAGAAAGAGACGGTATTGAAAACACTTCAGGAATTAGATCTACCACAGAAATTATTAGATTCAATACTGGAAGTTAGAAATAAAGTGGACTTAGTAAAAAAGTAAGCATAATTTCTATTCTTGTAGATTTTCCAAAGTTAAATGTCTACAATATCATTTGGTTTAGTTCAAAGTGATAGGGCCTACTTTTTTGTTATATGAGGGCTAATGAGATCAATGATTTAGAACAGAGATGGGCCAACCAACACCTCCTATATCGGAAAGCCTTGCCTCTGGGGTTACCAGAACGCTTTGACGTCACGAAAGTCGGCCTTCCTGGTGGTGGCAGATTACAGGATTACAAGGCAAGATTCGTAAGGAAGTTTTACGTGGTCTACGGGATAGCAATTGAAATTTCTCAGTTTAACTTATGAATATAAATTATTGATGTTTAATCAATGCCTCATAAGTGCTGTGTAGCTACATGCCGAGGAAATTACAAAAATGGTCCTAAAGTGGCCGTTTTTAGCTTTCCTAAAGAAGAAACCCAGTTGAAGAAATGGATATGGAATTGTAAACCCCAAGATTCATTTGTACCAACAAAACATTCTAGGGTAAGTGTATAAATTTTTTATAAAGTTTTTCATTCTTTTAAAAAATGAAATATTAATTTTAAGAAGTGTATATAAAAGCACCGTAATTTGTTGTAAATATTAACTATCTTTAGCATATTTAGAAAAAGTACTTTTGTTTTCATGAAACAAAATATTAAAGTTATGTTTTAAAACTTAAGAATAGTTCTGTTGTTTTATGGTTATGTAAACTTTAAATTAGTGACAAAGAGTTCTCTACAAAGAGTTTGGCAATTTTACAATACTAATAATTTTTGCCAGGGCAGTTTTTTCCACCCTGGCAAAAAGTTGCCATTCCTGGTTCGTTCATAATTATTTATTCAATTAGAGTTTAAAATTTTTCATATATAAATCTATTCGCTAGATAACTTAAAAGTACATATAGGTATACCTGTTCAGAATTTTTTATTATGTAAAATTGAATTGAAAATAATTTTCCATAAATGCTGTTATTCTAAATGTCTGCTTCATGTACCCTATCTTTCTTATGGTTTTTTAATGTGATATTCTGTTTTTGAATTAATTTTATTTTTATTCATGTACATTTTCTTTTGTTAGATATGTGAACTCTACTTCACAGAGAATGAAATTATAAGGACTTCAGAATTTTTTGATGACAAGTCTGGGAATCATATTATCATGCTGCTTACATACCCACGTTTAAAGCCTCATGCTGTTCCAAGTGTTTTCCCAGATGGCCCAAGTCATCTTAAATCATCTAGGGTGTCAAGGGAGTCCCCAGATCGCAAAAAACGTAAAAGGAAGTCAGATTATATACAAAAAACTTTGGCCTGCAGTCTACAGGAGAAAGAACAGTACGATAAAAAAAAGACATTTAAGAATTTAACAGAACTGAAAGTATGCCTTGATGCAGAAATTTTACCAGAAAACTGGATGATAGTATTCAGATCTGAGCAAATAATGCTTCTTTATATACATGGTTTCCGCGCACCTGGAAAATCATGGATTGAGACAATGGATTAATTTTGTCATGGACAGTCATGATTTTTCAAGTAAAATGAGTAAAAGTCATGGAAAGTTATGGATCCGCTAAACTACCGATTAAAAAAAATGCATTGAATTGTTTAATCTATTTTTACTTGTCATTTGGCTGAAGTTACTGAGTTTGGTATTTATGTCTTATCCTATTGACCCTATTGACAAGTAAAATTTGTTCACCAAGGAAACTCAAAGCAAGAAAGCTTAATGGGTGGGTAAATGTATATTACTCTGATTTTTTCTTAAATTGTAGATTAAAATTTTATTAATATAATAATAATTATTTTTGAATAAAAATTGGTTACAATTTTTGCACAAAATATAAGTTTATCTCTAGGGATATTGTATATAAACATTATAGGGTTATATTTGTCTATTATTCATGGTCACCTGGATAATACCAAAGTACCCTGAATTCAAATTGGAAACATTTTGATTGAAAAATGGCTATATGATTAAACTTAGGTATGTAGATACAACAATTTATTTTTATGTATGTGAGTTTATTAACACTTATAAAGTAAGTTTATAGTTTTTTATGATAAAATTCCTGTAATTTCTCTAAAAGCATATATTTTATTTGTATGTACATCAGAAGTTTTATTCATATATACATTAACAAAAGCTTTTCAAAGTCATGGAAAATGATCTGCTAAATCAGGGAAAGTCATGAAAAGTCATGGATTTGAAAAATTTAATTTTGGCAGATACCCTGTATATATCAAATGACATATGTACCAAAATTTTAAAATCAGTAGTGATTGACTCCAGTTTAAATGTCTACATATCTGTTAACAGTGTACTTCTAAAAACTGTAGATGGAATAATATTCCCTTCAAAATTTAATGATATAACTAGTCTTTTAAATGGTTCATTCATTAACAATTAATGGTTCAAAGGTTGATTCATTAACTTTAGGTCAAGAAAATGTCCAAAATTACATACAGGTTGTAAGTGATTTAATATCTGATTTAAAAGAATTTATTCCAGATAGAAAGAATGAAATAAATTTTCTTTTAGAGCAGATTTCAAAACTTAATACTGCAAAGCAAAAATATCGCTATTCTCCAGATTTGCTAATTTTTTCGAGTTTGTTTCACTCAATTTCACCACATGCATACAACTTTATTCGGAGCTCACAAAATTTTATTATGCCTCATCCACGAACAATTCAAAAAAATTTTTCTGATTTTAATTTAAATCCCATAAATGAACAATTTAATCAAAAATTTTTAAGTTACATAAATTTTAAATTTCAAGAATTAACCGAAAAAGATAGAGTTGTAATTTTAATGGTTGATGAAATTCATTTAAATCGAGCTTTTGATTATAAAGGTGGGAACATCTGTGGAATGGCATGTAATTGTACAACTGCTGCTTCAAGTGCTTTTGTTTTTATGATTCGTAGCTTATTATCTATATATAAAGATGTTGTGCATATTTTACCAGCTAAAACACTTACTGCAGAAAATCTGTATGGCCATATTAAAAAAATTATATTTGGACTAGAAACTATAGGGTTTAAGATAATAGCTGTTGTTACTGACAATAACTCAATTAATAAAAAGCAATGTCACAATTTTCAACTCCACCTAAAGTTAGTATTGTTTATAAAAATCCATTTGACACATCTAGACCATTGTTTTTTATTATTGATTCTGTGCATATACTAAAATCCATTAGAAATAACTGGCTAAACCAAAAAAATGATAATCAATGTATGTATTATCCAAATTTTAATGATCCTGTCCAAATTGAAACTGCAGCATTTTCATGTGTCAAAAAGCTACATGAATTTGAAGCAGGAGAAATTGTGAATCATGCTTATGGCTTAACACTGAAAGCTTTGTATCCAACAAACTTAGAAAAACAAAATGTTAAACTTGCATTACAGGTTTTTAATGCTAATGTTGCAGAATCATTAGTTTTATTAGAAACAGAAAAAAAAACTAGAAAATTTTAGCAAAACTGGGGAATTTATCAAAATAATTAATACATGGTGGTCAATAGTAAATGTTAAATCAATTTTTAAAGGTAATCACAAAAATAATGTTTATGAAACACCTTTAACTGTAAAAGAAACTGATGAAAAGTATATATATTTAAATAAATTGTTAAATTGGTTAGATAATTGGAAAAATTTAAATTTATCTTCTGGATGTTTAACTAAAGAAACCCATTTTGCATTACATCATACAACCTATGCTTTGATGGAAATGTCACGATATTGTGTATATGAACTTGGTTTTAATTACCTTTTAGCTGGAAAAGTACAAACTGATACACTGGAAAGTAGGTTTGGTAAATACCGTCAGTTAGCTGGTGCTCAACATAATATTTCTATCCGGCAGGTTTATGAAACTGAGACAAAATTAAGACTGCAGTCTACTTTACCATTACTGATTCAATCTTCTAAATATGGAAATATCCCTATTCAATTATCGGATTTAAAAAATACTGAAGAAAGAGTAATGAAAAGGAGATTGATTTTGATATTACAATTGATGACTGTGATATAGATGAAATTAAATTAGATCTACCTATTTTGGCGTATGTGGCAGGATATTGTTGTTACACTGTCCTTAAAAATCTAAAGTGTGATTCTTGTAAATCTAATATTACGATTGACAAAGATTTAATTTTAGATACTGAGGAAAAGGATGTCTATTCGTGGATCAAAGTTTTTGATAGAGGACTGAAGTATCCTCATCCTGATGTATTAAATGCAATTGTGTACAATTTCATTGTTGTTAAGAAACTTATTTCTGATAAATATGAACATAAATTTTTATTTTCAACCTGTTCACGAAGTACTGTTTGTAAAATAACTTTAAATTTACTTAATGAAAATTTATTTTTCCTTGAATTAAATAATTGTCTTAAATCCCATGACCCCCATGTTGTCTTGAAAAATATTATACGATCTTCAACCAATATTTTTTTAAACAATTATTGCAAAAAGCTAAATGATAATTTATTAAAGAATAATATAACTAAACAGCGAAAATTAAAAACATTAAAAAAATAGTTTCATTTTTATAATACTTTAATTTTTACTGTTTTTATATCACAAAATTTGCATAAAATTGGTGGTATTTTGAATACCTATGTATATATGACAAAGTGTATATTATTTTAATGTGTATTATTTGATTGTAATTATATGTGTATTATACAATTATGGTTTGCATTCTGTACTTAGTATGTGTAATAAATATATATGCTGCCAAACCTGTGTCCATTTTTGTTAGACCATGGAATTATATCTCAGCAAACTAAAGGATTACCATATGCAGGCTTGCAATTCCGTCACTTTTCTCATCTTTAGTCACTTTTTTTACAATTGATCACTTTTAGTCACTTTTAGTCACTTATTTCTTGGTGTATCACAGCAAAAGTCTAGTGTTGAAAAAAAAATCATAATTAATAACAAAATATTTAAATAAAATACCAAAATAGGATGCTCTAATCTTATTTTTTTATTAAAATGTAATTAGTCATGGTTTCCAGAATTTAGTGATTTTAAAAAGTCGCGAAGAATTTCCTGAAATTTACATTTGTACTGGAATGTACATTTGATATATTAAAGTAATTTACGTCAAAGCACACATTTCTCTTTTTCTTTTTCTTCATAATTTTTGTTAAGATACTCTAATCTCGCTATGTACATATTTAAAAACATCATTAATATATGCAGAAAATTGTGATTATAAATTTAATGTATTGTATGTATTCAAATCTAATTTTCTTGAATAAAAAGCAATGTTGAGTTGTGTTAAACAAAATTTTTAACCTATTTTGTATTTGATGCTAAAATCATGTCGTTTGATTTAGAGTTAAAATAAATAGAAAAATCTTAATAATAGCATCTGTAATCAAGAGGAGAAAAAAATCGCGTTTTTTTTTTCAATGTTTAGTCACTTTTCAGTCACTTATTTTATATTATTTGTCACTTTTCTCACCTTTTTGAAAGTACCTGAGCAGTTGCAAGCCTGCCACATGTCATAATGCATGAATTAATGATATTAATATAACCAAAAGTATATTTAAATTATACACACAAAGAAACCGTGGCATTATGCAAATAAGGTCATTATTTTGGTTGCAAATTAAAAAATAGAGTTCACTGTTTCAGAAAAAATTAGTCACTATTTCCACTGTATTTTTGTAGGGTTTTAATAAGTATTTTAACATTTGTAAAAGTTATAAATTGTAATAAACATAGAAAAAATATTTTAAAAAGGATTGGATAACTGTGTACTATTGGCACTTTGTAAAAATATATTTTATTTCACATATGTAATGGAAGAGCGGTAGAGCAATTTCGCTGTCAAGCTATTAGAAAGAGCAATAAATGTGGTCGCGTGGTAACCCTTACGCATACACCATAGGCTGACCTGTGATGACTTAGTTGAGCAGAGTCCAGGCTTTCCGTATATAGGAGGTGTTGGGCCAACTCCGGCCTGCCGGAAGGTTTTATCCGGCCCCTGGATAGAATTTTAAGTTGCCGGTCTGAGGCAAATTAAAAGAAATATATATTTAAACATTATATATCCATCTCCTTTTCTACTTTGCTTAAATATTATATCGTAAATTTATTATCAGAAGATCAGTGGTATATTTGCTTCTTATATGTGATCAAGTGTTTTCAACGTTGAACGTTAGAAGAATAATTTCAGAAGTAGGCTGACAGATGAGCATTTAGCATTGTTCCTTAAAATCAGTACATCTCACTTTGAACTTCAATATAAGGAACTTTTAAAAATGAAATAGCAACTTCATTCATCTCATTAACCCCTTCCAGTAAAATGACGAGTCTAGCTCGTCATTAGTTTTTCATTCCATACCGCACAATGACGAGCTACACTCGTCATGCGATTAAAGTTACTGTTAAATATGATAATTTAGTTTAAAATTTCTAGTGTACTGAATTTGGCAACACTTTTATCACTTGTGAAAATCACAAGTCACTATTGCATATTGTTTACTTGGTACAAGTCATTGCCAAATTAATGAGTCAGAATAAAAGAAAAACCTACTGAGAAATGTCATGGGTGTTACAAGAATCAAATTAAAAGTGAGACTACTTGGCGGTGTAAACAATTACGAATTCCTTTGCACTTTGTTTTGAAAAGTACCACTAGCTTGAAGACTATTATCTGTATACCTTATTAATGTTTTGCTTTGATATTTTCTTAATTTTACTGTTTCTGATATTATTTAACACTATGTAAAAAGTGGATTTTAATTAAGAATATGTAAGAATTGTAAAATGAAACAAGTTTTTTAAATAAAAATTAAATGGTTATTTCATGCACAGTTTTTCATTATTAAATCATACCAGAAGGGGTTAATGTATTTAAACCGTTAGGTACTTGTATATTGTTTTTTAAATTTTAGAAAAATTTATCTTGGCCCGCCAAATTTATTTTCTTTTGATTTTTGACCCACAGCCAAAAAAAGTTTGTCTATCCCTGGTTTAGAGCCTTATGTCCTTTTCTAGTGGTTCGCAGCCTTTTTTAAACTGCCCCTCCCCCTATGATGCCAAAATGGATTCAATGCCCCTTTGTAAGAATACTGTAATTTAAAGTATATGGATGGAGACTTACTCATTTATAAGAGGCAAAAGGTGTAAGTAATTTTCTTCAAATAGAGTTACACACCAAAACCAAATTTTTGTAACTAAAACAGGCTCCAGCAACATACTTTTATATACTTTTCTGAAATATACTTTTCTGAATTTGGCCCAATTTCACACATGAGAACTTAAGAGATGAAAATTACTGGTTCTGGTACCTTATTGAAGTTTGTTTTATTGCTGGTAAAAGTCATGTAAATTAGATAATTAATCTAATAAATTTATTTGGTATTTTTAAAATTAAGTTTGAAAGCCAATATATACATAAATCACCCCATACCTGCCCCTAAACAAGTTCACTACCTATCAGCGTTCCTCTGTTTAAAAGAACTTAATCCTGTCATTTGAGTGTCAGTTTTAGAAATAATTATATAAAAGGTACTATTAAGTCTAATCTTACCAAAACTCATTACAGATTAGAGTAATTAGTAGGGAATAACTTAAATACTAAAACTGTAGTCTGCCTTATAAAGTAGTTTTAATTATAATATCCAGCTTCTTTTAAGTATCAAACTTATCCAGGTTAACAGTTTGGGCTGTATAGGTTACTTTAAACTTCAGTTAAAGAAGCAGAAATTTATTCTATTTTTGTATTTTACGTACAGTTTCCCAGATGATGATCCAAATGCTTTGTATATTTCTGCAACGGAAGGTACAGGCTTACCAAAACTGTTGGATGTAACAGAGCAAAGAATACTTCAAAATACTGATCACTCTGTTTCTTTAATACGAGTTCCCAATGGTGGTGAAGAATACAGGTAAGTTTAAAAACTCTGTTATCTTAGCTTCATAAATTTTTCTTTGAAATTATCTACTCATATATCTTTATGGAATCAATTACCAGTTCTTGGTTTGTCTACTATAGCTGTCTAGTGATATATTTAATATTATTTGTCAGATTCTGTATTCATGATTATTTTCTTTATGTATATAACACAAGCATTTATATAATTAAAAGTCATCAGTTTTATATTTTTCATTTTTATTTCTATGCTAAATTTTTCACTTTGTATAGATTGCTAGATTTTCGATGTAAACCTTGACTTAGCTACAAAATGACATGAAAGTACATGCATAGCATTTAGTTTTCTTTGTATCTTCTTCTAAGGCAGTACAGCCCATTACAAAGATTTTTAAGTCTCTTTCCGAATTAAGCCACTGTAACAGCGTGCAACGGCCATCTGCGCGTGTACCCTTTTTGTTTTAGCCTAAAAGGACAGACTGTTAGTTTTCCGTTATGTGGTGTGTTGGTGTGTGCGAGGGCCTCCTGCTCTCTGCATTTTTAATAATGTTAAATATTAAGTAAAACTTGTAAATATGTGTAAATATCTTAATAATTAAACGTAATTTTTTAAATGTAGATAGATTTTTTTATCTCTGTTGGATGTATAGTGTTACACCACCCAATTGGCGGTCTTTCCCACTTTCTAGTTCCCATATGTTTCATAAATGTGAGCTTTTATCCTGGGTTGGTATTATCAGACACTGCAGTGCTCCTTTTTTTTCCTCTTTTTCTTAGAAATTTCTCCTTTTGTCCTTATTTCACAGCCTTCCTCCTTTTATTCTTTTTTTTTTTTAAATTTCTCAACATTTATAGAGTTATGTAACAGCAGAACGCAATCACTCATCATCTTTCCTATGTTTGGATAGCATTTTTTTTTTACTAATATTTTCTTTCTGTGGGATATTCACCCCCCCCCCCAGAAAAATTCTTAGGCTATTGGCGGTACAATTTAAAAGTTATCAGCAAATAATGATCAAAAACTAAAGGGGGAGCCAATTTTTTCCATGTGTAGTGTCAAGAAATATGTTTATTAAACTTGTTTCTAAACCCAGGTAGGGGAGAAAGAAGCATTAGTCTGGGTTTCTGCATTTGGAAATGGACTGCCACATTGAATATTAAACTCAGGGATAATTCTCGTCCAAAACTTTTTGTTAGTTTGTTCAAAATTTGTTTAAAAACAGATTTTTTTCTAAAATTAAAAAAAAAAATAGAGCATTCTTTTTTCTAAAAAAAATTTATATATATGTCGTAATCCAGTGTGAAAGCGAATGGATGAAACAGTTTCTCTGGGTAAATCATCTCTTTATTTAATATAGAGTTTTGTTTAAAGTCATTGCTTGCACCATTTCCATTTATTTGTGGCGAAGCCACACGTGAGTATGTTGACAGCTCTATGCCTACGCACCGACTACTATCGGTTCGTGTAATCATCAAATACTTCAAATATCTTTCTGTTCTACTGGATGATCCTAAAAGCTTATATGAGCATGGTTTGTTTCCATTTATTTTGTTATTACAAAAGAGTGCCCTTTTTAAATCATCCTCGCTTAATTTTTTGACCCCCCCCTTTTTAGACTTGACATATATATGTATATATATATATATAAATTTTGACGATATTCTGAAAGTTCTCTGTCCTTATCTCATCATTTTTTCTCTTTGCCACATCCACTTTTTTTTTTTTTTTTTTTTTTTTTTTTTTTCTGACAAAGAGCAGGAAAGAAGTGTTATCAGTTGATTCTCGCAACATGTGCTTCAAGGTAAAAAAGCCGTGTGCCAGTGCATAAATAAAGCATCTAGAACTTATGTGGTTCTAGTTATAATAATATAGCTAAGCCTTAATTATGTGTTTATGGTGGGAAGCAACTGTTTTCTGGATTTCAGTTCTGAAAAATGTGTATTTTTTTTTAATGTGCCATTATAATTCATATTGCAATCATAAAATGGGGCTTCATATGATAGAATTATGTTTTGACAAACTGTGTCCTTTCTTTATAGATATCGCCTGAATGCATGTAGACTGGTTGTATTACTGTTATAAACCAATATTTCTTTAATATCACAGTAACAGTGTATTGAGATTTCAATACATAGTGGTTTAAAACTGTACTTAATCTGGTATGGGCAAAGTCTGTGAGAAAATGGCAGTTATATATAACTTACGAAATTTTTAATATGCACAAAAATTGGTTATTTTTTAAAAAAATCTATGGTTTGCACATGCATTGAAGTTGAGGAAAAATTTGCTAATGAAAAATCATAACTTTTAACACAATCCCAATAAAAATCAGTCTTACAGCTAAATCGTTAGGATGCTGCCATGGGTTCGAATCTTGCTGCTTTGTTTGCAGCCATTCAGAATCAGCTTTAAGCAGTAAATTCTGATGTCTTTGCTGTCAGGTAACATAAAAGTAAACCCTAGCGCTCTTAGACCAAACTAAATAGTTCAAAGGACAATAATTTACTTTCCAAAAATTTACTCATTGCCCAGCTTTCATAGCCATAAAGTATCGCAGGTCACAATAGGGTTTTATATACAGACTAGCCTTATGATGTCCAGTCTTTTGTTTGTGTTTACATAACCAGTGACATCAAATTGTCTCTTTGAAAACACTTTTGTATGTATTTTAAGTTCTAATAAATTATGACTCAAAGAGCTATATTTTGCAATGTTAAGCAATTTATTTTTGTACTTGGTTAGTGAAAAAGTACTTAAATTTTTTCCCCAACTGAACCATGATATTTATAAAAAATTAAACATAGGACATAAATAAAGAGTTAAATGCTTTTTATTTTGCTAAGATCATCTTTACTCCTAGCAGTGGAGTAGATTGATTTGAAGAATAGTTCAGAAAACTGGCAAAACATATGGAAAATGAAAAAGGATGAAATTAAACAACTAAAATTTAATCATCTTAACTACTTTGCACACATTTTAAACACTATCAGATAAATGATTTGGTTTGGAGCACTATGGTTTACTGTTTTACTATATTAGGGCTAATGAGACTGGGACCTACTGCTTAAAGTCACAAATGAATTCCAAATGAATACAAACATCCATGGCAGCAGTAGAATCTGAAGTGACAACTTCAATGTTCTCAAGTGAAGAGGTAGCGTGAAGAAGGATCACAGTCACGATAAGACTGGAAATTACTTTTATTCTTTCTGAAGTAAATACGGTTAAATATACAACAAGATTTTAATTCTCCCCAAAACAAGTAGAAATATGGAGGAATTTCAGCTGGTATTGAATTGCCACGACGATAACAGTTGGGGAAAATAAGATTGAATAATCTCACAAATGGGGAGGCTCTTCCAGCGTGCAATGCAACCCAATCTATCCCCCGTTCGGTATCCGAGACCCTGCCACTCCTTATTTGAGTGGACTTTATGAGTCTCCCAAATGCAGTCACTAAAAAGCTGGCTCTGCTCAAAAGATGCAAAAGCCTCCACGAGGTCAAAGCACCTACGTAAAAAAAATGTTGAAAAGCCTCAAGTTGCAAAATTCTAGGCTTTTTATATCTGGGTGTCAATTACGGTCCCGCCAACCGTTTTTTGGTCAGTTACGATCCCAGTTACTTGAGAACTCCAGCTAAGGTTACAGTTCATTCTTCTCGCTGAATTCTCATTTACTAGCTGTCCCGATTCTGGAAACTTTGGCCAGAGGATTTGGTGCAATCCTCTGGCCTCATTACCACCATCGATCAAGGGACGTGACACCTATTCAACCGAACTGTTAACATCCCAGACACGGTGTCACCGTGCTATTGTTGATGGTTTGAAACAGGAGGGATTTTCCAATCAGCTGGTTTTGGCGCGTGCTCTGAACAAAGGAGAGTCTTCACACTGTAAACTCCAGTAAAGAGCTGCACCCTACCTATTCAACCATCATTCAGCTATCATATGCAAAAGAGGTTATTTATAATTAAATACATTTGTAGCGGGTACAATTATTCCCCTCTCCTTTTTACGATAGGTGGCGCTAAAAAGCCATGTAGTGTGTTTTTGTGCTCTTTGTTGTTTTGTGTTCTGTGTTGTGGAACTTCGAAGGGAAATAAAAATGGTTCCTAAAAAATAGACTAAATTAATTCTCTACGCCTTTTGAAATAAGAGTCTCGTCCTTCTACAGTGGCCCCACGGCCCTTACATCATTTTGTCCCAAAAATCCCCTACTACATTTTTCATAGCCAGTTGTGACAAACCTGATGAACCTTTAGGTGCATACCATGCATCAGCTTTAACACCTTTTCAAAATGTCACACAAAAACAATCTCCTGTGGTGCCGCTGCGGAAAAGAGGTAGACCCCCGAAACAGCCTCGTCCTGTTCCTGGGGAAAACGAAAACAAATGAAAAATTCCACCACCTCGCTGAGACTGTCTTCGGAGGTGTAGGGGGAGGATGTAGTGGGTACAATTATTTCCCTCTCCTTTTTTTTTACGATAGGTGGCGCTAGAAAGACATCGAGTGTGTTCTAATATAGTGTCAGTGGTCTATGAGAGTGTGTTTTTGTGTTCTGTGTTGTGGAACTTTGCAAGGAAATAAAAATGGTTCCTAAAAATTAGACTAAATTAATTCTCTACGCCTTTTGAAATAAGAGTCTCGTCCTTCTACACATTATTAAAAGAAAATTTTTCTTCCAAGGAAAAATACTGTTCTTTTTCACCAAGCATGATTAAAAAGCATGATGAATGGGAGAAAACTCATTTTGTCTTTTTAACCAGAATTTACAGCATAGACAATAAGAACACAAAAGATAATGCTTTGATTTAATAAATACAGGATTATCATAGCAAAGCATAGGTATCAAGTTAGTTGTAAATATACTGTTTCAGTGTTAAATTTATAATATATATATTCAACTATATTCATTATTTTAGATGGCTGAGGAAGGAAGGTGCAATAAGAGATTCAATTGTTGATAATGCAGATCCTAATTATATCATTTTGGAAGTGATTTTATCTGCTGCAAAATTAGGAAAATTTAAGCACAAATATGGAGATATGACTGTAAAATTAGAAGATATAATAAATTGATATATTTTGGACTGGTCCTCATATGATTATACCATAAATAAATACCAGTAAGTGTAAGTGTTAAATGTGAAATAAACTTAAGAATATACACAAACACATACTTTTATTGTAAGTACCAGTAGAAATAACAAAATACACATTAAGCTCTTCCATAACTTGAAACAGAAATTAAAACATCAATGCATTCTGGTAAGAAATACAAAGATGATAAACAGCCCAAACTATAATATTGATTTGGGGAAAAAATTTATCGTTTAATAATATGCAACAGTGGCAAAACATTCTTTAGAAAAACTGACTTGTCTACACAAGACAAAAACAATTATTTAAGAAATGACATAAAACAATATTTTATGTATCAGGCTACTATACAATTTCATAATTTTCAATTTAAATCATACATATTAATAATGCCCTGAAAACTAAATGTAAAAGAATAGTTTCTTATGTATTTATAACAAATACTAACAAATGTTGAATCTGGAAAAATATGTTTTAAATACCTAAAAGATTGTTTATGTATTGCAGCTGGGTGCAAAATGTGTGAAAGAAATAATGCATCATAAGGTTGATGCACATTTTATGGACTGTCACCATCACGTCAAAACAGCTGGCATTTCATACTTACTTCAGTTTCTAATGAACTGACAATAACAGAAAATGTTAGTGTTTATTTATACACCCTTGCCAACTTTCAGGGTAAAAAAGTATTGATGATTGTTTGTTTTTGAAAAAGAGGCTACCCTAGAAGAAATAAAGGTATCCTAAAAGAAAATGCATTAGGAGGTGTTTTATGAAGACAAAATATAAAAGAAAACGCTACATGTTTTTACATGAGTTAGAAAACAGTGAGATTTCAATCCACTAATACTTTTGAGTTACTCAAAATTAATTTTATATCCTATTGCATTAGGGATGTTTGTGGGGCAAAAGAATTCCTCGGAAAAAATTTAACAAACTTATACATTAAAAGAGGTTTTAAAAACAAGTATCAGCAAAGAACATTTCAGTTTCGATGGTAGATCTAAATCACTTGTGTATTAAAAAAAAAATAAAATAAAATTATCTTTATCCCTAAACATGTCTACTCTTTAAAACCATAAATGACCTTTGCCTTTTTCAGTACCTAAAAGTTTTGAAAAATGTGAATCGACCTTTACTCAGCACTTATAAGCACTCAGAGTTTAAACAAAGCATTGAAATGAAAATTTACATTTACTTTATACTAATTTTTTAAAACAAAGGTGAAGGAGTTGTAAATACTAATCATCCCAAACAATTTTTAAATACCAGTTAAAGATCCATATCATCATACCACAAGCTAACCATCACTTAACTCTAAAGTAGTTTAGCTTAGACTGATTGTTTCTTAAATCTTATTTTTTTACTAACAAATAACATAAGAATTTAAAACAAAATAAAGGGCATACATATCTGTGAAACAGTAATAAATTTTAGTATACATAATATGGGAACTTATTTTGCAAATTTTCGATCTTCCTATTGTACTCATACCACTTCATTTATTGTACTTTCATAACTAGTTACATGAATTATCTCAATGTGATAAGCATTGCTGCACATTTGTAACTTTTCAAGATTAGCTGTAATTATCATTGATTAGTGATAACATGCAAAAGTTTGCATCAATACCATGCGTTTAATTTTTTATTTTACTACTTCCAAAGATAGATTTGAGAATGTTTGTAAATCTGGTTACTATCAGCAAGGGAGGAATTTTGTAAATTTATGAAAATATACAAATTTATAAATCTGAAATTAGTACCAAGTTCCATTTTAAAGAGAGTCTTAATATAAATGATAAAAATGATAAATCCCACACTTCTAGGATCACAGTGTCTGCTAGATCAAAATTTAGCACATTTCAAAGGAATGTTGCATGATTGTATTATGTCAGAATAGTTTGGAAAAATTATTGTGTTTCATGGATTTTGCATCAATTATTGCTGAAGAACTGAATATTATATGTTAGGATAATTAGGTAATGGTTAAGCAACTGTTAAAAATAAAAAAAGAAAATTATACTTGTTTCTAATTCACAGTTTATGAGTTAAATATTTAGTGATAGAGTTACAGTAATTTAAGTTTAGGGAGCTACTTATTTAACCAATAAATGGTAAATAAATTAAACCTTATTTTAAACAATTAAATATTTTCATCTAAAAATATTATACTTTTAACTAAATAGCTTTAAATTACTTAAACTATTGACTTAAACATTAAGTAACTTCAGAAAAACAAGATCTCATCTAATGTTGAGCAATTTAGTTTCATTAGAAAAATCTTTTCTAAAAAATATTGGGCAAAACTAATCTAGCATTCCTGTTCAATGAAAATAAATATCTAAAACTATAATGAAATATTTAATATCAGTAAATAATTTTATTAATTAAATAAAAGCATTGAGTTATAGTTAAGCATAAAATAATATTTAACGTTCTGAATATCTAATAGATATCTATTCTACATTCACACACACAAACAATGTTAATAACAGAAGATAATTCCAAGTTAAAGTTACTAGGATTCGTCTTTTTACATAAAATCTGTACATTGTAAACTGATATATCTAACAACTTAAATATTAGTATATGAACCGAGGTACATTGTAAAATTTAGTACATTTAGAAGTTTTGTTGCATTTGAGGTAGATTTCAGTTTATTTACCAAGACAAAAGTTCATAACAAATATAAATATAACTGTCATTTGCAAACAAATACTGACAGAAATGACAGCTCAGTATCTGATTATCGCAGGTGGAAAAGGAAATTTTATCTCTAAATACACCATTTTTACAAAATAAACAAAATTGTAATTTTTCAGTGCTGTAAATTTTTTTCACAAAATAATAATTTAAGCATTACATTAAAACCAACAACAGGGTGACTATCAGATGCCAAGAGCACCCAAAATCCTCCCAAAAAATTAAGCCTTTTATAGAACTATAAGAGCATTCATTCTCCAGAAATTTGTTTTTCTCCTATGTAAAAAATCAATATTCAATAAATAGCACACTCACATTTGTGCACTGGTAAAGAGTTCAAAGCATGTTGTTATTATTTTGTAACAAGATAAAAATGCATATTTAAGTTATACTCAAAATTATTAACGAAGAGTTTAGCAAAATTTGAAATAGTCTTTACTTGAAATGCCACTTCTAGCAGAAAAGGCAATATTTTAATAATTCTTTGAAACTCCCCAAAAGTAGCTTTTTTTATAAAAGAAAAAATATTCTCTAGAATGAAATATAACACTAAAGTAACAAGTCAAACAGAAAACAGACAGAACAATTACTTAACAGCCTTGTCATATATAATTTACAAAATATATTTATAGTTGTAATACTTATTGGAACAGAAAGAATTACTAAATAAAAACATTCAAGTTCCCTTCATCCTTTAAGACCTTGCCTGTGATAAATATTTGAGAAAAACCATGTCAAAATTGGAAAAAAAATTTTTCTTTTTAATTTTGTTCATTATTATCATCAAATTGTTAGAAATGGATTATTTTTGAAAAAAAAATTTTTTAATCAAAATAACTACTATTTTAAATATTTTCACATATACAGGAAAACGTTAATGGATTACAGTAATTTTTGCTCAAATTACAGAAAAATAAATGACATTATTTTGGATAAATATAATGAACAGACACATCAATATTATCTATATCAACAGTCATGAATTCCATGTCCCTCAGATTCCTTTGAATTTCACAAATCCTTTACAGTATCTGAGAAATAGCGACAAATGATGCGAAACTGTCAAACTTTTTGTGGGAAAGTATATCTATTGGGAAAATAGCAAATTAAATATTATACATTGGACAAATGAATTTCAGGCTTCACGGAATTGAAATAGTTTTTCTCCTGCTTGAACTCAGTGTTCCAAAATTGTCACATTTGCATTTCCCAAACTGAGTTTAGGCATCACAGGCAAGGAGTTAAAGTTAAACAAAAGCAATGCAATTTATATACCAACTAATTGTAAAATCAAAATTATTGCTATACAAGGTGTTCAGTAATTACAGGGCAGAATTTTACAAATAATTCAAGCGTAGAAAGTAAAAAATAAAAATAAGTTGTAAATTTTCATCTGATAGTATTGTGGCCTAATTTTATATTAAAAAAATATGTGCAAAGTTATAACCTTAAGTTGATAAATCCCTGATAGCACAAACTACTTTAAAAGTGTCTCAGATCAAGAAAATTCTATTGAAAATTTTATTAGATTTAGTATTCACAGACACAGCTCTACCACAACATGAGACCTTCAGGCAAAGTGCCAAAACATTATGTTCATATGACTGGAGTGAAAACTGTACGATAATTGGCAAGGAATTTAAATTACTTCATGCCTAGAATTATCTTCTGCTCATATAACTTTCTTCTGCATATTATTTTATACATCTTTATTTAAATACATCTAGCTCTCTGAAGAAAAACCCTTCACAAGTTTTAGCATACATATTACATACAACGTACAGGGGTGTTTGTGAATCATAAATTACAGACCTGAATATCAAGATGCAAAAACAAGTATTAGTGAATAACATTTCAGACGGAAAAGACTAAACAACTTCATTTAAATTAATAAAATTATTTTAAATCTTTTAAAAGTATGAAAGTATGTTAAACACATTTAAAATAATTAAATTTTACTCTGAAAAAAATTAAATGAAAGATTTTTTTAAATTACTAAAACTACTTATTTAAATAAATGAGCTGTGGTACCTCAGACAACAAAGGGGTTATCTCAAATATGGAGGGTTATAGTTTTGAAGCTCAAGCCAGTCAAAGATTCACTGTGTTCATTAATGACAACTGAGGCAGATAAAATAAGTTTTTGGTTACAATGTCCTCAAGTTCCTAATCAATGCCTCTAAAGGGGCAGGCAAACCCTAGGGGTCATCTGGTTCGTCCCTGCTTTTTAAATTACGAAGACCCAGCAGATATAATGTTACTCACATCCATATCATTCCTTAAGCTACACATGCTAACTGAGAAGTGTCATGTTTGGCATAAAGATATCTGTCTGTATTGCCAGTTGCATTGAAAGGAAAAACTTTTTTAAATAAAAACAATTGTTCAATTTTTTTTTGTAAATTAATATGACAAGTATTGCTGGTACTTTTGTCCCTATTCAATGAAAATAGAATATCTTTTACAGTTTGAATATTTAACTGCTGTTTTGTGGTATCACAGACTTCATGGCTATTATCAAAGCATTTTTACCCCTCCGATTTGCAAATCACCATAGTCTTTTTCAGTAACTTCCTACAGTATGCTGTTAACCCATTAACGCCCAAATTATTTTTGGCGACGCATGCTTTGTCTTGCCCCCTGTGCAGTGTGGAATGGGTAGAGCACCTAAAAGCTAGTTTCCTACACTACGTTTAGCGATCTAAAAATAGATCACTGGGCGCTAATGGGTTAAGATAGCTTATCAAGTTTCACCCTGTTATTTTAAGGTTTGGAGACTAGTTGACTATGTCACAGCAATTGGAAGATTATTCGAATATTATAGAGAATATGCTGTATTCTTTGATTTTTTTTTTCTTTCACAGTAAGCAGAAGATAGTAAGGAGAAAATTTGTAATTTCACTTCTTTAGAAATCCAGAGATGGTTAATGGAAAATTTCTGAAATTTCAGGGTTTCCCCAGAGCACAACAAACACCCCTGAACTTAGCATAGAACACAGATTTCCCATTTGTCTGAACTCTTTTGGTAGAATTCTATAATTATGAAACTGCCTTGTCACTTAAAAAATAAATAATAAATAAATGCTTGTCCTGTTCTACACTTAAACTGAAATAAATTACTTTTGAAAGGATTGAATTTTTTTAATAAAATTAATCTTATCTAGTAAATTTGAGACTTAAAGACCTAATTAATATCTGTAATATACTTTACATTACAAGGGCTATACAATCACATAACTCTATTGGTAACAAACATACATAATGCATACATCTTTACAATCTTTCATACTTCCAAAATACCACTAGACTATAACTGGTAAAAATGACTATACATGCAAGTGTACAAAACAAGTGATATATAAAAAGCTAGACTACATGTACGAGAATAATTTCTGGAAGAGTTAATTTATATTATTTGTTTACTAAATACTTTTACTAAAACAATTAACAGGAGTCAAGAGAAAATAATACACAAGAAATCTTACATAGAATATGCTTGGTACTTAATGTATGAAACCATCATTTTAAATAACTCAAAGAAATAAACTATAAGCAAAGAAACAAAACCAATAGTTTAAATGCACGATAAAATATTCAAACAAGATGAAAAATTGAGCATACAGTAGAACTTCAATTATTCGTATTACCCACTTGAGGTTATCAAATATCCAGATAATTGGATGACTCATTTAAAAAGATGTTTGGTTTAGTTTGGACAGGCTTGCAACTGCTGAGGTGAAAAAGATGAGAAAAGTGACAAATAATACAGAATAAGCGACTAAACATTGAAAAAAAATCGATTTTTTTCTCCTCTTTATTACGGATGTAATTATTAAGATTATTCTATTTATTTTAACTCTATATCAAATGATTTATGCAAGACATGATTTTAGCGTCAAATACAAAAAAGGTTAAAAATTTTGTTTAACACAACTCAACATTGCTTTTTATTCAAGAAAATCTATAAATTAGATTTGAACACATGCAATACATTAATTTTATAATCGCAATTTTCTGCATATATTAATGATTTTTTGAAATATGTACATAGCTAAATTAGAGTATCTAAACAAAAATTGTGAAGAAAAAGAGAAATGTGTGCTTTGACATAAATTACTTTAATGTATTAAATGTACATTTCAGTGCAAATGTAGATTTCAGGAACTTTTTTACGGCTTTTTAAAATCACTAAATTCTGGAAACCATATGACTAATTACATTTTAATAAAAAAAAATAAGATTAGAGCATCACATTTTTTGTCTTTTATTAAAATAGTTTGTTATTAATTCCGATTTTCTTTTTTCAACAACAGACTTTTGCTTTGATACACCATGAAAAAAGTGACTGTTTACTTAAAAAAGTGACTAAAAGTGATCAATTGTAAAAAAAGTGACTAAAGGTGAGAAAAGTGACGGAATTGCAAGCCTGTTTCGAGTGCTAAAGTCTAGAAATTAAAGAGGAAAACACTAAATCTGAATAAACACAGATGTAATATTGAGTTGCCTCTCAATATGTCAACTCAATAAGACCAAAAAAACTATTTGAAATTTTTAAAAAATTATATTTTAATCTGGTGTATTTAAACATTATATGCCATCACATAAATAAGCCTTCAAAGAAAAACTCCCCCCCCTTTAATCATGAGTTAATATGTAATTGTAGAAATTTTTTTAGTGAATTTTGACAAGATCATTTATTCTTACAGCCAAGTGATGCCAGATCTGTAGGGTTGATACTGTATGTAACAATACGGAAAAAAGAAACTGAATAAATCGTTTAACAGAGGCAAATGCAAAAAATGTTTAGGTGAAAAAAATAGTTTGAGACTGGTAACAAAAAAAAAAAAAAATCTTTCATTTGTGCTGAAGATAATAAATTTAAATTTATAAATATGCACAAGTAATGGCTGATCTACTCAAAATTATGGTTATAAAGTATTAATATAAGATCTATTATAAGGCTGAACAAGAAACTCATGGGGGTCATGCGACTTCAAGGCCACAGTTTTCCCACCTATATCCTAAGATGAAACTTCTGAACATTTATTCTTCATGAGAAAATTTTTTTTCAACATTTCTATCTTTCCCTCCTACCTCCAGAAAGTAATCTGAATAATGGAAGTTCTACTGTAGTTATCAAAAAAATTATTATTGTCATAGTTAAGTTTTAAAAATTCTTTTCAAATACATATAATGCAAATGGAGCAATTATAAAAATTTTGTCATCATATTTAATACTAACTAATTAAATTATCTGCATATGTAAAATTTATCACAGCAACAAATGTAGTCATTGGCAGTCAGTCAGATGGAAACAAAGACACATCATGAAAAAAAAGTACTAAAATTTTAAGTTTAATTTACATCTAATAATATTTATTACTAAACAGTACACAAAAATTAATGCATAATGATGTATCTCCAGATAAATAAATATACACTTATTTGTCAAGAAAACGTAAATAGTTAAGTTGCATATATGCAGTCATAAAAGGGCAATTGTATAACTATTTCTTACATCTGGAAATTATTCTAACAGTCATTTCTAAATATCACAAAATTTTAGAGATTTTACATGTTTCGTATTAGACAATTTTGAGCTTGTTGTGCACTAATTAAAATATCTAGGAAGAAATAAAATATATTGTTCTCTACTAAAATTGAAAAGGGAATTTTACATAATTTTTCTGAATTGTTCCTTATACATTATATAATATGCTAGATGATAACAATTTACTGAATTATAAAAAAGCGTGATCAGCATATATTATTAAAAAAATTTTGGAAAGTGTATTCAGATTTAGGACTATTCCTATTCCAGTATGTAGTAAGTATGTGGGCAACCAGACTTACTGCTGTGAATGCAATTTAATAGAAATCTCCTTTAACCTTTTAACTGTCATGCCCGAGATAATCTTGGGCACAGCATTGGTGTTCGAAAATGTCACGCCCGAGTATTACTCGGGGTAATTTTTTATTAATGCATCGTATTGTTATACCCAAATATATATCATATACTTCAAAATATAAATTTTTAACTACTAAGTATTATTTATTTTGTAGTAAGCATTTGAGTTTTGCAATAAAAAAAATTTGACAAATTGTGTACCCTAATCATCAAAATAACTTGACAGTTAAAGGGTTAATATTATAAAACCTGGGGCCTATAGAATGCACTAAATTATCCAACTGTTTCAAAATAACGTTACAAATTTTATCTGTTTACCGTTTACTTCAAAATCAAGTTTAATTTAGTTAGCTTGTTATTTTTGACTTACTGATTTTATGTTTGAATAAATAAAATACAATTTATGAAACATAAATACAAATTATTCTTAATATGTATTTATTATTTTTTCAAATTAAAATTTAATATTTTAAAATTATCAATACTGCACTTAATTAGTATATAAAATATTAATCATTGAGCATTTTTTTAAAGATTTGGTTGGCCTGAATCTTAGGAATGTACATGGTCAGCTAATGGCCCTGTACGATTAATAAAAGGTTACTGATTAAGATTGTGTTGCATAGAATCTTCCATGGTTGTAAGACATTATAAAACCAAATGTATGAAAAACACAATTTTTTAACTATATGTAAGAAAAAAAAGAAAATATTAAAAAAAAAATGTATAAGGAAGTTTTGTGCTTACATACAAAAATTTTCTTTAAAGAATATAATACCCTGTAGGATTATTATATTAAAAAACAAGGTAATCATTATAAAAATGGTTGTACGATAGAAATATTTTGAAATAAGCATTCATATTTATATTATTTCCAATTCAGAAAATTATTGGTCTTTTACTATACCCAAATGAAAAGAATATAAGGTCACTCAACTGTTAATTTGAATGAATTATAATATCAAATTACATACATAGGGTGTCTAGTGAACTGCTAAAAATCTATTTCCTGATAATTTGCAGACATCTTTGAAGAAGTTCCAAACATTTTATTTTAGAAAATATCAGAAAAAATAACAGGACTTATGTATATATACAAATGTGTGCTACAGTAGCTTAATTAAGAACTACTTTCATTTTAATTTTTAAAAAGATAAAAAAAATCCAAACCATCCAAAGTTAAAAATAAATGAAATAAATTATGACAATTTAAATGATTTTCTTGTGATGCCTTTTTGAAAATGCTACTGATAATGACATAAAAAGTGAGTTAGAGCAGTTAATTATCGCTACTTAACCCATTACTGTCCGAGTAATATCACTTAAATATATATTGATGAGCAGTTTTATGCACACCCTGTCCTCATTAACAATTAGTTGTCTTTTAACAAACACAGGATATTTATCAAAAAAAAAAAGAAAATCATTGTAATAAGAGATTTATTTAGTATTACATGTCAACACAATACTGTAAAGTGAAGCTATATAATAGATAAAGTTATCTGTCATGATTTTAGTTGATGTATTTGCCAAAAAAGTAAATTTGTATGAGGTTTTAAAAATCATTAAATATCAACATAAATAACATAATAAATATCAGATACTTGAAAATTTAGTGCATTGTTTATAGGATTAGCATCTATGTTCATTAAAAAGGAAAACTTCTGAAAAAAATATAATTCTAGAAACTTTATAGTTGTCCCTAAAAAGGGAAATTAGACATCAATGGGTTAATTTCACATTTTATTTTATACAACTTTAGACATTTTTTTCCCTTTAAGGAGTTTAACTTGCTGTTTAGCATTAAAAAACTGATTTATAGAATTGTTACAGATAGGATATATTATATAAGGAATCAATATATCACAATGAAATGTTATAAAATGTAGCTAGAAGCTAAAAATAATTTATTGAAATATAAACCTTGGTAGTCAAAACCTATATTTTTCATAATCAGTCATAAAATTGCTGGTATTCATATTCAAATTATAAAATACATTACTTTACATAAGTTAAAATTTCAAAGTAGTTTTAAAACATTAAAAAAAATTTCATTATGACCAAATAATACTTTTGTTTAGTTATTTTGTTACTTTGTGTTGTAGCAAAATATATATTACGTAATTATAAATGAGACAAACTTTTAATCTGTTATTAAAAAAATGATGAATTTCGAAAAGGCTACAAGAAAAAAATAACTACCGTTAAACAAAATATTATTCTTTGAAAGAGAAAAAATAAGTAACACATAAATAAAATGAGTTAATATGAGTACAAGGATGTGACGAGATAACTTTATTGTCACCTTTAAAAATTAGCACATTGATTGAAAAAGTTTTAAGTGATTTTGGCACAATACACTAAGTACCAACCATAATTGCTAAAATAACAGATTTTAAAATCAAGTATCTGAAAAGGAAAAAAAAACATAAAATATTCTAATGTTCACATCACTATTTAACACTGCATAATATATGCTCATGAAATACGTGCAAGAAACATTAAGAAAACCATCTGTTATTACACTTGCAAGATAACGAAAAATGCTCATTGAACACTGAAACATATTTCTTTGTACAAGATATAATAGTTATATAAAACTCATCAATATCACTTTCCCCGATAGCACAAAATAGCTTAGTGTCAATGCAATAAAGTCACAAAATTTAAATTAAATTTCATGAGTCTGTGTAAGTCATTCCAAAATAAATAGGCACATACTGCTTAGAGTGCTAAGCAGCTATCAGATATACTTTGGTGTTTAAATTGTCCATTCGAAATAAAATAATAAAATTGCTTTATTCTATAAACTTTCCAATGTTATCTTCGAAAGCGCTGGCTATCTCTTTCATTGTCATGACTAGACCATCTCCTACAGAAATAAAAAAAAATAAGAAATCTTGCTTAAAAAAATTATAGAATAAATCATAATCAAACAAAGGAAATAATAGAAAATATTTTCATTTAAGAAGAAAATGTCAACTAAGATTAAACATAACAAAACAAAACAGAAAAATCCAGTATTAATGGTCTTTAATCTAATAATGAAATTACAAAACTTAAAAAGCTTATTTTAATACATGTACTAAATTCTTATTTCCTTTTTTTAAATATTAAAATGAAGCCCATAAAATCCCAAATAAATATAGTCTTTCCTTTTAAATTACTTATAAATTATGTCCTAGATAATATTTCATGATATTAGACCAGGGGTTTCCAACTTGGGCTCTAGGGCAACATTGGAAACCTTATGGATTATTGCAAGTTGTACTTTTACAATTGGCCTATATTTGTAATATTCTGCAAGCAAAAAAATATGCATAGTTTAATTAAATAAAGTTTAATCATTTTAGTTTCTTAACCAATTCAGGACTGTGATCCTGAAATTCTCCCTTTAGGGCCTTCAGCCTATGTTCACATTGGTGTAATTTGGAACGAAAATATTTTATGTAAATTTTGAAATAGCACTACATGGTGTCAATACACACTTTCAGTTTTCAAATATTTTTTTTTGCTGGTAGTTAGAACACATTCAAATCATCTCAAGAGTTGTGATTTATTGCACACTATATTTATATTTTAACTAAACATGGAAAGAATAATTCATTGCTTATAGGTGAATGCAATGAATGAACTAAGCAATGAATAAGAATTCATTGCTTAGAGGTAAGAGTAGAATTATTGTTTCCTAGATATAGTGTTTTGTTATTTGGGGTCAGTTTTATTTCAGACTTCATGGCAAAAAGAACAAAATAATGAAAGCAAGACCCTTAAATTGATGAATGTATCAGATAGCAGAATGTAGGAAAGTAATTTTTCTAATACAAGTAACAGTAAATCAAACTATTCAGATGAAATTGAAATATTTCATTACTTGGATAAGAACAATTAAAATGCAAATGACTGTAAAACAGGTAAAAAATAATTGACATTCCTGAAGTTATTTATTTATATATTTTTGTAAATTTAAGAAATTTACCTGAAATATCTATCATTTACTTTACCCAGTGATTTGTTTCAATTTTTAAATGTTCATTTTGTACCAACAGCAAATATAAATTTTATTTAAGATGACACCATTTTTCATAAAACAAAACCATAATTTAAAAATCATAATTGTCTTCTTTTCAAATATCACAATTTTTACTACAGAAGATTCTTAGACTATCAGTGATTATAATCAGAAAATTTCAGCATGCTGAATTGAAGTTATGATTCTTTTTTAAAGTAAAATTAGGCTTCTAGTATCAATTAAAAAATATTATGATCTATTTAAACACATTATTTCTTCTAAAAGGCTTATATCAGATTATGTTTAATTTTGACAAATAGGTTGGATTTTATGATATGTACTATTAATAGGACAATGGATTCTAAAATAAGTTCTTTTCTAGGATAAAAACTACATCAACCACTAGCTAAAATAATGTTCTTAAAGCCAATATTTTTAAATAACATTAAAATTGTGTATATACCACATATTTACATAAACAAGCTGAGAATTTTGGGGAGCTAAAGTGGGGAATTATGGTTAAAGCCAATCCTAAACATTTACAAACATCCATGCCAGCAATGGGATTTGAACCCAGAAATTTTTCCCTGTCCATAATTCAACGCTAAAGTGTCGGGGAGGGAAGAATCAGCTTACAAATGGATCCCATAAACAAATGTAATATAAATCCTTGCTGGCAACAGTGTGTTGGCAACCAAAAAGTCACCAGTGACAGAAATAAAAAAAATCAATAAATGACAAAAAATAAATGATATTTGCTTATTTAAATTTACAAAAAAAAAGTGCTTGGTACAGATAAGGTTACCAGAGATTAACTATTGATTGTTGATGGTATCTAATAAAGGAAAATATTTTTAGCAGCAAAGTCTAGCTATGCATTTCTGGGTACCACCACAATAATAAAAAAAAGTTAGTTCAAAACTATGAAATTAATAATAAAAACATGCAAATACTAAAAGAGCAAAGTTTAAATTATTTTCTAGCACTGTCAAAATATGTTAAGAATTGTTATTTTATTTACCTCAAAGGGTAACTGATCGTCTATATATGTTGTTCTCAAACTGGATATATCTACGAAAAAGTTTGAGAACCATTTGTCTACTGTTTTACATTAAAGCAATTTTATTGAAAACTATTTCACATGCTTTGCTAACATGATAGGCTTTTCAGCTTCTTGTCAATATATGTGAATACAATTTTTTTTTTCATCTTGTATACATATTTTGAATTTGGGATAAATTTTTTAAAACAAAATGCACTTGCAGCTTATTAATACATTGGCTTATATTTGGATTTATATATATATATATATATATATATATATATATATAACATTAAAAACCAGTAAACAAACATGGTTTTCCTGTTAGATGTGCATTGAAGGATATATTCATCTTAAGTTAGTATTTTCAGACAAATATAGGAATTTTATGCAAAATACATGTTTTAAATGAAAATCATTTTACTAAAGCATTATGATACCAGGAAAACTTTAGATTGAGATCAAATTTGAAGTACTATAAGTAGGGTGCCAGATCTGAAATTGTTAAATTATCTTTAAAAAAATGTTTGATATTTAAAAATAATCAGTCTGATCTGTTCCAATCAGGATATAAATTCCAACCTAATTTATCAATACATGAAATAGCAGTTTAAAGAAATTCGTAATAAGATGCCTTTAGTAAGGCTCATCACATAAAACTAGTTACAAAAAATATTTCTTTACTACTTTTCTTCAAAATAACAATATGTAAAGTAGTATAAAATCATTTGGCATCAAATATATCAACATAAATGCCTAAACATTCGTGAGCGTGAACAGCACCTTTTTCTCTTGCGATCACTAATACTGGCTTTCCCTGAGTCGTCACTTTCAGAACTGGAGCAACAGGATGATTCATCTGATGATGAGGATGAACTAGATGCACTTGAGCTATCAGAAGCTACACCTGAATGTGTATTAATGTCTATGCGGTCTGCAATCGCTTTTAATTCTGGTCGTTTTTCCTGGTAATAACATACATATATATAAGTAAGCATAAAACAAAGAAACATAAAATATAACATTTCATAAGTCTTGACAAAGCAAATATTACAATTTTTGTTCAAACACTTGAACTACAATAGATGTCATTTTGCTTTAAGGTATCCGTCTACGTTCAGAGAACTCTTTTCTTTAAACGTAAAAAACTAGTTCATGTTTTTACATTTTTAGATTTATTTTGTAATAGCACCCTGTTCTAGGGCGCTACACTTGCATGGGATCTGCCTGCCTACTGTACTGGGGCAAGTATGTTTGGCCACGGTTGACTCAAAATAATTCCTCCAGAAAGCTTCGAGGGACAAAACAAAGATTTACAAAAAATTAAAGGATAAAATAACATAAGCATATTTCTGAGTCTCAGAGCCTGGCGACAATCAAAATCATAACTCCATGACCGAGCGTTTCATGTCCGAGAAGAAAAAAAGTAATAAAGTTCTCCCCTTTAAAACAGAGGAATGTGTGTCAGTCGCCAGCTTGAATCCAACTGCCCTCTTCCAGATATCTCCCTTCTTTGGAAGGGGGGGGATCTGGAAACTTGAGCCCTACCGAAAGGAGCACATCCTCCTTCTCCGAGGCCCTGCGAAAACAACCAATGACACAGAAACATCCTTATCAGGCCCCCTTTTGCCGACCGGCTTCTTACTTCTCCTAAGAAACACCGGGTGGAAGGGATCAAATGGGGCGATTCTGCCGATGTCATCAAAGCACACATGATTCGTGGGTGCAAATTCCTTACATATTTTTATATTATCATAGAGAATTACACTTAAAAAAATTTATTCCTGGAGAAATTTTTTTTAAATTTCTAATAAATGAAGAAAATTTAGTAAAAAAATCAGGTTTTTCAAAAGGCTTAATTTTTTAATAAATTATTTCAATATGTTTTGATGCAACACATTTCTTATACACTGGGCTAGTGAATCATCTAAAATCTTTGCTTAATTTACATTTGGTAAAATATTTTGGTCCTTCAAAATCATACACATTGAATTTTTAACAAATTTTCATTACCTCTATATCTAACTATGAGTGTAACATCATTAAAAATAATCCAAATTTAAAGTTTGTAGGTCATTTACTAGTAAATACTATCAAAAGCATTCATAATAATTTTCAACAAAATATTTTAAGAACTTTTTGAGAAATCACATTTCAAGTTTCAACATTTTATTAAAAATACAGTTCTGAGAAAAATGTATTTGAAATTTATGAAATCATGTTTAACTAATAAAAAATTAAAATTCATGTTTAAAATTCCCCTCACTTTCTTACTTCAAAAATTTCTAATTGCTAAGTTGCTAACTATTAAAAATAATAGAAAAATGTTTAAACTAATCTTCATGAATATTTAAAAAGTTTTGTCCAAAAAATGCTCTTTAAAAAGGCTTTAAATTCACAACTTCCGGTTCCGAAGTCACTACTTCCGTTTTGTTTTTACAGCTGTCACTGATGTTTAAACAGATGTAACTTTTCTTTAAAATGCCGTAGAGACAAAACAAAAACAGATTTAGAAGCCTAAAAGTTGAAATTTTACAATAGAGAAATAAAAAAAGTTATTTTTAGCACAAAATGACTTTTTCAATGTAGACAGATACCTTAAGTTTTTATAATAATCCATAATTTTTTTCCAATATCTTTATCTCCTCCTGAACTTCCCTAAATTACTGTGTTTGAAAAGTTAATGTGTAACACAAGAAATTAGCATATTTGTTTAAAGATGAAATTTGATATTACGTTTAGCAGAAAAACTAAAAGAATGTATTTCTGGTAGGAACACTTTTAGTACCTTCAAATATCTCTATGCAGCCAATTAATGTCATAGAATCAAAAAGGAATTTTAAAGAAATGTAATTATTATAGCTTTTATGTTATATCACTTTTGTGGCACTTATTTTTGCTCTTTCACAATCAATGTCAGAAGAATTATGGAAAAAGCATAGATCATTTTTGACACACATAAATTCTAATCTATCTTAGATTTTATAAAATAGTTGTTAAATAATAAACTTAAAATTTTTAATAATGAAATATTTCATTGACATAAATTTAGGGCCAGTTTCACCAAAGTCATTTAATGGCAAACCGCGATTAATCTCTGTGTAAACAGAGAACTGCGTCCCACCATAGGTTGTCGCCATGGAATAATCAAGGTTAGCCGTCCCTTTAAACACTTATAATCTATGGAAACCGATACATTTTCATGATGCTGTTATTCATACTTTTATTGATATTAAGGAAGGAAAAATTCTAAATTATCCACAACCTTCTAGCACACACATCTATGTAAATTTTATGACAAATTCAGTTTTTAATGCACTGTTTTCCTATATTGCAGCTGGAACATCTATAAGTCATTTCTATTCATCCTTTCAAAATTTCCCCACATTATTGAATATGCAAACAGAAATTCACATGACAATTTCTATTTTTAACCAGTTTATGTGCTATGTAATTTGTAAAATTTACAACACGGTCATGGGCAAAAATTCAGAAATTTTTTTCTCTCAATTATTTTGTAATTTAGTGATGATAATTTATGTGTATTAATCCAATTTGTATAAAGTTAAATCATAACTTCTTATATCAGTTTTCATGGCAAAAAATAAAAAAAATTTTTTTTTTTTTTTAAGAATTTCTCTTATTTCTATTTTTTAGAAATGGAAACATTACAGTTAATTTAAAATTAGCTTTTGTAACCAGTCATTTATTTTCTTAATTTGTTTCACAGAAATTTTTTCTTCAAAGTGGGTGTATTTTCCTTTCTTGTCTACACTTGGTTTTAATGAAAATACTAAGCTATCTAAGATTTTATAACATAGTTGTTAAATAATAAACTTAAAATTTTTTATAATGAAATATATCATTGCCTTCATACCTGACTAACATAAGCAGATTTGGAAAAAAATCATGATTTAAAAAAAAAAAATAAAAAAAAAAATCAGATTTTTTTATTTAAATCGTATCTTTTTAATTTTTTTCTGAATACTAATTGTAATTGTTGTCTTTTTGTTTTTTGATTAAAAAAAAATAGTTTGTTAAAAACATCTTTTACAGTATATTTCAATGATTATAAATTAAATATTAATTTTAATCTAAATTTTTCATATTTTGTATTGATATGCAAACTAAATTAGAGTATCTAAAAATTGTGAAGTAAAAAAATTAAATGTGTGCTTTTTAACAACTATTAATTAAAAAAACAGAATCACAATTATTTAATATTTTTAACCGAATTATGGATTTAATTGATTAAATTAAAAATATTTGTCTTTATTATTAATTTTATTAATAGATGAATATTACCAAAAAGAAAAATGGAAATCCCATAGTATATTTTCATTATTTTCTGGTAGTATATTTCCAGGCAGATGAAATCAGGCTGTTGTACTTGTAGACAACTGGATTCCAAGTTTTTATTCTTTATTGTAAAAACTATTCCATCAGTTATAGTCAATCATTGATCTATTAACACGTGGTGAAAATCTATTGAAGCTATCACAAAACAACTTGTGGTTTCATGGTCCAGAATGGTTATCAATGCTGGAGTGCATGTGGCCTTTGCGTAAAGAGATCCCGTTTAATAAAGATGCTTTAGATGAAAGAAAATCGATAATGAGTTCTACTCAATTATCCTGCGCTGTAAGTGAACCATCGGAACCGTTACTAAAATTAGATGAAAACGGACTATTAATTTTATCTGGATGACTTCAATTTTCTGAATTTACTCAAACCGAGAAGCATCCGTGGATTCTTCCGAGTAAATGTACTTTCACCACCTTGATAATACAGCAAGCCCACGAAAAGTTATTCCACTTTGGTGTTGCTACCACCTTGGCCCATCTCCGAGAAAGATACTTTATAATTAAAGGAAGAAAGACTGTTAAGTCCGTATTGAAAAATTGCATAATTTGTAAGAAATTTAACACTTCACCAGGAAGACAAGACATTGCGCCCTTGCCGAAAGACAGAATAGTTGAATCTCCTCCGTTTGAAACCTGTGCCGTCGACTTTGCAGGTCCAATTTATGTTAAGACGAAAACAGCTTTAGAAAAGGCTTATATTGTTCTGTTCACTTGCGCAGTCACCAGAGCAGTTCATCTAGAGTTAGCTAGTGACTTAAGCACAAGCAATTTTTTGTTGGCGTTTAAAAGATTTATTTCGCGAAGAGGTTTGTGTAAAACAATTTACAGTGATAATGCTAAAACGTTTGTTAAAGCTGACAATTTGTTGAAAGACATTTGGAATCGAATCTCTAAAACTGAAATTCTTCAGTATTTCACCCAAAATAATATAATTTGGAAATTTATTGTACCAAGAGCCAGTTGGTGGGGTGGATTTTGGGAGCGCATGGTGCGTTCCGTGAAAACTCCCTTGAAAAAAGTTCTTGGAAGATCTTGCCTCACATTCGAAGAGATCCAAACCACTCTGACTGAAATCGAAGCGGTTATCAATGGACGACCATTGACTTACGTTTATGAAGAAGGCGAAGAACCAATGCCACTTACACCTTCGCACTTCTTAATTGGAAAAAGGGTAAATTCTTTGCCCGAGATGTCTTACTCCTCTCCCAAGTCCAACAAATTAACATTGACAAAAAAGTTGAGATATAGAGAACAAATAATCAATCATTTTTGGAAACGTTGGCGAAAAGAATATTTGCTCGAACTTCGCTCTGCCAACTTTACCAAACCAACTAGCCCTCCATCCAATTTCAAAGTTGGTGATGTTGTCCTGATTCATGAAGACAACGTTAAAAAACATCTCTGGAAATGTGGACTGGTTAAAGAACTTTTCTTTGGAAGAGACTCTAAAGTTAGGTCGTGTGAACTTCAAACATCATCAGGATGTATTAAAAGACCTATTCAATTGCTATATAAACTTGAACTTGATTCTGATGACTAAATACCTAATTGAAATAATATTTTTTTTCTTTTGCATATTTTGTTCATTGTTTACTTATCTAATCCATTTTATATACTTATTAGATTTCAGTGATTTCCCCTGTTTGAAAATTCTTGTGTAACTCCTATTGTAAGTCTGTTAATTTGTCTTTTAGTTGATCTAATTGTACTATTCATTTAATTTGATTGCTGAACAATAATATTGTTCATCCGGGGGCAGTGTGTTGAATCCCGTAGTTTCGCAAACTCAATTTGAAGTTTTGCTTTTGCCATTTGGCAACCACGAAGTTGTATTTTTTTTTAATGTAACCCTATTCGCTGTTCTGATGTAAAAAAATCCTGATGTTCTGTTGAACGAATGTGCGAAGGGATCCAGCCCTAATTAATACTGGCTTGAATTAAGTTTTACATGTTATTCGTGATTAAAGTGTGTGTGTGAACAAATGACTCTTTATTGAAGTTATCTGAATTACATTTCTGTACGTAATACTGACTTTCTACGGATGCAAAGTTAGCAAGTTGTTCTTAACAAATAAAGAGTCGATTACCGTGTTGTGAAATGTTCAATCGCAACGTGGTTTGGGAAACTTCTAAGCTCAAGTAATAGGTTGCTGTTGATTTGAAATATGTAACAAAAACACTATTGGTAATGATAATTAAAAGCAGTAAAATACCAATATTCAAATTCATGCTTTCATTTAAGCATGTCTTTTTGAAGTATTTTTTTCTCAAGTAATAGGTTGCTGTTGATTTGAAATATGTAACAAAAACACTATTGGTAATGATAATAAAATGCAGTAAAATACCAATATTCAAATTCATGCTTTCATTTATGCATGTCTTTTTGAAGTATTTTTTTCATTATAAATACTAAAAGAGTTTAACTTATTTTGAGCCTTTAAAATAATTGATTTACAGATCTGTTACATAGCAGATTTTTAAAAAATATAGCAAACTAATTTTCCTGATACATTTACCTTTTCATGACTTTTTCAGAAAAATAGACACCCTGAAATATTATATTACTTAAAGAAATTATAAAAAATAATACATCACTACAGTTAAATACCACTTTCAAATATTTCATTACTGCTAATTTTAATAAAATATAAAACAATTCAAGAAATACATGCAAAATTTAAAAAAAAATTAATAATTTACTTTGGGAAAATGTATTTAAGGGAATGAAGTTATTTTAACATATTTCTTATAAAAAAATATTGCTGAAATGAAAAAAGGGAGCACAACTTACAAATGACAGCAGAATTATAGTTCTGCTTGCAATACACTTTACATAATTTGCAAAAAGAAAATTACTTTTAATTTTAAACAATAGCTTAATATATTTACTTTGAGTATAGAAATAGATTTGGAAGGTCAAGATATTAGTAATATATAGCTATAATTTAAGAATAACAGTCACATACATAATTATAAACAAAATTGCTACATTTGAAGAGATACTTATATTTTGCAAGTTTGCCAACATAAAGAACTTTCCCTTCCAAATGAGATATTTTAAGAGTATATGAAAAATTTAAATAAAATTTTTAAAAAATTTTATAATTTTATTAATTAATTGCAGTTTTTGAAAGAAAGGAATTACGATGCTGTCAACAGATCGTACAATAATTACGAAATATGAAATACTGCCAAGTAGTTGGCACATTTCTGGAAATTTTCATTTTTAGAAATCGTAGTTCAATGAAAGTAAGTTGGCAAGTTCATATCACTAAGAGAAAGGAGATTTTATCTATAACAAAGAGTTTAACACCAAGAGGCTAATAGAAAGACAGAAATCGCAGACTTGGTGGGTTTTTAATATAAGAGTTAGTAATTTTAATTCTAAGATTAAAGAATTTAAATTTTTATATTACATATATATATATATATATATATATGCAGGGTTGGAAAAAAATCATGATTTTTTTTAAAAATAAAAAAAATCAGATTTATTTGATTTAAATCAGATTTATTTGATTTTTTTTCTGAATTCTAATTTTAATTATTGTTGTGTTTTTATATTTTTTGCAATATACATGGAATAGTTTGTTATAAGTAACAACTTATCTATCTAGTATATTCTACACACTGATTACCTAAAATTAAATACATAAATTTTAATCTAAATACATTTCATTATTTTGTAATTGGATGGTGCAAACTAAATAGCATGTAAATTTAAAGAACAAATTAAATATTCATTTAATGCAAACTATTTATTAGAAAAACAAAAAAATTCACATTTCAATAATTTTTAAGCAACGAATTATGGATTTAACTGTTTCAATAAAAACACTAGTTTCGATGTCGTATCCACTCCTAATTGGTTACGAAGGTTAGAATGAAAACTACCAAAAGAAGAAAACTGTCTTTCCATTCTAGCAGATAATGTGACGGCTGTTGTTATTTGGTAGACAAACTGGATTTCAAGTTCTGTAATACTCTCTTTACCCCCCATTACATAAAAAGAATTCCACTAGTCATAACTAGTCATTGTACCTACCCCTACTACATACTTTCTGATAACAACCCCTAAATTCTTGGAAAACATACTATCTATTTACACTTATTTACTTATTGGTATTTCTGTGCTGACTGACTCCCAATTCTCCTGTCTTTCGAATGTAGGTTTTGAGAGAAGTGAAAAAAAATGATTTAAATCAATAATTTAAAAAAAAATCAACTGATTTAAATCAAGATTTAAATCAACTGATTTAAATCATGCCAACTCTGTATATATGTACACATTTATGGACAATGCTCTACTTTAGCCATTGTAGATTACATAAGCCAAACTAATTTTATATTCTTAAGTCTTAAAATTATAAAAATTAAAATTAATTATTAAAAATATTTAAAATTATTAAAAATTATATAAGCCAAATTTTATGAAAAAAAAAATCTATTCAAACATATGTTTCCTTAGTCTTTAAGCCTGTTATAAATTCCTTTCACTTCGAATAATGATTCAAAATATTAAATCCTCACAACTAAACAGTATCTCTATTATAAAAACTGTATTTAGTACTTCCATTTGAACAGAGGATACAGATAACAAAAAGAACTATAAAATTGGCACTCACTGGTTTACAATCCTTTGGCCAATCTGAAGATTGTGTTCGAGGATATATGTAACGAAACCATGTAATTGCTTCATCACCTTGCTTCCCACCTTCTGATAATATTTAAAAAGGTGACATGAAAACAAGAATTTTTTAATGAAATGATACAATTATAAAATGATACATTGATGAATGTTTCACCCTTTCTTGTGTTATATAATTTAAATGACTCATTATTATCTCACTTTTCTATTCCCTACTGTTACAGCTCTGGCATATTAGTTACTATTATTAATTCTATGTAAGGAATTCGTAAAAAATTAGAGAATGAATTTACAGATTTTCTTTAAAATTTTGATAGTGCTTAAAAATTTCTCAAGGAACCCCTGGAGGTTCAATGAAAAACACACTTTTAGAAACCCTAATACAGAATTTTGATACCAAATTGAGCTATTTCCCTACCTCATTTGAGAGGATTACTAACAATTAAAAAAAAATACTGAAACTTAGAATTACCAGATATTATCGATGAACTGAGAAATGAGGAAGAAGGAAGAGTGCAGCTTATGGGTACATTTTGCTGCTTTTGTGTGATAGGATGTACTTTTTAATAAACATAAATATATAAGGTACGGCTTTTAAAATTTCTTATTAAATGGAAAACTCATATAAAACATAATATCAAGCTTCTAGGCACTGGGTTGAATTTAGAATGTATATTGATAAATGGCAGCCAAATGATATTGTGCATGAAGGTGACTTTAGAAAGAATTTAGATTTGACCTTTTATGTATATGTGTGTGTGTATATATATATTTATATATCAGTATACTATAGATCAGTTAGTGTAAAGAAACAAAACTGATGTTCTGGACAGTTAAATTCAGCTTGGTGCAGAAATTAGCTTTCTTTACCCTGGTTGACAGAAAAAAGAAACTCATGTTAAAGTAAAACTCATTATCATTTAAAAGATGAATATATTTATTTCTCTTACATGTCCAGATCAACTAGATTTTTCATGGCATATTATTCCTTTGTTACTTGCCATAACTTTCAGTTTTAGTCTATGTTAAATAACCTTTGAAAATTCTTGAAATAGATAAAATTAATTTTTAAATGAAAAGAGAAACTCCTCGGAAAGCAACCTTTGGTCATTTCAGCTGAACAATCATTTTAAAGGCTCACCTGACTTCCAGTGATAGAAATTTATTAAATACATGTACTTACCTTTTTCAGTGAGAACTAGTAACAATATTCCAAAACCACAAATATAGGTTAAGAGAAGTGTATATGTGCCCTTAACTTTTTTTTAAATTAGTCACTGCATTACCTTGTCATTATTTCCTAATTTTAAAACATTCAGCCAATTTTATTTTAAAGTTTCAAAAATTGATAATTCATTAAATTATCATAATCTAGTCTTTGAAAGAGAACAACAACTTCCAATTTCAAATCTGCAGCTTGAAAATCCAATGGACAACAGGATAACAGAAATTCAAGCTGGATACATATAGCTACTACATATCCATTTTATCCCTCAAAAAAATATATAAATAATTTGTAAAACTTGATAAACTAGCAAATGTACCTTTTATGACCCTCTATAAGAGCATTCCAAGCACTTGTTCCTAATGGATCAATATGAATTCCTGTTCCAGACCGAATAGAACCAGTAACAAACCATCGATAAGGTGGACGTCGTTCTTCACCAGCATATTTAAAAAGATCATCTCGAAAGTAGATTGGGATATCATAATCATCAAGTAATTTCTTTCTACGAGGATGCTGAAAGAAAGCACAGATTGTAAAATGAAAAACTAGAACTAGTTAACAATAAAATCAATAACGTGATTAACATTTAAAAAAAAAAACATGTGTTTTCTAATTATAAAACAATAAATCAAGCATAATGATTACAACCTACACAGAAACAACATATATAAGCAATATGTAAAATATTTAAAAATCAATATAAACAAATATTAAAATCTATTCAAATTTAAAGCTGCTTAGGAAAATTACTGAATTGTGAAATTTACAAGAAAAATTCCTTTAAATAATGTTGAAGTTATAATAAAAATGCTGCTAATAATTTTCAATGGAAACATTAAGATTTTAGCATAAACATGGTTCCCACTCTTTTGCTTCTGTAAATTTCAAGCACTTTTCAATGAATTTTCCAAAACCTGATATTTTTTCAGAGCACCTCTTTGATACGCTGTTCATAATTGAAAAAAATTAAAACAACTTCCCAAAACAGTAGAACTATATATATAATGTTCACTCTTTTCCTAGAAAAAAAATCAGGCTTTTGAAATGGTGTAAAAAAAAAAGGAAGGGCTATAAGCACACGAATACTGGTTTAAAAATATACAGTTTCTTTTTCGTTTTATATATATTTCACATCACTATCTAAACAGAAATAAGCAATCAAAGAAAATAAGTCAAACTTTGCTTCGCTACTCAGACATCCGGGCACAAAATAGCAAAAAAAAAGGCAAAACAACACTAATGTCGCCTAAACACTATGGCCAATTGTTCATCACTTCCTGATGATGACCTTCAACGATTGTTCACAGGTCATCCCCACACTGGGCCACTAAATCAGCTGAGCACATTGATTCGTCCATAGAGTCTACTGCTCGCTTTAGTTGCACATCTGGCTGCCTTTCGTCTTTGGAGAAAAACCGCCTCGGAAGCCATCGTCTGCCAAGGCTATTTTATCATCTGCCGCCATCAGCCATGATAAGCCAAAGCCCTTCCACACTGTGGTAATGGCTTGCAGTGGACCATAGTGTGGAGGGGCCTTATCTGCTGCCATCAGCCACGATAAGCCAAAGCCTCTCCAGACGGTGGCAGTGGGCCATAGTGGGACGGGCCTTTAAAAAATCTCTTTCAAAACCCTTATCTTTCTTTCATCGAATGAAAAGCACGAATTTCTAATTTGGGATGACATTGAACTCTGAGTTTGTCTCCCCCTCCCTCCAAGTCAGCGACAGTAGCTAGTGCAGTTTGCAGTGCATGAAAGATGAGTCCCATGACACGCCCACAATTGCTGATAACGATCCTTCTCAATTTTCCAGTGCAGACATGAATTAACATTTTGCAGGGACTTAAAAAAGAAAAATCAATCACCAGACCTTAAATTCAATGACCTCAAAGAAAATTCAAAAACTTTTAAGGCCTTAAAAAACAAAAAGAAAATTTACGCACTTTTCAATGACTTTTCATGACCATGGGAACCCTGATAAAACTTAAATAGTTTAATACTAACAAATGCTTAAATTTCCTCAATGCTCTTGGTAAAAGAAAATACATATGAAAATTTAAAGTAAATTAATAAAACATTAATCCCTTTGCAACCGTCTCATATACGCAATGCATTGATTTCAGTCATCAGTCCAGCGTCACTTCCACGCGATGATCTACGGTTGATATTGAGAGACCAACGTTGTGTATGTATAATAGGAGATCTGAACATTTTATTTTAATTTTAAATGCTAGATTTAATTACTAGATGGCACAAACGGCAATGGTTTTCCCCAACGGTCGACTCGTTCAGCATTCACATGCTGGTCCTCAAGGGGTTAAAAACATATCAGTTTAAACAAACATTTGTAAACACATAATTAGGTACTAAGAAATGATTAAGAATCTTTTTCTAGGGGGGGGGAAACAAATACGTAAAAGTAAAAGGGGATAAAATCCAAATGTATATCTAAATTCATATAATTTGGCTAAAAATATACAGAAGATATCAGAATCAACAAAGGTAGTATTTAAAAGGTGTATAACCTTAAAGTTTGATTTAAGTGGTAATCCGTCATTTAATTATGCAATTTAATTTAAAATTTCAGAATTCAAGAGTAAAATAACTATTTGTTGAAGACTGATTAGAATTTCTATTATTTTTTAATTGCACATCAACAAATATAACTATTTCATTCTCAACACAGAAACAAAATTTATTGAGAGGAACAGTGCAATTAGCAAACGTAAGAAATTTAAACATTCACAAATCTTTAATATCTACAAACATATAACTAATTTTCGAAAGCCTACGTTAGTAGTTTGCTTGTGGTTGATTTAAGAATCTGATTAATCTTTGCAATTAAATTACACAAGGTTGGTTTAATGATGATTAGTTGAAAAAGACTAATGCTTATTTTTAACAAATTTAAGTTTCAATACAAAGACTTGAAATACACAGAACCAAAAATTAATATGAAGTACTAAAATCCAAGATCAGCTTTAGAGAAGATTTGACCAGTGGCCTTTGTTCAATGTAACATTTAATCAAAGCATTTTTATTATATGTTATTCTTAATGCTAAAGTTTTTTAAATCATTTTATATTTTCTTTCTCTTAATATTTTCTCACATATGTACTTTCTAAAGCAATTATAACTTGTGCAGACAATATAAGTATATTATGTATATATATATACTGCAGATTAATATTCATGCATTTAATGCTATGTAATTATGGTATGGTTGTTTATAATACATGAAAATCTTCAGTGCAGCTCTCATGGTCCTTATGTGCACCTACCCAATGTGTGTGTGTGTGTGTGTATATATATATATATATATATATATATATATATATATATGATATGGAAGAGTGGTTAAAGCATGGAAGACACATTTCATATATAAAAATTTCTTTATTATAATCCTTCTGTCCATAGCTATGCCATTTAGAAATCCTTTGTTCTCATACTTTGCCATAACAAGCCTGAGTTCCCGCTCAGAATTGACTCTTTTGGCGTTGCTACCTAAGCAAAACGTGTAGTCTACCCAATGTGTGTGTGTGTGTATATACATATATATATATATATATATATATATATATATGTATATATGTGTGTATATACATATATATATATATATATATATATATATATATATATATATATATATATATGATATGGAAGAGTGGTTAAAGCATGGAAGACACATTTCATATATAAAAACTTCTTTATTATAATCCTTCTGTCCATAGCTATGCCATTTAGAAATCCTTTGTTCTCATACTTTGCCATAACAAGCCTGAGTTCCCACTCAGAATTGACTCTTTTGGCGTTGCTACCTAAGCGAAATTCCTAAGTCCACTTTCGCATAGGCTTCTTCACTCTATATAGTTCCAATCGAGGGTGTGTCTTTCTCCTATCACGTTATCGTTAATGAGTTCTAACTATTTTTAATTATAACTCGCTTAATTCTTAACCCTTTCGTGCCTACTGTCACAAATACGTGCCAGCAAGAAACGCACTTACTTCCCGGCCAACACTGGCATGCCAGAGCGTTTTCTCGTTCACCCCCGACCGTCACATATGTGTGCCAGTGTTGTGGAACATTTTAAAAACTATAAGCTTTGACACAAGATGGCATTGTATGTCCATATGGATTTAGATACATGTAGAATTGACCTTGTACTCAATAGGAGAGTAGTATGATACACATACAAGTGGTTTTTGATTATAAAAACATGAGAAAAAAGGAATGTTTCCAATTGACATGGTTTATGACGGCTCTTTAAATTCCCACGTGGTGTTTGTTTATGTAAGCAGGGGAGTTTTATTTTTGCTAAAGCGTTGTGTATTTCGGTTTGCAGTCCAGTTTTTAGTACAGAATTAGATCTGACAGACTTGATTTTTTTCTTTTTTTATTGTTAGATTTTCAAAGTGTCGAAAGTGTTTAACTGAGCTTGAAATAGCTGAAATGACACGAAATATTTCAGATTTTGATTCTCAAACAGATTAGGATATTAGTAATAGTGACAATATAATATATTCTGATTGTTCTTTATGTTCATAATGGATCTAGTGATTTTAATGATGAGGAGCATATTTCTGACAAAGAAATTGACGATGTTTCATTTTTGTCACATTCCAGAAAAATCCTCCAAAACGGCAAATGAGTAACTACGAGTGCAAGGACTGTCACATAGGATTGTTTGTAGATCCCTGTTTTTAAAATTTTTCGTACAAAAAAAGTTTAAATAACATAGTGCTCAGTTTTGCAATGTTAAAAGTCATTAAATACTAAGTAAAAAATGAAAAAAAAGTAAAGTGTAAAATATATATTTACGTAAGAAATAGCTTAAATAAATAAAGTATCTATAAACATAATATTAATCACATTCCATTTAAATACTTTACACAGCATTATTAAATAACGAGTTGCTACTTCACTAATTTCATGAATTAGGCTTAATAGCAAAAAACCCTCTGGCCCAGGATAGTCACTCGCGAAAATGACTGCCGGCCTCAGAGATAAGCGCGCATTTGCTCTTCCCGTCGCGAAAGGGTTAACTCTCATTTTTAAACCTGAGATTCATATATATATATATATATATGCATATATATAAGCAACACAATATTATGCCCTTATTAAATGAAAATTTAAATATGGATATATTTTCTTACCTCTCCAAAACTGCTATCAAATATGTAAAGTGGACTATCATCTTTATTGTGCTGCATATAGTACACAAAATACTTCATCTTTAGTTTAACACTAAATCCTTCATTGTCTTCACCACACTTAAACTTTTGATTCCTGTATTTGCGAGCCAAGCGCTGAAATTTAACAAAATCTATATTAAACTAATTATAAAATTTATACATACACATATTTAGGATTACATAATCATCATACCTGACAACTTGATAAAAAAAAAGTGTAAAATAGGGTGCAAATAACATTTTTTCTAAATTATTTACATAAACATATAAGCAGCAATTTATGCTGCAAAATATTTCAGTACAATAACTACCTTTTAAGTATTCATAAATACATTTTGATTAACCCTTTCAAAGGTCGTAGAAAGATTACTTCCCACCTACATGATCTTAGAAAATACACCAGTGGGAAAAGCAAAACCTATTATAATATATTGGCTTTGCCATTATAACGAGGGGAAGATTAATTCCCACTTTAGTTTTGAGCTATCATCTATAGCTTGATCAATTGAATATAATCAGCACGTCTGTTTTGAAAGTTTGAAAACATTGTATGAAAAATAACTGGCCCATGAAAGGGTTAACTAAAATAACTTGCTCTTGAGCACTTAAAGTTTCAAAATTTTTATAAGGTTAAAAAAATTTTATAATAAAAAAAATACACAAAACACTATAAAAATATAGAACAGATGTATAATTGAATTTTTATTATATTATTCTTTAACATTTTGTGTGTTAAAAAATTATTTACAATTAAAACAGTAGCAAACTTAGTAGCAAATGAATAACTCGTACGCTATTCTAATGTAGAATTAAGAAAAAAGGAAATAATTTATATTTTTCTCTATCTCTCTGAAAAAGAGTCTTTATTGAATTCAATTCAAGATATTTTTTAGTGAAACTGCAGGTAAATCACAATGAAAATACAATATGTAGGGACAGTGAAAATTGCGTAAAACAAAACAGTTAACGTTTGGCATGTAGGTATACTTCACCACCAACTTACGCATGCAGCAGGCATTTTTTTCGTGAATCGTGCGAAAGTTTAGTTATTCAGAAAAATTGCAGTTTATCGAAAAACTTTGTTTTTATGAGCGAAACTTTTTTTATTTTATACTGTAATATATTCTGTAAGATTAATTAATAAAAAAAAACAATATTTTTACAAATTTACAAAAATAAACAATTTTTAAAAATTTAAGTCACATAATCTGTCAGTGCATATTTCTTCATCACTATCTTTGCCACAACGTTTTATCAATTTTGCATTCAACAATAAAAAACCAAGCTTCAAATTGACAAAACATAACTTGTACATTCTGGAGCTAGGAATCAATTGAAGATGAAATAACGCAACAAAAGACTGAGTAACTTGATAATCATAACTTATAGAAAGAAAAAATACGAAGTGTTGCATAGCAATGCGAACAACATACATGTCACTCATACATACAATTATACGTATTTTTATGTAACCCACGCTCCAGTGACAGACTGCAAAAAACATAAAAATATGTTGCCCATGCAAATTGTTCAATTTTAAAGACCTCGAAGAACTATTAAAATGCATAACTTTTATACCTAGTATGGAAAAGTTGGCAGGTATAAATAATGAACCCTTCTAAAAAGGGATTTGAATACAATCAAACACCAAACTGGGCCCATATGGTCTTCCAACATAATGAGATTTGAATATAGAATTCATAGGTTTGGTTTAGTTTAGAGCATCAGAGTCTATTATTTTGCTACTTGAGGGCTTATTAGACCTACATCTACTGCTTAAAGATGATTTTGGACAATTACAGACAACCATGCCAGAAGCAGTACTTGAATCTACCAATTTTGGTAACAAAAACCAGCATCTGCCTATTCTACCAACTATACAGAGACATAACGAGATACTTTTCATGGGATGAAGACGGGTTCTACTCCTTCAACTCATTTTTAAAAATTAATACAGCACCCTTTATGTACATATGTATACAGTAATATATCAAGGGTCTGTCCAGATTTTTAAGACGAGATGCTACCATATTGCAGCTCAAATATGTCAAAGACAACTTTTGAGTCATAATGACTTTAGAAGTTGCCCAAGATGGGAATTTGATGAAATAAATTTCCCTCTTTAAATTCATTATGACACGAAAGTCACCTATATCTTGACAGCAATATGGTTGTAGCCAGAGTTCTGTTTTGGTGAAAGATTGAAAAATCCACTTAAAATTTTGTGAGACGGAAATCAGCATTAAATCTGATTATTTCAATGAAGGTCCTGTTTTAGTGAAAATATATGAATTCACAAATCAGAAATAAGTTATAAGACTTATAAGTCAAGCTTTCAATTTAGAGAAAATCTTTTTTTTTTTTTTAATTACCTGTATGTATAAATATACATATTAAAAAGTAAACATAACATATATTTATGGAATCATTTATTTATTTGAAAGTTAACTTCTAATATAATATAGATGTCTGAAAAATCTGTTTATCAAAAAAAGAACTTTGTGAAGAGTCCATTTTTAAAATGATAATATTGTGAAGGATCCATTCATGGAGCCAAATTTATCTTAAATAGGCCCTCTACATACATAATATATGTATGCAGTAATCCTTATGGGGAAGGTAACAACTCCCTTTGCTATATAACTGCACCCATTAACAAAAATTTGGTAGGACATTTTTAGAGTGCATATTTAACTTATTTTTTCTTTTGCTGCAACAACCTTAAAAAAGCTCTTGTGTTACTATATTGTATATTTTTAAACTGAATGATAAATTTATTAAATAAAGTATGTTTTATAAAATCAATAAAGTTATGTATGAAAATGTTTCTAAAAGATTCAGAAAGAGAAAAATAAATAAAATTCAATGAGTAATTTAAAAAAATAAAATTTCAATAAAAGACTTACAGGCAAAGTCCACTTGTACCTAGCTTTCCAATGATCTGTACATCCAGTAATAACAACTGGCTTATAAAGCTTCTCATATTTCTCAATAAAAACATCTGGTGGAACATCTTTCACATTGATACGTTCTACATTGTCTTTCACAGAGTTCAAATTTAATTCAAATGTACCAGCATAATTTAATTTAGTCCATCCATTTCCATCCTTGTCATTTAACTCTATATAGTAAAAATAAAATTTTAAAAAATACTTAACATCAATATCATGCATTTTTTTTTATTAAGTATGTAAAAAAAAAAAACCTAGGAAGAGCTGAAACGTTCCTATATAACTAAGAATGAAATACTAAACATCGGATCATTCAAAGAGCTTGATTAAATAAAAATATCAGATGAACAGTTATAACACTGCTTAACAAAGAACTAAAAGAATGAAAATAAAACATTTACATGACTTTTAAACATTACACATTGATCAATTTAACAAAAGAAAAATTAAGAAAATGGAAAAAATGAAGATTATATGAGATTGTCACTATTATAAAATAAAATTTAATTAAAGTACACTCAAAGGAATAAAATCACACACTTGCACCAAAATTATATTAAAACTTAGCATTTTTTTATGCCTTTTAAAATATATTTAACTACATTAAACTGGCTCTAAGAATTAAAATTTTAATAAATTTTATACATAAAACGAGATGATGGTTGCAAGTCTTTCACAATCTACACTTTTGAAACTTTTTTGGAGATGTGTGTGTAGGCATACACACTTAAATTGATAAAAAATCAACAAAAATAATCAAAATTATTTGTTTTCTTTCAGACTTTATTTTTATTAAAATGTAAATTCAAAGATTAACAATAAAAATTCCACAACTTCTGTATTGCGTAATATTTACTTTACTTACCCGGCCTTGCTCTAGCTTTAGCTTCATTAATACGCTTATATGCTCGTCTCAAAAATTTGTCGGAATCCCGATCCATAAAAAAAAATAAAATAAATGAATTGGAAACTACTAATAAAATTAACTAAATGGTTCGACAAAATATGACAGACTTTAAAATGTAAAATTTAAGAGAGAATTAAGCTTGCTGTCTGTCATACAGTCAATCACGCAAAACAATTCTGAATTGAAGAAGAGTTGAGCAACACAGTGTCTATTATTCTAAGAAATCTTGAAGGGCTTAAAAAAAAGGTGTATATAATCAAATATTTCTTGACAAAAATATTAACTGTAGAACTGTATGTAATCAAATATTTTTGACAAAAAATATTATCTACGAAATTAATCTCTTTAAAAATATATTTTCAGATATTTTGCGATATTTTTTACCGGTGTCACTGCAGTAACTTCTACTCTTATTAGCTTCTAAACATGTCTCTTATAAACATGGTTAACTTCAGCAGTTTTGTGAAATATCCAAAATATTTACGTTTCTTCTGCACGAATATTTGGAAACCCTATTCATTAACGCGTGGTATTAAATATTTTGACAATGCTCAGGGAATCCACACAAGCTGTAATTCTTCATTAACAAGAATCGGTGATAATTTTAGTTTCCAAAGTAGTTACCGTCATATCAAAACTTCGTCTGTCAGATTTTCGGAAGAAGAATCTGAAACATCTGAAGTCACTGAAGTAAGTTCAAGTGAAACAAAAGCTCCTATTGATCCCAGTAAAGATAGAACTAAAATTATTCCACCAGAAACCAGCATACGATACATGAAAAGTGAAGCATACAAAACAACTTACGGTGATGAACCAGTTTGGGTCAAATATCGCCGTAACTTTAAAGGCCAATTTATCCCCAAAAGAACCCGGAAAACTTGTATAAGAGGAGGTGTGATTACTACTGGTAGCCCATGTCCAATATGTAGAGATGAATATTTGGTGTTGCATTATACCAATGTTGATCTTCTCAAGCAGTTTATTTGCCCACAAACTGGAGAAATTTATGACCTAAGAAAAATTCATTTATGTCAGAAAAAGCTTTTACAACTTGAAGTAGCTATCACAAAAGCTAAATTCTATGGGTATTTGACTTACGATGTACCTTTTAGAAAATATGACTATAGTGATTACTATCCTGCATGGAAAGAATAGTGTGGTTTATTGTAAAATTAATTTAATAAAAGTGAATATTTAGCTTAGTTTAATATTTTTTATTGTTCATTGTTATCTCAACTATATTAAAGTATTACAGACTATTAATAATTTGTAAATTGAGCTATTTTAAACTAATATAATTCACTCATACAATACTATATACAATAATATTAATTTTTTACTTAGATATTTAACTATAGTCAGCCTGTTAATTGATGTAATTATTTATTTGAATATAAATAAAAAATTTTATTTTGGTTTATTATTTGGTATTAATGAAAGGAAAGCAAAAAAGATTTTGCATTTTCTCTTGAATAAAGCAATCAAACCTATAGTACCTATGCTTAGTGCTTACATCTTAGTAATAATTAAAATCAGGCATGAAAATTGATCATTTGAAGTCAGTATTTTTAAAATTTAACCTGTAAACTTTTTTCTCTAATTTCCAATCAATTATTTGTAAGTAATTTTGAAAATAAAATACAACAGGTCTCTTAAATGGATACGACAGAAAACTACTACAGAAAAACCGGGTGCCCCCTCCTATTTTTTGTGATTTTTAAATGGCGTCAACCCTTTTGCATAAAGTAACCGGAAGGCTGGTGTTATGAGTGGAAGCAGATTTTCAACAGAAATCATGTATCTATATTTATAGTAAGCTATGGAAAATGAAAAATATAATAATAGTGCAATTAATGCTAACAAAAAGGGAAAATTAAGAGATAAGTCTTGCTGCAATTTTTGTAAATATTGTTTCTGAATATTTAATGAAATTAAAGGAAGTTAACTTTGAAACATTAAAAAATCTTTTTCTTTTTATTTATATTCATAAAATAATTCCTCATTTTTAGAAACAAAATAATCAAAATTTTCATTTTATATGATATAAAACCAATAATAAATAAATAATAATAATAATAATAAACTGTAGCACAGATATAGTTCAAATTTTCAAAGAACATTAAAAGGTTGGTACTTTTTACATTTAAAGATTCACTTGGAATTTATTGTATTAAACATTTTTTTTTAACCTTGACCCCTCGTAAATGTTGTTACAATTAATATATTAAGTTTATTTTCAATTTCATATTATTTTATATTGTTTCAATAAGCAAAATAAACTGCCACATATACTAGCTATAGAAATCAATGCTGAATTCTGACTCCAGTTATTTAAAAAAAAAATCTGATTCATGGCAGAGAATTATAGAAAGAAAAATGAAATATCACTTTAAAAATAAAAAAAAAATATCTTTTCACCATTATAAAATTATAATTTTAATTTCAAAATAAATTACTCAATAGATAAAATAAACTCATAAATAGTTAAGTATATTAAATACAAGTGCTTTTTGCAATTTTAAATTTTATTTAAGATTTATAGTATTTAAATTTTATTAATCATGGGGGGCAGAGCCCCTCTTGACCTCGTACAAATGTAGGTACAATTAATATACAGTCGAACTTCAAAAACTTGAAGTCCCAGGGGACCCCCCAAAATATTCGACTTATCCGAAGTTCGAGTTATCAAAGTTACCTACCATTCCTCTCAACTGGCACTTAAGATGGGTTGAAATGGTTTGATATGTGCTATAATACTATAGTCATACGCATTTCAATTTTTTAATAGCCTATGTAAACAACAAGAGAAAAATGGGTTCAAAAGTTTTATTAAAACTCAAGAAATTTAGCCTCATTACATATTAATTAGTATACATACCATGTAAATCTCATTTGAAAAGGGCAATTATTTTAAGGTTGTTGGCATTTACATAAGTCATCTAATTTTTAAACACTGTTAAATAGGGTGTTGTCTCCGATGGTCTCCATGTATTGTTGTAATATGTGAATAGCGCCCTGTGCTTTCTCGAAGGTCACGAGTGGATTGGCATTCAAAGTTTTGAACAGAATTGTGATTTTTACCAGGGAAATCTATCACAAAAACTTCGACTTAGAAGATGTTCACTTCGAGTTATCAAGACAGTTTTTTAAAGAAAACTATAGAAATGATTCGGGGCTTGATTAAAAGTTCAAGTTAGCGGATTATTCGACTTATAGGAAGTCGAGTTATCGAAGTTCGACTGTATATAGTTTTAGAATTGAATGGCCAACACTGAAATTTCAATTTATGAAACATGAGAAAGCACTTTAAAAAAATTATAAATACACACTTAACTAACCAGAACCCATTACAAAATGATAATTCAATTTTATATATAATTAATCCATCCAAATCATAAAAATAATTAGACAATAAACTACTGGAGAATGGGACTGTAAACCAACAAGAAACGATACCCTGACAGAAGTGATAGAATACAAGTCTTACCGGTTTGAATTTTCAGTGAAATCACTGATGACCACCCAACCAATGAATTTAATTTCACAATTTTATAACCCAATGAGAGTTAGGCATATTTCATACATTATGAAAGGGTTGCATAAGGAGAGCCTGCTCTGGAATAAACAAAAATTAAAAAATGACACAACAAAGAGAGGAGTAAATAGTACAAATTGCCATACTCTGTGCTTTATTGCCCATTTGGCAGGGGGTACCCACATGTTCAGTCAAGACTTTAAATGTTATTGTTTCACTGTTTTCATATTATTTTGTAAATTACCTGTATAAATTTATATACAGAAAGAAAGACTATATATTTGTATGCATAATGAAAAAATATATGCACTAAAGGATCATTTATATCATTTTATCACAGTTTTAATGTATTTGTAACCATTGAAATGATAAAGTTTTTCACTTAATAAAACATGAAAGACTTTGATGATACCCCCTTTCGTTGCACAAATTTTTCATCATTATATCTGTTAGAAAACTTGAAACAACTTAACACACACATATAGTATGTCAAATGATGATTAATGATTATTTTAAAAATAATAAGTACCAGTATGCATATAAAAGTCATAATTGATACTCAAGATGTGAATAAAGGTTTTATCGATTTTATGATAAATGATTAATTTTAAAGTTTAAATACTACTTTGTAAAAATATACTATTAGTGTTATCTTAGAAAGTTATTACTTTTACATGAATTTAACTAATCCAAGTTGTTTAATAAAATTTTAATGGAATATTGGTTTCTATAACATCATATAAACTGTGCTTTGCTGTCTATACATGTATATGTAGTTGATTCTCATTATCTGAACATGCCGCTTGCCTCTAAGTTCAGAGTTTATAGTAATGTAATTCAATAGAATTTTTTTTTTTTCTGTATCTCAAAGTTTACTCTATTTATATTAATGCTTCAGAGAACCTTTGTCAAAAATATTTTTTTATAGAATGAATTTTATTTGAAGACTTCTGAGCATTTGACTTTTATTTGTGTTAGCCAATACAGGAACTGATGTATTTTACACATTGCTCCTCACTTCCATGTTTCCTTTGACAGTTTCTAAAAATAACATACCACAATTTTATTGGTTTTATTCTACAAAATTGTAGAATTACAGAAATTAACATTTTATACAATTTTAAATAGACTGAAACACAATTTTTAGCACCATTTCGATATAAAATGTTTTTTAAATCTTTGCATAACCATGCTTTGCATGTATGCTAGAAATTATGAGTACTATAAAATTGAAATAGATGTCATCTAAAAAGTATGTAAATGTGTTGGGTTGGGGGTGCATACTTCCCTCCCCCATACTTTTCCTCTCTATAAAACATCCCCTGGATATGTGAATTAATAATATCTGAAATCAGTAAAGGAAATATTAACTTCTGTTTTTAATACTGACCTTTCTAATTGTTGCAATTTTTTTTTCTCAGATTTAATAAGATCTAACATCTTTTCCCAAACAATATGATGTCAATCAAGGTTGGAAAATAATCATGATTTTTTTTAAATAAAAAAAATCAGATTTATTTGATTTAAATCAGATTTTTTTGATTTTTTTTCTGAATACTAATTTTAATTGTTGTTTTTATGTTTTTTGCAATATACATAGAATAGTTTGTTATAAGAAGTTACATCTTATCTATCTAGTATATTCTGCACACTGATTACCTAAACTTAAATATATAAATTTTAATCTAAATACATTCTATTATTTTGTAATTGGATGGTGCAAACTCAATAAGATGTCAATTAAAAGAACAAATTAAATATTTTTTAATGCAAACTATTTATTTAAAAAAACAAATCACAATTATTTTAATATTTTTTAAGTACCAAATTATGGATTTAATTGCTTCAATAAAAATACTAGCTTTGATGCTTTATCCACTCCTAATTGGTTACAAAGGCTAGAATGAACAATACCAAAAGAAGAAAATCGTCTTTCCATTCCAGCAGATGAAGCCACGGCTATTGTTATTTGGTAGACAAACTGGATTTCAAGTTCTGTAATACTCTCTTTACCTCCCATTACATAAAATGAATTCCACCAGTCATAATCCATCATTGTATTACTCCTACTACATACTTTCTGATAACAACCCCTAAATTCTTGGAAAGCACATGCTATCTATTTACACTTATTTATTTATTGGTATTACTGTGCTGACTGATTCCCAGTTCTCCTGTGTTTGGAATATAGGTTTTAAAAGAAGTAAAAAAAAAATGATTTAAATCAATGATTTTTTTTTTAATCAACTGATTTAAATCAAGAGTTAAATCATGATTTAAATCAGTTGATTTAAATCATGCCAACCCTGATGTCAATCAATTGCGATGTTCTCAGAAAACAAATATTACTAAAGAAAATTTTTAGACAACAATAAAAAACATTGTGTTATACTGTAAAACATAATATTTTTGACTATGCTAAATAGAGAGCAAATCAAAAAAATAATTGAAATAATATGACCTGGAAGATGATGATCCAAAATTTGTGCCAAACCATATACCAATTTGCTAGAATGAAATAGAGCTGCTATTACTCTTGATTAACCCTTTGAGGACAGGCAGATATATGCAAAAACATTTAAATTAAAAGGCGCATCCAGAAAGTAAGTTTCCCAATGTTTTTCCCTTTAAAGTAAAATTAATTAGCCGTGTCAATTGCATGTGCATAACAGGTCTATGGCGTATTAATCATATGCCATCTGGACAACTTCCGATTCGTGCCAGTAGCGGGGTAACAGTGGTACGAAATGGAAACTAATTCCATCTCCTGCTGCAAGGTTCAGTCAGTGATCTTGAATGCATATAGCATTGCATCAATTGAAATTCATTGTCAGGTCTATGAGCCAAAACTGACAACCAAACACAAATTCAATGCTTAGAAGCAGCACTGACATTTCTGCTATATTATCACGATGATGGTGACAAGTTCCTCGGCAGGATCATCATGGGCAATGAGACTTGAATTTCGCACTTTATCCCGGAAACCAAGTAGTAGTCAATGCATTGGCATCATAGTGGATCTGCGATCAGGACCAAATTCAAACAGACACTGTGGGTACGGAAAGGGATGTGCACAGTGTTCTGGCACAGGAAGGCTGGTTCCATTCACAAGCGGCAGAGTTCTATGACAGATGTATACAAAAGTGGATCCCACAATACAACAAGTGTCTCAGTTCTGGTGGTGGCTATGTTGAAAAATAGCTGAAACATTGCTGTACTTGTTGCCAATAAATAGGTTCATAAAAGTGTGAGTTCTTTTTTTCTTTTAAATAGGGAAACTTACTTTCTGGATGCACCTCGTATGTCACAGGACAGTTGTAATATGCATTTTTTTTATAGAACATTTAATTAGTATTTCTTGATACCAATATATGTTGTCCTATGTCTGTTATAGTAGAATTAGTCAATACTAGAGATCAATTGAAAAAATTTAAAAGTTGTCGCATATATAATACGTTATCCTTAAATAGTTAATGTCAAGGAAACCAGATTACTTTGCTTATCACCAACTTGGCAAGTCTTCAAAATTGCCAAGTTTGACATAAAACACCACAGCATGTAAGGAATAAATGTATACTTATTTTGCTTTATTGTTTTACTTTTACTAAAATAGTCAAAATACTGAATAAAAAACAATATATATATATATATACAGTCAAACCTGTCTATCTCCAATCTCTTGGGAGTAAAAAAAAAATTCGAGATACACAGGTTTTATGAAAATAGACTAAGAAAATTTCTTTATGCAATACAAAAGATTGAAAATTTGAAGTACTTTTAGTTTTATTTACACGCACGGCTCTTTTTCATTGTTTTTCAGCCATTTTCGAAGTTCTTTTGTACAATATCATTGTTTTTCATGATAGTAAAATAGTACTGGGTGGAATTCCAAATTTAGCAGCGACTACGTTTTTCTTCATAGAAGGGTTTTCCGTCAAAAATGACAGAATTTCCATTTTTTTTTTTTCAATGGAATTCAATTTTCTTTTAACACCTGCCATTTTTAGCTCTTAAATTGAGACAGTAAGTTGCGAGATGATACTTTAGTCATTAGGCTATAGACTGAGAACCAGTTCTATTTCCAAAAAGATATTTCTTCCATCTCCTATTCCCCTCTCCTCAACCCCAATTCCTTATTATTCCAGAGCAGAGAATCCGATTTTAGCAGGGCTGTAGCCAGAAATTATTTTCGGAGGGGGACCAAGGAAGAAAGACATCGTTACTTGTGAATGATACTTCAATTGATGAAAGGGAAAACACTATATTTCTGGAATACAATGCTGTATTTCCGGCCAGTGGCCAAGCAAGACTTTTATGGCCTCAGCGGTTTTTTTGTATATGAAAATAACAGTCCATGTTCATGAACAGCTAGGCAGATAGGACATACATACACACACAAACGTGGAACACTGTTTATCTACAAAATGGTCTTTCACAATTTCGGGGGTGGGGGACCTGTCCTCCAAATCCCTCCCCCCGCCTGCGGCCCTGGATTTTAGTACAATTCCCACAGAGCCCCTGACCAAATAACCGAAAACTAGAAGTGTATTTCCTGGAAATGGGAACTTGTGCAGTTATCAACGCAATAAGGCTCTAAACTGGAATGTTGTGTTTCTTACGAAAATTCGAGATAGACAGGTTTGGGAAAAAATAATTTGAGATAGGTTTGGAAAATACGTTAAATTTTTATTGAAAATGTAGGGAAATTGAAAAAATTCGACATAGACAGGTTTTCAAGATAAGCAGGTTTCGAGATAGACAGGTTCGACTGTATATATACATATATATTTGTGTCTTTTTATTATCTCAAACTTCAATGATTTCAAATATTTTTTGTCAGTCAATTCCAAGATGTTAAGAATAGACTATATGTATAGATATATAACTTAAAAGTAGTAAATGCAGATCATTTATAATTGTGAAAATAAGAGAGGCTAACTATGATAACCTCCCAATACTGAAATTACTCAGTTATCATATTCAATTGTATATTTAGAAAAATTTCAAAGATTTATGATATTTTAAGATGAAAATTATTTTATGAATACACTGAATGTAAGGATATTAACAATTCTTTAGATGACATTCTAATAATATCTACAAGAGATATATTTTGTCATCTAACCAAAAACCTTTTATTATAACTTATTTAAAACTATCAATTAAGATTACTTTAACCATTAATTTAATTAAAATTTAAAAAAGAAAATTTTTTCTCATTAAATCCCAAGGAATGAATGATTTTATTTGGCAAATTCAATGTTTATGTATGCAAATTAGATAATTTGTAATCAGAGTTTACAGTGAAAGTGTCTGTTATACCACCTTTTCTGAAAAATAACATTGCAAAAAGCATTAAAATTCAAAACAAAGTACAAATTTATAAAAGTTTTAAATATTTGTTTTTAATGACTAGGCAATTATATACAGTCTATAAAACATTGAATACATACACTTTTAAATATTTTTCAATATAATTTTTACAAAAAAAATTACAAAGGAAAAGACATTTAAAGTACATATACCCAAGAAATCCAGAAAATTCACTAAAAAAAGAGCTGTTAATAAAATAAATAGAAACTCAAAGTACTGAAAACATACTTGAATGTAAACACTGATCAGAGTTCATATTTTTGCATCAGAATGATTTGCTTTAAAATTAATTTATTAACTAATTCATCTATTATGGTTTGAATTGCTATGGTCAAAATTTTAAATCATGAGTGGTTAATTAGATCAAAACCTATTACTTTAAGCCAATTCATTAAGATTTATGAGCATTGATGCGTGAAGTGGGATTTGATTTTGTGAACCCCAGCATCAATGCCCTACCTCTTCAGCCAATTTTAAGCTAATTCATCTATTTTCAAATAATTCCACTGTTTATATGTATTGAAATTAAAATATAATTGTTAACTGCTACTCTTTCATCATAGTGCATTCATATTTTATAAATAAAAATCATGATGCAATTTTAAGAGTAATAGAATAAAAAAATATGAGTTTGACAAAATGCCTGTATTTCAAATTAAATTTCTGACCAGAAAGTGGGAGGATCCATGATTTTGATAAGGTTATTATATAAAACAAAGATGTACCATCAATTACTTTGTGATAAATTTTGATGCTTTAATTCAGTGAGCTCTGTGTTGTTAAAAGTAAACTGGAGTGCATTTTAGGATATAAATTAGTAAAAGTGTTTTAAAAGATCAGTTTTGAACACATGATTGATCTTTTGTAAAACAAAGGTTAATTAGACCAGAATTTACTGCTTAAAGCGAATTTTGAATAGCTATGAACATCCATTCCAACAGTAATATTTTAACTCATGTACTTTGGTACCAAGAGGTAGAACCCAACTGACCATCATCCAAAGAAGTTTAAAAAAAAATATTTTTTAACAGTTTTTAGTTCTGTACTCATTTAATTATCGCTTAAAATATTCATATTGTATTCCTCAAATTGATGGTACAGATATTTTTCTTTTTTTAAATATATACTTTACTAATTTCATATTGAAAATGAATCTTTATTATATTAAATGTGAATATTAATTTTATGTGAATGCACCTCTTATAAAAAATATACACCTTTTGTTGGTACAAACATTTTTTGTCAGTTTTACCATAAATGAAAATTAATTACTGTACTTAATTTTTAATTTCATTTCAGTAAAAAAAACTTCATGTCTTAATATTTTTTATTATTCGACTTACAAATTTAAACCTAGCATGCACAAAATATATACACAACAGGTACTAGCAAAGATTATATTACTTGTGCTTTTCAAAAGACACTGAAATAAAAATCACAAAAACATTAAAAATGAAACATTCCTCAACATTATACTCAAGATATAAATGCAACAAAAAACTTTTAAGGACGCAATGTTTATATATTAAAAATTTGGTTTGGGTAGTTATATGCACATATACATATATGAATATAATTAGCCAGTTTCTCATAATAAATTCTATAAACATATAATAGGATTTCAGTGCTTTGAAATCACTGTCATAATCTAGAAAATCAAAAACTGTTCATTATTATTGTTGTTAGACATATGTATTGGCACTTATAGAAGAATCTGTTTTTTTCTAATTTAAAATAATACAAGTACAAAAAGTAACATTATTCATCATCTAATACAGCGGTTTCCAAACTATGGGATTGGGGGCATGCACCTGAAGCTACACCTTATTTAATTCCTCAATTTTATTGTCCATTGTAACATCATACTTATACAAAACAGGTTTTTCCACAGTAGTTCTTTAGAAGATGAAGTATCATCAATCACGTTGAATGATTGAAGAGGAACTAAGAACATATTGGCGATATCTACAATGATACTGCAGTTTGACAAAATGGTGTGCTGAAAAACAAGCCCATCCATTTCGCCATAAAAATATAATTATGCTTTATTAACTATGATATGTATTCTAGTTTTTGTAAGATTTTTTTCTTTTAAATTTAAAACTATAAATAATAAATATTTGATACATATTTACACATAATATGGTAAAATAAATTACAGTATCAATTGAGTATCTATCAAATTAGATTATTTTGAGAATTGAGGTGGGTGCAAGTACAAAAAGTTTTGAAACCGCTGATCTAATAAATATTCCAGAATTTGTTTTCCTGGTCACAGCATAGTAGTTAATTAGGAAAGATAACGATTAGAAAATATAAGTAAAAGGAATAACAATAAACAAATACAAAACTTTCTAGAAAAGAAATTGAGACCTTAAGAATTTTAGAATTTATAGTAAAAAAGAATAACAATAATAAATAACAGCAAAACTTTCAGAAACAAAGTTGAGACCTTAATATTTTTTATTTTTTGTTAAACAAATTTATGGATAGTGTAATTATTAAAATTTCTTCATTATATATTTTGTATTGATTATGTTGTGATTTATATGACAACAGTAGGCACATACAGCTGTTCATCAAGTTCAGTTTGGCTCTTCTATTTACTTTGTAAATGTATTTATTAGCAAATATTATTGTAGATAAATAATCAATTTGTGAAATAATATTTATCAAAAAAGCTACTGGGGAACTTGATTAGAAATGAAAGAGGCATTGCAGAAAATGCAACTCAGATCTACTTGAATAATTGAATTTTTGAAACTCTTACCAAAATTAAAATATCTACACTTAAAAAAAGATACTTGACATCGGACATTCAATTTTTCATGTAACTTATTGATATGAATCTTTGAACTCCATGAATTTTACAAAATCGAAATATTTTTCACAGATAGCTTACAGAATTTCTGTACAGATCTTACAGAATTTCTGTAGATGGCTTTAACAAAATTTGTGCCAAATTTATAATGTTTGACCAAAGGTCTAAGTTATATATTTTACATTTTATCAATATTTTTATTATATTTTAACTTCATTAATAAGGTTCTGAAACAATTATTTTATATAATTCTTGCTTTTAATTATTATGTATTTTTTGTGTACTTTATATAGCATTTATGTACTATTTTAATTGAAGTAAAATGAAATATATGTATTTAAATATGGTGCGGCTCTATATAAAGTTACATAAAACCAAAATACAGCTCTCTGCGATCTCATGTGTGCCCACTGCTGTTATATAACCCAACACCTTTAAAAATTTGTAGTAATTAGTTTAACAAGTAATAATGAATTCAGCATAGAAATAGTGAATTTGTTTTTTTTTAGCAGCTCAAATTTGTGCTAAAATAAAATAATGTAAGGTAGAATATTGTACCTTGCCTTATTTTTATTAACAGTTTCACTACTTTAAATACTTAAGGATACTTCATAAAGAATATTTTTGAAATTTATTGCTTTAATATAGATTATACTAAAACTTATAGTAAAATGTATTTGTTTTATAATGAAATAGAGAATTACATGGAGGATAAACACTTTTAAAAGTAATAAAAGATAAATGACAAAAGTCTATCTCATTTAAACCAGTTTCTAGATTTTATCTACACAAACAACATCCAATGCTCTTTCCCTACATTTTTTTTAAATATTCAAATTGGAAGAAAAGAAATTTGGTAGGGATATAGAGAATAGGAAAATAGGAATTCATAAAAATATTTTATGATAGTAAAAGTTTTTTGGCTGTATTACAGAAATACAACAACCTAACATATTTTTCATTTATTCACAAATCAAAGTCAAAGAATAATTATGATACCAATAAAAGCATTCTGGTCAGCTTTAGGACACAATGCTGAAATCAATTATACATAACAAAATTATTTAATATCATATAGAAAACTAATAAATGTCATATTAGTTATAAACATATGTTTGATAAAGTTGATAATCATGCAATTTAAACAACAGTAATTACTAGTTTATTTAACATGGTTCATAAAACATCTTACAGTCATTTATGTAACTGTACACATGTAGAAATATTGAGTTATACGCAAAAAGATATATATATATATATAACACTTTTCCTGTGATGTGGAAAAGAAAGTCATGCAGATGTTTTATGAAAAAAATAATGAATAATAATATTTGAATTGTTCATAGAAAACAATTGCAGATCAATTACCGCAGGATACCTGAATACAAGCATATTTTTTTACTAATTTATAAAAATATGTTTTACTTCAATATGTTATACATGAAAGTCATAAAACATTAACCTTTGAGTTAGGAAATGCTTTTTAAACAAATTCAAATTGAAAAATTCTTTTTCAAAAAATTTAAATCTTTGCATTACATTGTTTTAAAAATTTATTTTTTATTTTGACATTTCTTTACTTTATTCTTATTTTTATATTTTACAGTTTTATACTTAAAAATAAATAAGACAATACTAAATTATCACATTCAATTCAATAACTATCTATATACAGGGTTAGAAAAGACCTAAGTTTTTATTTTAAAAAGCTAAAACCTACATTTTTAGGTGAGTATAAGATTTTTTTTCACAGTCTGTCTGTCTTTAAAAAGACACAATGCTTTATATAAATGTGTGTTTATATATATATATATATATATATTGGTTTATTTTCTGTCCTGGTTGAGGCCATTCAGAAATTGATATATAAGAGTTACAAATAGTTACCCTGATAGTCAAAATAGCTCAGGGATGGACAAACTTTTTTGGCCGCATGCCAAAAATCAAAAGAAAATAAGTTTGGCGGGCTAAGATAAATTTTTCTAAAATTTTAAAAACAATATACAAGTACCTAACGGTTTAAATACGTTAATGAGACGAATGAAATTGCCATTTCATTTTTAAATGTCCTTATACGGAGGTTTGAAGTGAGATGTACTGATTTTAAGGAACAATTCTAAATGCTCATCTGTCAGTCTACTGAAATTATTCTTTCTAAGGCTCAGAGTTGGAAACACTTATAAGAAGCAAATACACCACTGATCAACTGGGAGTGAGATAATAAATTTGGGATATAATATTTAAGCAAAGTAGAAAAGGAGATGGATATATAATTTATAAATATATATTTCTTTTAATTTGCCTCGGACAGGCACCTTAAAATTATATCTGCACGCCAGATAAAACCTTCCAGCATGCCGGAGTTGGCTCACGGGTCATAGTTTGCTCATCCCTGAAATAACCTATAATTTTAGATAAGTTTCTAAAGGATCAACAACAGAATTTCACCAAACTTCATATAAAATAGTAATTTAAGAAAGTCAAATTTCCCAACCAGCCAAGCTTTTCAGCATCAATTAAAACACAAAACATGTAAATAATAGCTAAAAGAAGCTTAGATGTGTTTTAAAAAATAAATTTCAATATTCATGATAATTTCATAAAGCATATGAAAAAAATAACTTAAAAAAATATGGTTTTTATTTTTTTTTTCTGTTAATTTAAACAACAGTTTAAACAAACTAATTTAAAGCACAGTTTAAATAAAAATAATTTATATGCTAACCCTGTATATATAGAGATAAAATATAAAAGCATTTGATGGTTATTTTTCAAGAGTCTTTTCGGAACATTTCGTAGTCACAGAGTATGGGTCTTTTTTCTTCACAGGATAACCATATAACATGGTTGCAACAATAACAATAGATGCTCCCATGAAGAACATGCTACAAAATTGAAAAGGAAATTTTAAAGACATTAGTATTAATTTAATAATTTTCACTTAAGAAAAGGCAGTTAAATTTAACAGTTATTAATATACATACTTTGATGGCTTAAAATCGTCTAATAAATAATATGAGCTAATAGTAGATAACACAATGGACACAGATGTGGCAAAGCCTTTCAGAATATTATCTGCATACTTAATCACAGTTGAAACAACCAATCCTCCAAATGCCTGTTAATATAAAAGTAAAAAATGTCTGTAATTACCTTAAATTAAAATATTTATACAAAAATCGATGAAAATATATGCTAAATAATTTTTTCAATTTATTTATTTCAGTGTCATCAATGAATTGAAATAACAGGCAATACAGACTTAGTCATAATGAACCTCCTCATTAAACTTTAAAACTTACAAATTGATAACTGCTCTTATACTTGAAAAACTGCATATTAGATGCTATTTGCATGTGAAAAATAAAACAATCATGAACAAGTGAAAAAATTAATAGAACAGGAAAGAATTTTATTTTTTAAATAAAAAAACTTTTAGATACAGTAGCCCCTTATTATATCATACTTATCAGGAGACAAGCAAAATATGCAATATATATGGGGTGATATGGTAAAAGGTTTCACTTTTAACAACATATGCACTTAAAATACAATAATAAAACTATTAGTGTAAGTAATAAAAAACAGTAATAAAAAAGTAGCACTTAACACTAGATTTATGGACAGAGCCAATTTGACTCATTAAAAATTTGATCACTATATATATATAAAACTTTAATATCACTTTTCAAAAACATATGTTGGTTTTTAGTTAAGTAATAAAATGTATGCAAACTTTCATTCCTCTTCAATGCAGACCCCTTCCTTTCGCATTATCCAATGGGGTATACCTATTTTCACGGTTGTGAGCCAATTTAACTCATAGAATGGTTTAACAGTTAATTGCATAACATGAAATTTATTGGTCCTATCAGGCCTGGGCAACATTCCAGATTTTATTTTCCAATTGGCTGAAGAGCTAAGAAGTAAATATAGAAAAGAAGTAGAGAACACTTCCATTCCAATGACAAAAATTCATTCTACTGACGCACGGAAGAATTGTCAAGTTCAACAATCATGCAAAAGAAACAGATGTAGAAACCATTGTGCTAAATGTAATAGAAATGTTTGCGGAAAATGTGTTTCAAAAACAGATTTTATACATAAAAAATGTTTTCCATGAATTTTTTGATAATAAACATTTTATTTAAATTAATTTGGAACTATTTTCTTTGCAAAAAACTTCTATTTTCTTGTATGAGTCAAACTGGCTCACTCCAGTAAAAATTGGTATATGATCAACATCCGTAAATCTAGTGTTAAATTATAAAGGCAGAGGAGTTCCATTTACCATTTTAATTTTATGTAAAAATATACATGTGTATTAACTTCTCATTCAACAGAATAAAATTTTGGAGACATAGAAAAAGTATGATACATTGAGGCATATATAATGAAAAGCTACTGTGCTAAGTTAAATTGAATTTAAAAATAATAAATTGTAATAAAAATAAATCAAACACATATGAATGGGTTTATATTAATATAAAAATTCCATAACATGGCTTATAAATTCTATAACATATCAAAAATTTAAACTGAATTATCTCAATTTTCTTATTTGGTTAAGTTATTAAGTTTGGTCAAGTTACTTGTTTAATTTGACCTATTGACTCTTACTTGATTACTTAAATTATATATAAATACTAGCAAGTGTGCCCGTGCTTCACTACGGTGAACTTAATATATTACTTTTAAACAAAGATTTTTTTTCGTGCATAACTCTATAAATTCGTCACAATTCAGTTCGAGTTATTGGCATATTATATATTTCTATTATAATCGTATTATAACAATATTCAAATTTATAATCGAATTTGTGTCTTATATTAAATTTACTCAAACTTTTTTTATGGTAAAATATAAGTTTAACCTTAAATTACATTACTGTATTACTACTGTACGTTGATTAGCAAAGTTAATAGATCTTGCCATATTACGTGGTAGAATAGGAAGCAGAGGTTTTGACAGCAAGTGCTAATTTTTTTTATATTAATAAATGCTGTCCAAACCACATGGTTTTGTATGAAACAGAAACACAAATTCGTATTAACAACCATATGAATATAAAGATAACTATAAAAATGATAGGTTTTATTTACCCATGAGAGTCAGTGAAATCTGTACTTTTTGTTGTTAGAATATTGTTGATAAACATTTCACTGTAACGTAAAAATTAATCAAGAATTGAATTTAAAATTAGTTCCTATATAAAAATGCTATAATTTGCGTCATATAGAAATGAAATTGAATCACTTTATATCTCAATTTTCAGGTCAAATCGAATGGATACTAAGCAGACAATGTTTAAATAATATAAAATAAGAAATGAGTAAATGAGACATTTAAACGAATGCGTCATAATGATGAAAAAAATATCGTTTTCACCTATTTATTATGTGATAAATTGACAAATTTAATCTCCTTTTAACCGAGGAAAACTGCATTCAAAACAATTACTTCGGATGACGTCACAATGCTAAAAATATTGCTTCTTTCATTTAGTTATGCTGCGATAAATTAAAAAATTAATCGTTTGCGTTTAATCGGGGAAAATAATGCTTGGAATAATGACATGAACTGCTCAAAAAAGGAGGAAAGAATGGATGTCGTACGTTAAAAATTTACAAAAACCTTCTCAGGAATATACCTAAGAATTTTCCAAAATTTCATGGCGATTGGATGCATGGTTTTTGAGTCTATTGAATACACACAGACAGACACAAATTCATTTATATATATATATAGATTTACAAAGAGTAGTATATTTGTGATCTTTAATAGATTTAATAATGATACCCACAAAGGGTTTTACCTTCATGTATTTATAATTTTCAAGTTATCAAAAGATTGCCATATCAGATATCTTTGTGCATTTAAAGTAATGTTTAGAAATATAAATTTGCTGCCCATTTCTTTTGTTACCTTGATACCTCCTAACAGGTTGCCCACCTACATTGCTTTGAGACATTTGTGATATCATGCTGGATATTTCCCTCAACTTTGATCATCTTTAGCACCAAGGCTGTAGGCAAGGGGGGCATTTAGGGGGACTGGTCCCCCTCCAAAATTCTAATAACATTGTTTTGTAGAAAGAAATGGACCATGTGGTTGTATCATCGGCCTAACTGTGCATAGACAACAATGTGCTTGGAACAGTGTATTTAGTCAAGTTGAATTAAACAGAAGGTGCAAATTGTATTTAACCAGTAATAACAGATTGATAGCACTTTTAGAAACGCATAATATTGATGCACAATCAGAAGAAATTCAGAAATTTTTTTGCAAACTTTCATGGCAAGCATGTTTTATAATATACTGATAAGAAATTCGGATATGTTCATTTTCTTTCAAAATTATTCTTTTTGTTGGTTATACTTCTGTTTTAAAAATTAGAATTGGATACCCTGTATAGTTTTCAATGTTAATTTTACTATTCTCAATTGATTGTGTACTTACTTTATTACTAATTCTAGGCTTTAAATTTGTTCATTATAGCATTTTAAAATTATTTTGATCTTTTAAAACCCCTTTGTATTATGATACTCATTAGGGGTATACATACATAAGAAAACATGTAAACCTTGAGTTTTACTGAAGTATCATTCACAAAAAACAATGTATTTCCCCTTGGTTCCCCTTCCAAATATAATTTCTGGCTACGGTGCTGCTTAGCACAGATTTAATTTTCATTCTCTAAGTATACCAGGCCGAACGATGGCCGATTGGTTAGGGTGTTGGCCTTCGGTTCCGGAGTTCATGGGTTCGAATCCCACTGTGGCATGGTTGTTCGTAGCCGTTCGGAATTGGCTTTAAGCTGTAGGTCCCGGTCTCATTAGCCCTCGTGTTGCAAAAAGAAGACCGTAGCACTCCAAACCAAACCTAGGTATACCAGAGTCATCTCTGGTGCACTAGTCAGGCTTGGAACTTGGTACTCTGGTATTCTAGCTTCTTAGGTCCACTGACCACTAGGCCTATTTTGGGCACTTCATCAATTTCATTTATTTATACTAATGTTGGTTTTAATAATAAGTAATTGACAAACCTCTTAGTATTAATTAATTACTAAAACTGAGAGCACTTACAATACTTTTGAATATACTGTTTAAATGATTTGTATTCATTACCCACAGACTACCTGAGTACTATGGCATCCAACTTAAAAATCATTGATTTGTGGACTCTAAAACAAGATTTAATAATCAACAAAGAAAATTATTAACTCCTCTAATTAAAAAAAGAATAAAAAATTAATCACGATTTAAATTTTTAAAAAGTTTTAAAACTAAACAATATACATAATTTGAGTAGCTAGAATAATAAGAATATTTACATGTAAACTATTATAAAACAACTAATCTAATTTAAATTTTTTTAAAGATTTTATTCCTTACAATAAAGCCACATTAAAGTCTTACCTGTAATAATATTACAATCCATGTTGTTGTATAATAACCTTGAAAAAATCCATTCTCCATAATAGCAGATAAATCTTCAATAATTATGACTACACATCCAAGAATGATGCTGAATAAAGCTATAACATTTCAATAAAAAAGTTCAAAATTTTGTACAAGCAAGAGCAAACAATGTAATTTTTAAAAAATTTTTTAGTTATATTAATTCTCAGTTAAGTTACTATAATTTACCTTAGCTAATTACAAAAGTAACTCATCAAGAATAAAAAGCAACTTACCCAATTGAATATTTCGAATCCACAAAGATTGGGCAGAACTTTTTAGTAATTTTTCAAAATACACTCCACTGAAACCACTGGAAAAGCATGCAATTAAGACCACAAATAAACCTAAGAACTGGGATGAAACACTCAGTTCTACATTTGTATTAGGAACTGAATCACTGGATGGCATCTGTAAAAAAAAATTCATTACTTGTAAATTAAAAAAAAAAAAAAAAATTCATTTAATGAAATTTATTTTGATAAAATATTGATTGATGGCCACTTTCTTCATTATCATATCTATATGTAAATAAAAATTGAACAGTGACTGCACAAACAAGATAGTTACAAACAGTTTATAGAATAATAAATAAAATTAAAATAAAGTAAAATTTCTTACTATAATTACTATTTTTTTACTATAATTTTTTAATGCTAAAGCATATCTTAGCATAACTGTCAATAGTCTATTTCAGGCAGCCCAATACAGTTCACTAACATATAAAAAGACAATTAAAATCATGGTAGCATTAATAGCTGCCACATCATAAAGTCCAGGACAAAAGTTCAAATGATCTGCGTCCTTCAAAGTAGGCAAGCTGGAAAGTCCACAAGTCAAACCTTAACAGATGTTTTACCAAGTAGTAAAGTTCAACCCTCATTCTGAAGTTGTCAACACCTTGTCTGGCTTAGAAAGATTGGAAAGAATGAGATTCACCATTAGGGAACCCCAGATCTTATCTTCCACAGATTTTGTTATATTCTCTTGGTAATGGGGTTTAAACCTGACTCTACTTCTTTTAATACTGTGATAGCAGATAAGAGGATCTGGTTCAGGAAAGGTCTAAAGAAGGGATGGACAAACTTTTTTGGCCATGGGCCAAAAATCAAAAGAAAATAAATTTGGCAGGCCAAGATAAATTTTTCTAAAATTTTAAAAACAATATAAAAATACCTAACAGTTTAAATATGTTAATGAAATGAATGAAATTGTGATTTCATTTTTAAAAGTTCCTTATACTGAGGTTTAAAGTGAGATGAACAGATTTTAAGGAACGATGCTAAATGCTCATCTGTCAGTCTACTTCTGAAATTATTCTTTCTAAGGTTCAAAGTTGAATACACTTGTTCACATATAGGAAGCAAATATACCACTGATCTTCTAGACGTGAGATAATAAATTTGGGAAATAAGATTTAAGCAAAGTAGAAAAGGAGATAGATATATGTAATGTATAAATATACATTTCTTTTAATTTGCCTTGGACCGGCAACCTAAAATTCTATCCGTGGGCCGGATAAAACCTTCTGGTGGGCTGTAGTTTGCCCATCCCTGGTCTAAAGCATCCTTGGCAAGAGTATTTGCAAACTCGTTTCCCACCCCTCCACAATGATTTGGTATCCTTTGCAGACTAACACTGTGACCACTTTGAATAAGAGAGTGATTAAGTAATTGATAGTCAAGAATAGATAAATTTGTTGAAGGAATTAATTATGAAATTGTGTTAAGAGTTACATAGGAAACAATAAAAATTGCTATGTTACAATCTTTTTTCTTATTGATATCAGTTAAAGTCTTTTTTATAGTAGCCATCTCACCATCAAAATTTGTACAGTTTGCTCCAACATCCGTTTTGAGACTAAAGTGCTTTGAATAAACCCCTGCTGACTAACATTACTATCAGCTCCAGTAGTAGAACTGGCAGTATACACTTGCAGCCAATGTTGATCAGGAAATCTTTCACCAATGGTGGCCAATGCTGTCATCTTCAGTCTGAGCAGTTGGTCCTGTTCTCAATTTAATGGATGACAACAAGTGCCCCTATACAGCTATTATTATTAACAACTATCTGCAGAAGTGTATGACAGATTTTCTCAGTAAGATGAAAGTCTTTGAAATACTCTTCTTAATTATTTTGCATTGTTTATATTAACCTTTCGGTGCTGACTCTCTGCATCATAGCCTTGATTACCCGAAAAGTAAAAGAACTGTATCTATGTAGTGGCTGGTATACTCGATCAACCTTAATACCATTGAAAATGTTTGTAATGCCCTCTGTTGTGCTGTGTGTACACATTTACTGCCCCCAGCCACTCTCAATCTTGAAACTGCTCTACACAAAGCATGCTAATTACTCTGCAGTAGTTGATCACCTTGTGGAAGGCATAGTCACACCATGTAAACTTTGCAAGCAGGTGACAGGTGCTCACATACCCTATTAATGTTTGTTTTACCCCTTTTTTTTGGGGGGGGGGGTTAATGATTTCAATATGACTTGTGATATAACTTGTGACTTGTTTATAACTTCTGAAATTTCTACACTGTTTTCATCTTTGTATGTATTTCTCTACTTAATTTCATGCTTAAACATGTTTGTTACTTTTCTCCCACATTTTGCGTTCTTCAAAACAGTATTTGTTAATTTTTCTGCATTTACCATAGTAGGTTTAACTTTTTGGCATTGGTTATATGTAACTCCTTGGCACAACAGCCCCTAGGGGGCCAGGGCCTACGGTGCCAATCTCCGTTTCCGAGACCAAGGGCTCTGGAGTGCGAAGCATATGTTCTAGTTAGATGGTCAACCTTATGCGGAACCTCAGTGTTTAGTTCTCAAGCTTACTTGATCCTCAGTTTGTCTACCCACTGAAGGGATGAAAGGCTGAGTCAACCTTTCCCAGTCTGGGGATCAAACCTCAGACCTGTGTCGTGGGAGTGTGAAGTGCTACCCCACCGCCACTGGGCTTCAGTGGTTATATGTATATAATATAAATCACAAGTGAGTAAAATTCAATTTCTCTAAAAGTAAATAACTACAGGACAAATATGGGAACCCTGTGTTTTACAAAAGCAAGTCCTACAAAATTAATAAGTTCATTTACAGAGATACTAAATAAAATATTTAAACCATTTAACATTTAAATGAAAATATTCATAAATGTGTGCATATTCTTTCGATCCGGTGGTTCAGTAGTGTTTTCATCTGGGTCTTGTGGTTGTTTACACCTTAATTACACAATGAACAGCCCACAGGTTAGTTTTGCTGCTTTTATTTACATGCACTATTTACATGCTTTGGTACAGGGGGAGAACTTATCGCCCATCATTTTGCTTCGAAGGTTACATTCGATCTCTCTGCCCAAGAGGGGTTACAAATATACTCAGTAGCGCCATCTAGTATAGTACTAGTGGGCTATGAATTTCCTACAAAATGCTACCTCAAATATGAAAGGTAATTTCCAGATATCACAAGTATTTTATTTATTTATCCCCATTCTCTCAGTGTAACAGTTTGGATAATTATACAATTGAATAACTATACCTGGACAAGAGCCACTCCAATCATCAGTAATACTAAAGCCAACCACTGAGTCATTTCCAGTTTTTTATGTAAAATTATCACAGAAAACACAGCTGTAGTGAGAATTTTCAGTTGGTATGTGACCTGAAAGTCAGTAAAGAAATTATAAATCAATGGGTAAAAGTAAACACTATTTATTTCTATTTCCATTTGTATAATACAAACTTAAATAAAATTCATACAATGTGCACTTATAACTAACTTAAAATATTTTAGTGTACTGCATATATTAGCAAAGATATTGAAAAATAACTTGTTGCACTATGATCAACAAAATATAAGTTAGGACAAAAAAATTGGACTTGTTCTACTTGATACCATTTTCAAGCATCTAACAAATTGTTAACATCTTGTCATTTGAAAGTAAGGACTCAAAAAAAATAAGGTAAGCATTAACACTACCTACAATTTAGGTTCAAAACAGTGCCCTGAATAAGCACTGATAAAAAATAAAGACAAAGTATAACAGAAGATAAACATGTTTGCTACATTAAACAGGATAAAGTCTTTCTGTAAACCTAAAAATATGATTTAAAAAATATAAAAGCAAAGTCAATTTTAATAAAGGTACAGATTAAATAAAAAGTAAGAGCAAACAGTCATTTTGGAGCCACATTCCAGCTATATTTTATTTTCAGTGTTAAGGTAAGGAAAAGAGAGTAGCTTGACCAGAACTAAGTCTAGCTCTGCTCTGGTGACTAAGCTCTTTATGTTGACACATTCAAGATGTGGGTTAAATCTATTTTGATAAAATACTTTATATGTGTGTATACATCAGAGGTGCCAACCTGTGGCTCACGAGCCACATGCGGCTCTTTGAAGAATTATTTGTGGCTCTCGATAAATCTACAACAATTCCCTTTTCATTTTTTGTGCTATTATATTTTTAAAAAATATGGAACTCATGGAACTCCGGCAATGCTGGTTTAAAAAATCAGTCTTATAGGGCTTTTAGGAAATGACTCTCAAATTCCACTGTTCATACCGATTCCCTGCATAATTCACCGAGAACATCTTGTTACAAAATATTTGAAATATCCTGATGTTATGTAAACAGTGTAACACATTGTAAATTACATTCGCACCAATGTAAAAAATCATCGACACTTAAAAAATTAAAGGACAAAGAACTTTCAAATGACATTCATTAACTATAATTTCTAAAAAAAATTTTTTTAATACCTTTTTCGCATACCTTTTAAATACATATTTAATTGCAGCTCACGAAAAATTTCACATTTTGGAAAATGGTTTGGACTATCAAGGAGCTTGGCCACCCCTGGTACATATGTTCACTATGCATTCCTAAATGGCTGGATTGATGATGATGGAACTTTGCATGTAGATTTGGATCAACCCTAAGAAGGTTCTACATAGGTTAAATTGTATGCATGTGAAGATAGAACACTTTTTAAAAACTTAAATTTTGTTTCAGGACTATATTTTGCACCATTTAATATATTTTTTAATTATGTGCTAAAATAATTAAAATCTTTTGGGTAATTTAATTCATGTGATAGTGTTTAAAATGTGCTCTAAAATAATATAAACTTTTACATTTTGATATCAGGATTAATTTTATTTTTATTTGGCAACTTTTTAATTTTATTTTGTAATTTTAGTCCCATTGAAATCTAAACTATTGATATAGGCAAGAGAATATACTTTTACAAAAATTAAAAGTATTTAACATTTATGTCACATGACTGATATTTTAATTTTTTGATAGATACCTTGGTTCTATTTAAATAATCTCAACAAAAATATAATTACTTTTATGCTAGTAGAGAGCAGGATTAACCACCAAATACAGCCCTTTTATTTCATTAGTTTGAATTTTTAAGTTTATGAAGAAAATTAGAATATAATAAAATCTATTATCCATTTTATAAAAATGAGGGGTTTTTTTAATTTCATTTTGCTGGTGTAACATAACGAAAAGTATACCTTAAATTTTGAAATAAATGTATTTTTAATTTGAGAGCCATAATTACCTGGACCAAAATGTGTTATATTTGACATCATGACAAAGCAGTCTATAGGCAATATTGTGTATGTATATATTACTGGGATGATATATTTATTTTAAACTATCATATCCTTTAGCAATGTGCAAGGTTTATTATACATTTTATAGCTACATTTACCTATTGTAGTGGTTCTAAAACTTAATTAGGGAATCTGAATTACCTAACCAAAGGCTGGACATGCTGTGGCTATAAAATAAATGCTTGTTTTGCTTTTATATTGTCTATACAATCAAGTAAAATCTGAATAAAATATTTTATCATATCTTTAGTAGAGGTAAAGCTTTAACCTTTTCGCGATGAGAAGCGCAAACGTGCGCTTATCTCTGAGATCACGCGAGTGAGTATCCTGGGCCGAGGGTTTTTGCTGTTAAGCCTAATTCATGAAATTAACAAAGTAGCAACGCGTTATTTAATAATGCTGCATAAAGTATTTAAACGGAATGCGATTTATATTATATGTTTATAGATACTTTATTTACTTAAGCTATTTCTTACTTAAATATATATTTTACACTTCACTTTTTTAAAATTTTTTTACTTACTATTTAATGACTTTTAACATTGCAAAACTGAATACTATGATATTAAATCTTTTTCCGTATGAAAAATTTTAAAAACAGGGATCTACAAACAATCCTACGTGACAGTCCTTGCACTCGTAGTAACTCATTTGCCGTTTTGGAGCATTTTTCTGGAATGTGAAAAAACGAAACATTGTCAATTTCTTTGTCAGAAATGTCCTCCTCATCATTAAAATCACTAGATCCATTATGAACATAAAGAACAATCAGAATATATTATAGTGTCACTATTACTAATATCCTAATCTGTTTCAGAATCAAAATCTGAAATATTTCGCGTCATTTCAGCTATTTCAAGCTCAGTTAAACACTTTCGACACTTCAAAAATCTAACAAAAAAAAAAAAAAAAATCAAGTCTGTCAGATCTAATTCTGTACTAAAAACTGGACTGCAAACCGAAATACACAACGCTTTAGCAAAAATAAAACTCCCCTGCTTACATAAACAAACACCACGTGGGAATTTAAAGAGCCGTCATAAAACATGTCAATCGGAAACATTCCTTTTCCCTCATGTTTATATAATCAAAAACCACTTGTATGTGTATCATACTACTCTCCTATTGAGTACAAGGTCAAATCTACATGTATCTAAATCCATATGGACATACAATGCCATCTTGTGTCAAAGCTTATAGTTTTTAAAATGTTCCACAACATTGGCACACATATGGGATGGTCGAGGGTGAACGAGAAAAACGCTCTGGCACACTAGTGTGTCGGCCGGGAAGTGAGTACGTTTTTGCTGGCACATATTTGTAACAGTAGGCTCGAAACGGTTTAAGAAATACAACAAAAATAACCAAATGCAAAATAGTAAAATAACCTTGAAATCTTACACATAAAGATAATAAGTACAAGTTTAGAAAAAAAAAAAGTATGTAAGTAAAATGAACAACAGTGAAACGAAAGTATATGCATAAGCTCACTTGATATGTAGCAGCATCTAAAATAGAGAGTGCGAGAAATAATAAATTGTTCTGTATTGTGTACAAACCAGCAGGCACAATTAGTTTTAGAGTTTCCATTTTCTTCTTCCATATTTCATGGTATAAAACTTTGTGTAAAAGATATGGACCAACCTAAAAATTAGCATACAGAAATATAAATTTGTATTGCTTGATTAGAAATCTATAATATACCCAAACATAATATATAAAAGTAAACTTCAGAGATAAAAAATATATCATTGAATATATAAATATATATAACAATGTAATATAATAATTATATTTAACTTTCAGTAGCAAGGACTTCTAACATACTTTAATTACATTCTAAAATTATTCTTTATTTTAAAAAGTTCTCCAAATTTCATTCCAACAGAACTAAATTATTGAATTCCTAAATTATTGAAAAAACAAGTATAAAATAATATGCACAGAATATTATTTTACACTAATTATGTTTTATACATATGTATTTGTATAGTCATAAAATTATAAATTTATATCTTCCTAACACTTCTCTTAGAATTAAACTTTTACTTTTATAATATAGTATTTTTTGATTATTGTCATAATCCTGACTTCACTAACACAACATTTGAAAATTTGATCTTGAATTTTTACAGAAGATAATGATTAAAATAACTATATTTATTTTCATTGCTTATCAAAGTTTTCAAAGTTCCAAATGCTGAAAAACTTTGATTATTATTATATTTTCATAGTTGATATAGTCACTACAATTATAAATTTTATGGTTTAATTATCAATAAAAAATTATAGTAAATATATATGTCTATATATATGTGTATATATATTCATAATATTACTTTAAAATTATTAAGAGACTAACTTTAAATTCTTTATACTACCTATTACAGAGAAAATGAGTTAGTTTTGCCTTTAAAAAAAAATTATTATAATGAACAAATAAAGTCATTAAAATTATTTCAAGAAAATAAGTTTGAAAATCTGCTAAATAAGGAGAACAGTTTTTCAAACTAAAATGAAAAATCAAGAAATATAATAAATGTATGGCTAAATATTAAATGCTACAATATAGTAAGGAAATTTTGTTCTGAAAGTTAACACTGTAATTCTACAGAACTTGACTATAGTTCTGGGGGTTTCTGAACATTTCAATGGCTTGACATTTCTTTTGATTTTAGTTATATACAGGTATTTGTATAGTACTTAAAAAAAGTAAATTAATAAAAAATAAAACATTTACTTTTAAAAATTATATAGCATCATTTTACTGTATTTTTTTTTTAAAAAAAAAGGTAAAAGTAAGGTTTAAAAAGAAAATCAGTCTTAACTATAACTCATAACAATGTTTCTTCAAAAGAAATTATATAAATTAATTGTTGCAGACAAATTATTATAATAAAGAAACCATATTATCATTAACATCTTAAATTATAGTCATAATATGCTAGATCAATACCGAAAATAATCAAATATAAAAACTATTCAAAAGTTCCTAGGTTTTGAACTTAGATCTTAGCAACCAAAGCTGTCAAAAACATTAACTACAGAGAAACTAAAGCTTTCAGAAAGACTTCTGCCAAAACTTAAATATGAAACATGATTGAGAATTGGGCTAGTATCAACATACAATATTTATGCTGATTATATCTAAAACTATATTATCGTTAAAAATGGGTGAATGAGTGAGTAGGCAAAATTTAAATAAATCACACTTTTATTTACCCTACAAATAATTAATTTTTTTTTCCTTTGCTTCTTATATCTACTATATTATCATTAAAAATGAAAGAACATGCAAAATTTGAAAAAATCATTTTTATTTACTCTCTCTTCCTAACCAAATAAATTGAAAGTTTCTGAAGTGTATTTTACTAATATTTATTGACTATACTTTAAGGAAATGTGTAAGTGTTTTATTAGAGTACAATCGAAGGTAATAAAAAGTATCCATCATAAATAAAGTTAATTTAAATAAAAAAAAGTTAGATATTCAAATATCACAACATAAATTCAGGAAGTTTTTTAAATTAGAAGCGATAAAACAGAAACTTAAATCAAATATATATATATATATATATATATATATATATATATATATATATATTCCCATTTTATAACTAAAACAGTAATTATATATATATATATATATATATATATATATATATATAATTACTGTTTTAGTTATAAAATGGGAAAATATAACATTTATATATTTAGTTTCATGAAGTGTTATAGATTATTATCTATCATTATAAATACTGAAAATTTAAACAATGTCTTAACATACTGAAATCATAAAACTAGCAAAAAAAAAGTGAAAAATCACAATTTACAGATTTATGAGGGCTAATATATCAATAAGTAATAATTTAATGTGTAACTTTTTAATATAAGTTTAATATGGTGGTAATAAGTTTAGTATTCATGGATTTCTATCATTTTAAAATAGAAAATAAAAGAGTTATAAAATCCTATTAAAAATTCTGTTCAACAGGACATAATTAAAATTAATAATAAAAATAAGTAAATTACACAGGTCATAATTAAATATAAACTGCATATGGTTCTTATTATTTTCCTAGAACATACAATCAAATATAGTAAAAATTGCAATTTAAACTAGTATAAATTTATATATGACAAAAAAGGAAAACAATCCCTTTTTTTTTTAAATATAAACTTTAAAATTAAAATTTTTTTAAATGTGTAACTTTTAGAACATTAATAACTTTACAGTTCTTTTAATTCAAGCTGTTGTTTAAAATACTCTTAATGTAAGTTGTAGAAAAAGAAAGAATACAAATAATTAAATCTTAGAAAATCTATTATTGAAACCAATATTATAAATTAAGCACTCAATTAAAAAAAAATTAATCTTCTATGAGCTAAAAATATATGAACTTATAACTCTTAATAATATAACTTGTTTTAGTTACTCTTATTCAATCAATCAAAGTTTGATACCAGTATAAACAAAGTAAAATACTAAAAATAGAATATAATGTAGACATTAGATATAAAGGAATTCATGGAATACATTAAACCTTGTTCCATATATTTATAACAATTAGGGAAAACCGGGGTAAAATGGACCATCCGCTATTATTTATTTTATTTATTATTTTTAATGTTTAATACTTTGATACATAGATGACAGCACTGCAGTCTTGAAAATGAATGTGTAATTGTGTGTTTAGCTGACGATTTAGCCATTTTATTCTAGAAAGTTGATTTGTGGTAGCCAGAAGTAAATATTTTCATCATAATATATCTTCTTCTCTTCATTTAAGAATTGTGATTTGGAGGATTTAACTTCTCACAATAAAGAGCTAAGATGATGTATTATTATATTTAATGTAGCTAAAACAATTTAATACAAGATTAGTTCTTTTTTTCTGACACTTTTTGTCAGAATTACACATGGGGTAAAATGGACCACCAGAACCTGGGGTGAAATGGACCATGGTCCATTTTCCAAGTTGTGTTTTTTTTTTTGTTTTTTTTATTTCTGTAATGCTTTCTAAATTGATTTTATGTGTGATACTTTAAAAAACATGCAGAATTTAAAGTAACAGATATATGGCAATTCAATGAAAATGTCTTTAGGACATCCAATATCTCTCATCATATGTATTACACTATAAAAAACTAATGTAAGGAAAAATCACAGTCTCAAAAAATATATGACAATAAGTCTACAAAGAACTTTAAAAAGTATCTATAATAAATGTTTATAATTTTTACCTTTTAAAAATAGTTATTAACTTACCACAATCATAACAAAGAATTGTTAAACATGATAAAATTTTTAACAATTCTGAAATTACTATTGTTGTAGATGCCAAGTACCTAGGACCAGTTTGTGGAACAGTTCTAGAATACCGAAGGACTAGTACTATGGCTGTTGTCTGCAGTACCAGCACAGTTAATGACAGATATTTTAAATGGGAAACCATCTGAAGGAAAAGAAATATATATTATTTGAACTAATATCAATACAAATAATATTTTATGAAACAGATAATAATATGAATAATTAATGAAGAGTTTACATTTCCTAATATTCAAATTTAAATTATACTTAATTTTTGCATACTAATTACACTATAAAAAACTAATGTAAGGAAAAATCACAGTCTCAAAAAATATATGACAATAAGTCTACAAAGAACTTTAAAAAGTATCTATAATAAATGTTTATAATTTTTACCTTTTAAAAATAGTTATTAACTTACCACAATCATAACAACAATAAGTCTACAAAGAACTTTAAAATAAATGTTTATAATTTTTACCTTTTAAAAATAGTTATTAACTTACCACAATCATAACAAAGAATTGTTAAACATGATAAAATTTTTAACAATTCTGAAATTACTATTGTTGTAGATGCCAAGTACCTAGGACCAGTTTGTGGAACAGTTCTAGAATACCGAAGGACTAGTACTATGGCTGTTGTCTGCAGTACCAGCACAGTTAATGACAGATATTTTAAATGGGAAACCATCTGAAAGGAAAAGAAATATACATTATTTGAACTAATATCAATACAAATAATATTTTATGAAACAGATAATAATCTGAATAATTAATGAAGAGTTTACATTTCCTAATATTCAAATTTATTAACTTAAACTTAGATATGCATATTAAAGTATATAAAATGACAATAAATATGTATAATTGAATCAAACTGTAAGCATGAAATTCTGCTATATTTTTTCTACATCTTTCTAAAGAAAGTGGCATTTATGTCTTCTTAACTTATTGATTAATTCATTTAATTTTGTGATAATTAAATAATTTATATAAAATATCTAAATACCTAAACATTAACTAAACAAATATCTAAAAAATATCCGAAACTACATTCCGATATACTAAAAACGGTTTTGTTTTTAAATACTGTATTTTTATTCCCAATTTTCTGTTCACCTCAAAAACTTATTTTCAATACATATTTCACACCTGATTTTGATAAATGTAAACCAAAATAAAAATTCTGAATATGGATGATTTGTAATATTGTACATAAACAACAAGGAAATGTACCATCAAATTTGTAAAACATTAAGCAATAACGATTAAACACTGCTTTCAGCTCAGTGTCTGGCGCAAGTATTTTGATATATAATACTTGAGCCACATGTGAAAATCGAGACTTCGGAGAAAGATTTTCATATTGTTTATCTTTCACTACATATTGATAAAAACGAAAATTGAAATAACAGACGACTTTGAAGTGTAAGTTCCAGTTCCAGTTACTGTTCCCAGTTTAAATAAAATTTTAAATAAATGATTTTATTCAATAAAACCCCAGTATTTTCTACAAGGAAAAAATATTAATGAAAATAAAATATTCAAAAAGTTCTTTTTTCATGACTTCGAAATGCAACATCTCTATCTGACTATGGCTGCTACTCTGTTCTACCTGAATAAGAATTCACATCAAAATGACGTAATAAGATGAAACTAGGCCAGTAGATTACTAATCAGATTCGGCAAGCAAATAAAAAGGCACCTGAATATAGGCAGTAAAATAAAAATATAAATTCAGAACAGAAAATAGCTAGATAATACAAGGTTTTCCATAAATAGCATTTGTTTAGTTTGTATGACACTCAAAAATATGTTCTCTGACTTATTACAAATGCCAAAAGTAAGTAAAGCCGTAAATTCAGCGAAAATTAGGCTCATCTCAGATGCAGGCAAGATTAAGGCACGAATATAGTCTCTTTATAAATACAGGCCTGCAAGAAGGCAAGTAAGGCTACAAAGCTCTGAGTAAGGCGAAGAAGCAGGCTCGTCATGAAGCAGACAGCCAAGTGATTGGACTATCAGACGGATGTGATCGCAGAAGAGGAAGAAAGAGTAGGCAAGCAGAATATCAAGTTGGCAAGAACACAAGTTCGACATGGATGGCAGCATGTTTAGAGGTTGTACAATCAGGATCACAGACTTGACCTGTTCCCGAAAAGATCGACGGGAAGTGGGGAGAGGGCAATCGGGTACATGGGCTTGGATTAGTGGCTGATATGGAGAAAGGCAGGGGGAGCAAGAAAGGTTTCAATGTGGGATGGCAAGCGGAAACACAAGCTCGACGAGGAGGAAGGCAGGTTAAGCGATTATCCGATGACGAACACGGGCTCATATGTTGGGAAAGCAAGGTGACAAGTTGGGCGAGCAGAGATGCTCTCAAATTGACAGGAGCACTCTAGACGAAGCAGATCCGACGGTCGAGGAAGCTGGAATACAAGGACCGGAAGAGAGACAAGGAAGGCTGGGGGAATTTCTCTCATGCTGGCGAGGAAGAAGGCAGAACACAAACTCGTCCAGCAGACTCTCAAACCGGATTTTAGGGTAATTGGGTACACGGGCACATCTCAGAGGCTAAAAGGAAAACAGGCAAACTCAAAATCGCCGGAACCCAAGCTCGTCGAAGAGGCAGGTAGGTGCGGCAGTTAGTTAATCGGAAATACGCTTTCGAAGCAAATGACGGTGGGGAAGAAAGCAGATAGAGTGGAAAATGAGGCGGAGATGAGGGCTCGTCGTACAGTCTGGTAAGACCGATAGTGGGGCAATCAAGACCACAGGCTCGATCAGTCTGGCTCGTTGATGAGGAAAGCAGGATCAGGGGTGGCAAGCAGAACCAACTGGAAAGCTCTTACGCTGACAAGAAAACAAGATCGTCGAGGACAGAAGCAGGTACAGCGTTTGGTTGTGCAATCTAAGACACGGCATCGTCGCAAAGCTGTCGAAAAGGCAGCCTTTGCAATTGCATCTTTGAAGCAATTGAGGAGAAGAACCGGGTCAGGCAATTGGAACACAAGCTCGTCTCTGGAGCTGATCGAAAGGTAGGAAGGAGGAACAGGGCAAGTTTTCAAGCTGGTGGCGACACAAGTTTGTTATAAAGTCGGGCAATCAGAAAACGCTCGTGTAAGGGACCGGTAGGTTGAGTGGAGTGAGCATCTCAAGCATGGCGTTTGGACTATCAGAAACACAGGTTCGATGCAGAAACAGACAGATATTCAAGAAGGAACAACGTACATTGACGCTGACCAGTATATTGGGCAACATGGAACACCGGTCCATCACAGGATTTGGAATAGTCGGCAAAGACGTGAGTGAAAAGTCTTTTTCACTGACTAGGGAAACCTGAAACAAAGGCTCGTAGTGAAGTCAGGTCTTGTCAGTTGAAGGGTTGTCGACACGAGTTCGATGCAGAATTTGGGGATGTCGGTAAAAAAGGCCAGCGGAAAGTTACACTGACCGGTAGCAAGGGTAGAAAAGGGCCGACAAGTGAGAACACAACCTCTCAAGCTGTTGGAAACACAGGCTCGTTTCGTAGACTTGCAGGATCGGTAATCGGGTACTCCGTCTAGTCGCAGTGGCCGGCATACAGCAATTAGGCAGTTGGGTATGTAGGATCGTCGCAAGGGCCCGTTGGAGAGAAAGGCCAGGTCAGAGATGAGAATCTCAGAATGGCTCTTCAAAAATTGGGACCTTGTAGGATTATTGAGAGAAATTTTCAAGCCAGTCGGAACTTCAAAATATTTAGATCTCCAAACGGACTTTAAAAATTTCCCGGACTATTATTTATTTATTTGGAACACAGTTTTAGAGCGTTTGAGTTCTATTGCGACTTTCCTTTTTGCATTTAAGGAACACAAATGTTGTAAATCCTTTTTATCACGACTTAAACGAAGATGTTAACTTAGAACATTAAATTTTTTAAAATAATTTTTAAGGTTATCTTTATAATTAACGATTTTCAAAAAATGTAATCTATACTAATATTATAAAGAGGTAAAAATATATCTAGGTAATAATCTCTTTGATTATTGAATGGATTCTAAAAAATAATCTACTTATAGAAAGCTACACTATCCATGAATAATTTATACCATTATATAAAATGGACAAATGGCTCATATTTGTCAGTGATAACTGAAAAATTTATTGATCCAATCGTAACTTAATTTTTATACAACTTTGTATGAGTAACTGAGAGTGTCCAGCCGTATATTGAATCTTGAAAAATCTTAGATTGCTTTTAAATAACAAACCACAACCTGAATAGCTGTTTCCGTATTTCATCAATCTTTTACATACTTTTCAATGGCTTACCGAAAAAATAGACAACTTCCATGCGGGTGGCCCACTTGGAAATTGTCATTTGATTTAACACTTGTTATTCGTTGAACGCAACTGTATTGTTTTAGTATCGAAATATAGTTTTACTGTTGAGATGCAATTGAATACAAAACTTATACTGAAATGAAATATTTTATTTGAGATATCCTTTAATACCAAGACCATTTTCATTAACCACACAAGAAAAAATCATGTATCCAGCTGTCAAAATGACCACATGTCCGATCGTCAATCTTAGAACAAATTCTTTGTTTGAAAAACTTCAAAGGTTTAAAAGGTCTTATTTATGGAGGTTCACCGAAAAAAAAAAAAAGTTTTTTGATTTTGCAGTTTACGAATTCGTGACTTTTTCAGGACCTGCAGTTTTTAAAATAGAGGGTGATCAAAAATTCTTTTGATCTTCTCCAATTTTTGGATAATACCCAAATGTAAACGTCTATAAACTTTTATGGAAAGTTTGAAATCCAGCATGCCATTTGAAATATCAATCAGTAAAAAATACAGACTAACAATTAGACAATTTTTTTAGGTATTAAAAATATGTATAAAATTACAAAGAATCTAATGAATTTACTTTATGCTATCAGGGTCTTATTATCACTCAGGGCTTATTGGAGTTTCTAGGACCACAGATCTTAAAACTAAACTTTGGAATAATCGCTGCTAATTTTAACTCTAGAACCACAGAATCGGTCATTTTAACCAAAAAACTATTTTTTGTCCAATTTTCTCAAAAAGTTACTAACAAAATTAAAATAAATTTCTTGGCTTCTCCTAATATTATACCCATAAATATCTATGAAAATATAATATTGAAGAATCTGCGCATATGCAAAAAATGATTTATTACTAAGCTTCGAAGCATTGAAATAGAACTGCAGATATTTGTTCTAACTGTTAAATACTGTTATGTAGAAAGTGTACAATATACATAGTTCTCCAAACTGCATCTAAACTGTGTAGGAAACTTGATTGGCAAAAAATTATATAATTCTATTAAAGTTGACTATATATTTTTCTAACTATATAAACTTTTCTATATTGTAATATCTTATTTTTTATGAATCACTATAATAATCATATGTCTAAAAATGAATAAATGTTATTGTGTATAAATACAATGTACATTTTGAATAACAATACAGATTCATATTAATTGAGGTAAGTTTAACTGCTACAGCTTTGGTAGGTTGAAATTAATACAGTTCTAGTGTTAATAATAAAATTTTTCAGTTTTATACAGAAATTTCACTTTAAAATAGAAAATAAATAAAAAAAATCGTTTAATTTTTTCTAAAAGAAATTATTTTTTTCCTGTAACATAATGAAATTTTTATATATAGTCAAACCCCAATACAATAAACCTAGTAAATAATGAACAAAAATTTTAACATTTTCCTATCATATTTAATCAAGGCAGTAGCCAGAATTTAGTTTCCGCAGGATGGGAACTACATAGTGCGTGTATCAGGATCTGTATATTTTATGTGTGTATGTGTACATACACACGCATACTTCTGTATGTATGTTCATATATATATCAAGATAGCATAAGTATACCGGTCAATATCCTAGGGTTATTGGCCAATACTTTGAAGTCACTGAATATCAAACATAGCATTTTGGATATTTGCCAATATTGAATTATATAATGTAAAATTAAAATTTGAAATTGTTTAAAATTTTTAAATATTTAAAAGAGTTGTTTGTATTGCATATAAAAGAAATGTTCTAAAAAATGAAATCTAATAGATTTTCAAGTTTTTAAAAACATACTCATTTAATAATATTCAGCAATATTTGTTGTGGGGGTGATTGGGCCTATAAGTAAAAAACCATGAAAATCATCATTCGTAATCAAAAACCCAGAACTGAAAAAAGTTAATTACATATAACAAATAATTACATATTACTAATATTAAGTTTAAAGTATTGTTAGTAAATTTCAAGCAGTGATTTCAATTGTTAGCAAATTAAAGCAGTGCTTTAATTATAACAATTAAAATAAAAAACTTACCAAATTTCTTTTGGAGCATTTCACTCTTAGATGTTAAACAAATTAAATTAGCCTTCTAAGAATTGGATTTTTAAATCTTGCATATCAAATATATTTTATTTAAAATAAATTTGTTTTCTGATACAATGAGCACTTGACTAAACTATAAACAGACACAGAAGTACAATAATACCCCCCTCCCCCCAAATACCCACAAGAGTTGTGAGAATGAGTCCATGCAATGCTATGTTTACACAAATCAATCAACATACATTTGAAGGTCGAAGATTATAATTCAGCGGTACAGAATGATTGCTTTTAATCATTCAATACGTTGTTTTTCACACATGCATTGTTATGTGAATGATTTCGTCACCTTACAGCTTTTTTACTTTCGTTTTTTGGAAGCTGCTGTAAGCGTACTAAATTCTTGTTTGGCAATTTGTTTTTCTTGATTCAATAAATTATGCTTTTGATCTTTTTTTGTTTGGAGGTTGAAGTAGTGCATTTTATCAGTGTTAGGTACTCCGTAAAAATCACTACCTTGACCTTTTAGATTATAATTCAGCAAATCCTCTCTTCTCTTCTACCCCCCCCCCCACGACTAGAAATGTTGACTGTAGTAGAATACTCGCTCTGTAGCTGAAGCATGAAACACAAGTGATAATAAAAGTTGACCAAAAGCCTTTTAATTTATTCAAAACTTTTTTTTCTTTTTTGCTTCTTTGAATTTAAACTACCATGGTGGAAATTCTGTTCCCTCCTAAGGATACTTTTATTTCTAAACTTTGAAAGATAATTGAAAAAACACAAAATCCTAGGGTAACTCTGAAGCACAATCACCCTGTTGTTGATATTAGAAATTATGAATACAATTTTTTGACATTAAAGGATATCTCTAAACATTCATATTATTTGGAGTGAGTCTATTTAACATATGCTGATAATTTTGTAGTACTTGGGTGTATATATATATATATATATATATATATATATATATATATATATATATGTGTGTGTGTGTGTGTGTGTATGTATGTGTAACAAAGCAACAGTTATTACCTCTAAAGTTTCTCTATACTGTACCACTTCACATTCTATTTTTAATCTTTAATATCCTAGCCACTAAACTAAATTCTTTCAGTTCTTCTCAAAACCATAGAATTATATAATAATAAATGTCAAATGTTTAGTCTTGTCTACATTTTTCTAATTCAGATGTGAACTCTTCCAGAAAGACAAGCATTCTTGCAAATTATCAAATTAAAGGTTACATTTTGGGCTAGAGCTTTGCTGTCCAGATGTACAATAACCAACAAAAAATTGTTAGCTCAGAAACTATTTCACAATAACTTAAGAGCATGTGATCAGACGTTGGGAACAATTTTACATACTTAAGATATTTGTGACAATTTTTGTACCTCACAGATGTGTACTATATTGATCTGAGAGCTTAAACGATGAAATAAAGCAAAGTTTCTATCTGGTAACAATATTTGTGTGGTTTAAATTGGTTTGGAGTGCTACAGTCCACACCATTCCTCATAAGGGCTACTGAGACTGGATCTACTGCTTAAAGCTGTCTCCAAACAACTACAAACATTCATGCCAGTAGTGGGATTTGAACCCGTGAACTCTGATACTGAAGAACAGTGCTCTACCATTCAACCATCATTCAACAAATATTTGAGTGGAAGTAACTCTTCAGGATTGTTTAAAAGGAATATCAGTATTGTCAAGCAACCTATGGTAATTAAAATTATTCGGAATAATACAAGAAGACACCAAAGAAATTTTAGTGCTCACATATATAAATGAATAAAAACTACATACAATCATACATATGTATCTTATATATTAGATGTACATTGACATATTTCTATTTTAAATACAATTTAAAATTAACAAACAAAATCATGATTTTTTTCCTATCGGAAATTCACACACATAAAAACACTTTATTTATTTACATTTACATACAAGCCGTTGCTGCAGGAATGACTGTTTCTCTAGCCCAATACTCTTTTCATACCTGAAAAAAAAATTTTTTTCTTAAATACATTTATCTATAACATATTTATATACATGTATCTATAATCACACACGCACACAAATACATATATTCCTTCTATTACACAAATGAAAATTTAACTACACAATAACTGAAGACAATATAAAGAGCTTTTTAAATTGAAATAAAAAAAAATCACATTAAATAAACAAAACAAAACAAACTTGGATGTGTGTATATATACAGCTACACATACACACATATACTATAATGTTTTTTTTTTTTTTAAGTTATTGAATTAAACCTTTACCTTTATTATATTCTCATGTATGCAAAAATTTCAACATAATTCAGTAACTTTTAACTTATAAACTTTATAACTAACATTATTTAACTTGTCTTCCCACATGTAAACTTATTACAACTTTCAGCCAGTGATTGAAGAAAAGTAAACTGCTACAATAATAAACGATTTTATATGCCACAAGCCAACATAATAAAATATTATAATTCACACATATCATGTACACACATACACATATAAAATAAGTGCTTTGTGCCAAGTTCGTTAAGGTATATATAGTAACATAAAAAATCTTTTGAAAATATTTCTGTGGTTCCATGGATGGAGGGAAAAGTCAAAACAGAGTGCTGTTGGAATAAAACTGTGGAACAAGCCAGGACCCATATGGGGCTGTAAAGTTATAGAAGAAGACCATTTTATATAGAATTTTTCCCTTTAATTAATTCTTATCTTAATGAAGATAGATTTCAAAACACATTGTAATGACTTTTTCTTCAAAAAAAATTACTGGTTAATAAGTTACAAATTAGCTAACCTATTTTATATTCTGAGGTAAATTATAATAAAATTCATATACTGATATTTGTTGTTGATTGCCAATGTTAATATTTATTCAACTGTAATACCATTTGAAGCCGAGTATTGTTGGGGTAGTGCTTTGCACTCCCAAGCCACAGGTCTAAAGTTTAATTCTTGGGATGCACAAAGTTGACTCAGCCTTTCATTCCTGCAGTGGGTAGACAAATTGAGGACCAAGCATGCTTGGAAACTAAACACTAGGGTTTCCGAATAAGGCTGACCACCTAACTGGGACATATCCTTTGGGTCCCAGGGCCACTGGTCTCAGAGACAGATATTGGTACTGGAGACTTTGACCTCCAAGTTGGACTGTTGTGATGAGGAGAGGGAGTAATATCACTTGATAGAATCAATAAAAAGTTTTTAATATTGACAAAAACCACATGAGATTATCAAAGAATATCTATCCAAAATTTGGTGAACCTAAAGCAAAAATGAGATTTGAGTGAAGTGCATACAGATACTCACTTTCAAATATATGTATATGCATATACATTTTGAATAAATATAGACATTTATGATCATATATATATATATATATATATATACATATATATGTATAAAGTATTTATTTCTTATATACATATAATTACTTATATGCAAACCTTTCTCTTATTTACATACATACATGTTTATATACGTGTGTGTGTGTGTATATATATATATATATATATATATATATATATATTCAGTGACTTAGACGAGGGAGAGTGTCAAGTAACCCAGAACTCACAATATTAGGGGTTTCTACTTGGCAACTTAAAAATAGAATAATAATAATAATAAGATAGAATAATTAAGGTAAGGCAAGAATAACAGAAAATAATAGGCATCTATGAAATCCTGAAAATATCAGCACTGAAATTAACTGAAAATTATCAGATATGAATTTAAATAAATATTCATGTTATTTCCAAATATCTTTTTTTTTTAATTCTCTAGCTTTTATCAATCTTCTTTCTTTACAGCCTATTTTCCTATAAATTTTGTCCTATAATTCTTTAAATCCTATACCATAATACGAGGAATGGTTGTCAAGTCGAAAATCGCCCCAGAATTAATAAACTGTAGTAAACTTGGGGATCTGGGGTTTTTAGTCACGAGGAATCGATTGGCATCGGTTTTGACGGGCTAAGGTCACGTAGTTCGGCGCTACAGATAGGGCCGGGTTCGAACCCCGGTCCGGGCAAACTTTTTTCTCATGTGCCCAAACCAAGTGAAAATTGGTACCCGGGGGTTTTCGACCACGAGGAATCGATTGGCTGTAGTTCTGACGAATTAATAATAATAATAATAATAAAAGTCTTTATTGATTTGTCTTTATTCCTTGATATCGGTTTCCATTTTTATTTTCTATCAACTCTAAATATTAAATTAATGTCGCAAAGTATATATAACACATAAACGATATAGTAAAACAAAAATAATGCAAACAAAAATTTTGAAAACCAACCACAAAAAATTAAAAAATAATGCTTCACTAACGTGCCGAAACAACCTCGCCGTTCAATTTCCAAAGCCACACTAAACACAGAGCATATAACTTATCAAAGTCCGTCGCCGAGTTAGTGCGTCGTCGGCATACCAGGAGGTGCCGCTCTGACGCGCCAGTGCGTCGGTGGCAGCGAACGTGTTAAGGAACTGATTTCGATTTCAAATCACCGTCAACAAAGTTCGACATTTCAACATTCATCAGATTTCAAGCTACATTTTCAACATGCAGAACGCACCTCTACATGAAATGCTTCAAGGAGCCGGAATTTTGGAACAACAAGCGATCAACTCAATTATACCCGCAAATGAACAACTAGAAAATACCGTCATTGTCAGAATGCTTCTCCATTCAACACACATCAATCTTTACAATGCTCACTTTGTACCATTTCTTTAATTGTATAATTTTTTGTTATCAATTACATTTTATTTCCTATAACTTTTCAAACTTTAATTTTGTATAGAATAGTTCCCTTTCCAAACAACTTTGTTTAGAATAGTTTACAATGGTGCACTTTAACCGGTTATCTTTTCACTAATGGTTTCACAAATTATCTTATGGCATGTATTGTTTTGATAAATCACAATTGAAAATTTAAATCTTCGAGTTAGCTTCGATACCTGTTTTCTCCGAGCGGAGCTCGATCACCCGGGTACTGATATTTAAAACAAAAGATGGTCAGCAAGACTAGGAGCTGTGAAACCATTGTAAATAAATTTTATAAATCTTTGTGATCTGCTTTGAATGAAACTGATTTAGGATGACCTGTCCTTAATATACAAACAGAAATTCATGTTTTTTATAAATTTTTTTAAAAAATAAGATACATTCTGAATAATGGGCAGCAAATGTAACTGAAAAAAAAAAAAAAAAAAAAAAAAAAAAAAGAAGTTTTTCCCCTACCAAATAGAAATTTTTTTTAAAACTGAATTCTTTTATTTAAAGTCTATTGTATGTGTCCTGTTACCACATTGAAATTAAATGCATAGCAAATATTTCCACAATATCAAAAATTTTATCTATCTTTTTAGATGATAGAAAGGTTATAATGATAAGAAGATTTAGAGATGATCCCACTATAGTTAATTAGAAGAAACCCTATATAATTGTGTTGTAATTAATCTCTGATTAGCTTGAATTGATTAAAGTGAGAATGGGTCTTGCAATTTGACACTGACAAAAAAAAAAAAAAAAAATATATATATATATATATATATATATATATATATATATATATATATATATATAAGGTAGACAAACACTAGTCACTTTTTTTTTTTTAATTAAATCAAAAATTCAATTTGTAGAAAATAATACCACCAAATAATGAAATTTTTACCATGAATTTTAAAATTATATATAAATAAAATTTTTTTTAATCAACTTAAACTACTTTTTTATATTAAGTGATTACATGACAATTGATAATGAATAATCACTTTCTAACTGTAGCTAATTTTTCTCGTTACATTTGCTGGAATTACTTATGGTGATTGTAGTTTAATTGAATATTTTGGCACATTTCTTATATATATATACACACACACACACATAAGAAAATTCAATACTTTCTGATCACTTTGTAATCTCTAAATAAAGAACAAATTTGTTGTTCCCAAGGAGCCCTAAATTTGAAGATTTCACTGTATACACACACACACACACACATATACATACATATATCAACAATGTATCAATATGTATTCACTTTCCTAATTATTGCTATGAAATGGTATACATACATCGAACTTTTCAAGGCAATAGGGCACTTTGAATTCTTCAAATTGCTTCCGTGTTACAATCATCTTTGAGAACTCAGGGTCACGGGATAGCAGGGCACCACCTTCCCATGCATATGTCACAGGGCTGAAACACATAAGATCAAGTTATGGTGACTATTTGGAGATAATGAAATTCCATTTGTCATGCAAAATCAGTCAAATCAATTTATTTTATTTAAGATGAATAATAAAAAGTAAGAATAGAGACACAGACAAACACATATATCAAGTAGATCTTGTTTCAGAAGTGTTCCTAAGATACAAGGAATTAAAACTTAGAAGAAAAAATTTCTTAAGGGAACATTGAAGCACTTTTGGAAATTATTAACTTTTCCTAAATTTCCTTATTATGGAATATAGGGGAAGTTAATAATACCTATAAATACTTTATAACATCCAGCATCCTATAAATTATGTGTAAAACTTTATTTATCATGCACATACATTGAAGTATAACCAAATGAATCACATATAGGTAACATTTAAAATCAGATACACAAGGTGCATCCAGAAAGTAAGTTTCACTATTTAAAAGAAAAAAAAAAAAAAAACTCAGACTTTCATAGACATATTTATTAGCAACAAGTACAGCAATGTTTCAGCTATTTTACAACATAGCCACAACCACAACTGACACACTTGTTGTATTGTGGGATCCACTTTTTTATACCTCTGTATATATCTCTGTCATAAAACTCTGCTGGCTGTGAATGGCTCCAGCCTTCCTGTCCCAGAACACTGAGCACATCTCTTTCCGTACTAACAGCATCTGTTTGAATTTGGTCCAGACTATGATGCCAATGCATTGACTGTTGCTTCGTTTCTGGGATAAAGTGAAAAATCCAAGTCTCATTGCCCATGACGATCCTGTCAAGGAACTCATCGCCATCATCGTGATACCGCAGCAGACGTGTCAGTGCTGCTCCTAGGCATTGAATTTTATGTTCAGGTGTCAGTTTCGGCTCATAGACCTGAAGATGAATTTCAATTGGCATAAAGCCAATTGAAATTCAAGATCACAGAATGAACCTTGCAGGTGGCGGGAGAAGGAATTAAGAGTTTCCATTTGGGGCTACTGCTATCCCGCTACTGGCACGAATAAGGACTTGTCCAGCTGGCATATGATTAATACATCATAGATCATTACGCACGCACAATTGACAAGGTTAATTATGCTTACTTTAAAGGGGAAAACATCGGAGAACTTAATTTCTGGATGTGCCTCATATTTTAAAATATATGTAAAATGTAAGCATATCAATACTTATGTACATACATTTACAAAATCCCCAAAATTAAACCCAATTTAATATATAAGGAGATATTTACTTGTTGGGTAGCATCACATTGATGTCGAACAAATCATCACACATAGTACGAACATCTTTAGTCCTAAAAAAAAAATATAACTCCTTATACTTTCATCAATAGACATGGTACTGCAATGACACACATGAAAAATAAATAAATAAATGGTTGGTAACTGTTAATTTCTATAAACAGTACACAACATGCAAAACAAACTGTTGATTACTTTCTCTAAAGGGAACACAGGACTTCAATTTGAGAAGTGCAAATAGATCAAATACAGAAATATCATTCTCAGTTTTAAAAGTCTGCAAAATTATTCACAAAACTCGCTTAGTAAAACTATTTAAATTCTTTAGCTGTTTTATACACCGAACAAAATGTTTTAGATAATATTAATTAAGATGAAATAAATGATAATTTTGATTAATTAAAGGCTGTAAAAGAAATTTTTAAATCAAGTACATTCATATTATATATTTAATAGATAAAATTTAAATATTTAAAAAATTATAAACAAACTGTTCAAATTCTTCTAGAAAAAATAAAATTTATTCTTGCACATTAAATATGTTTTATTATAAAAAATTTAATATTTGCTTTAGATTTTTACAATATTTAGTCTCATTATTTATTTCTATATATTTTTTATGGGAATGGAAGGAAATGCAGTAAGAAGAACATGCCTATGCATCCAAAATGGTATAATCTGGCCCTTACTGTTATAGAGCATGTCTAGAATGATCTGGAAAGGGCAATTGCAACTTCTAACATTCAAAAGAATCATGCAAGACCTGAAAACAGTATTACTGTTCAAATGGAACTAATTTTATACTGAAGGCAGTTAATGAACTACAGAACCTGATAAACCACCTTCAATATACAAGAACTCTAACGTCACTATTAAAGAGCATTCCAAAAGAGGACTTTAAATCTTTTTTCCGAAATTTTTGCAGCCGAGCACAGACGTGCATTACGGCTGATAGGGATTACTTCAAATCATATTAAATGGCTATGTGTTTAACCTTTCTTACTTCTGAGTTATTCCACGAGTCCTGGAAATTAATACGTTGTAAAATCACGGTATGAAGCTTACGTATGTGAAAGAGAAAAACAACCCCTCATATTAACTAATTTTTTTTTGTTCAGTAACTACTACTTCATACCTTGAGATTTCAATGTACGATCATGTGTATTATAAGATTTGAATGGTTATTTTTATTATTTTATATTACATCAACCTAAATACAAACCAAAAATCATTAAAATCTGTCCAGTAGTTCTGGAGATAATTGACCCAAACTGAAAATTCTTATAATTTTGAACACCAATGTATATTTGTACATAAATATACATATACATCTATTCACAGACACAGATTCTTTGTTCCCATATATATATATATATATTATATGTGTGTGCGCGTGTAATGGGTAATTTGTCCCATCACAAAGGAAATAGTATCCATGCTGGGTACATTGCAGTCATGGGACGATGAAAAAAGCAGTCAAAAAGATAAACAGAGATTTTTGGATTTAAAAAAAAAAAAAAAAAAAAAAAAAAAAAAAAAAAAAAACCAGAGTTTATTGAGGCATTTGTTCTTGCAGACTTATGGCGCACAAACCTTGTAGTCTTAATTTATAGTTGTATAGGCCAATCAATCAGAATTATTAATAGTCAGTCATGAAGGGAGACCATGTGACATAGTTTAAGCGTCATGAGTTACATAAAGCATTTATGTAAGAGGAAGTTTGGTGTTTTAAAGCTTGCCAAAATGATAGAAATAATAAAGAAATTTGCCAAAATTAACAGAAAAGGATAGAATCATACAAAAAAGATTTTAAGATAGGCATAATTACATTGGTTAAATTTTTAGGTTAAAAATATTATTAAATACATATATACAAACACACTTATCTTAATATTTAGTTTTTGAAGTTGTAATCCTGAAGTTCTGGATTTGAGTATTGTAGTAGCTTGAAATATTTCCCTGTATATGAAGAAACATTTTGGATAAATGTGTAGGTTTACATATCCTCTCATTTGAGATTAACAAGTGAGAGAGTTATCAGTAGTCGGGCATAAAAATCACCTCTCTTAAAAATAATAAAAAATAAGGGGATTTCTAATGTAGCCTTATGACCACCTAACACCTGTTATGGTAGGTGGCCAATATGAGTTATCAATAAATAAATATGTATGAATAAGTTAATTAACCTTTAGGGCATCTCCTGGAGAGTTCCCCAAGAGCATAGAACTGTAATCAGAAGTAACATATAGGCTATTATAGATTTGAGTTTGTTAACACAAATTTTATAAGTTTGCAGATATATAAAATTCTGTCTCTTGAAATGATTTTTATTTTTCCCACATAAATGGACACCTGAATTATAAGTTCAGTTTCCTAAAGTCCACAAAAGTGAACTCACAATAATGTCTGATTGTATACATACATAAAGTTTTTTTTTTTTTAAACCATGTGTGTGTCAGATATACAGTAGAACCTCCAAAGTTGACCACCTCTCTATGTTGACCGAAATTTATTAGTTTGAATGGTCCAAACGCATTTTCAATGGCGATTTACCTCTCTATGTTGACCACCTCCGTAAGTTGTATGTTGACCAATTTTTAGTAGATTTTACTCTCTGTAACTTGACCACTGATGTTTTCTTGAATTAGATTTTTCCTCCCACTATTCTCCACCTGGTTTCCAGGAACTTCTTTATCAGTCAATCGGATTATCTGAGCAACACTCGCGACCCCCCCCCTTCTTTGGTGCTCCTTTCATTGTTCACTTCCAGTATGGTACTATGGGAGGGAAATACCAGAGATTACCCAGCCTTTTGTTAAGGAGAAATGATATTCTAGCCCTTTGCATGATTTCATTTCTTGGATTGGCTGTAATTGCTGAAATTTGTCAAAAAAGGTCAGGAGGGTGGGGTATGTGTGTAGCGGTGTAGCATTGAACGAACTACTCAGAATTGGAAAACAACGTGTATCACTCACATATGAAACACGTTCTGTTCTTTTTGTTCTGTACATCGCGTCGTGGCAGTACCAGTCGTTTATTTGCGAAGTTTTATTAAAAATGGCGCAAAGAAAAGCTCTAAGAGAAATTAAATTAAAGGAGAAAGTGAATCTTCTTAATTTTCTGGAAAGCAGCAGCCAAAGAAAGACAGCAGAAAAATTTGGTGTGAGTACAACAACTGTGATCAATATTTTAAAACCTAAGGAAGAATATCTGGAAAGATATTCTTCCGAAAACGGGGAACTTCAAAGAAAAATGAGACGACGCTGTGAATGAAGCCACATTTCGTTGGTTTACAGAGATGAGATCAATTAATACAAGAATATCGGGGCTATGCTTCAGGAATTAGCAAAAAAATTTGCAAAAGAATTCGAAATTGACGACTTCCAAGCGTTAGCAGGTTGGCTTAAAAATTCAAACTACGATGCGAGATTTCTCAAAAAGTTTTGTGTGGGGAATCGAATGAGGTTTCAGCTGAAGTGGTGGAGAAGTTTATTGAAAAATTCCCAGAGTTTGCTAAAGGTTTTAAAGATGAGGACATCTTTAATGCTCATGAATGCAGTCTCTTCTTTAAAGCAATGCCGGATAGAACTCTAGTAATGAAGGGTGACTCTTGCAAAAGAGGAAAACTTTCAAAACAGAGCTTTACTGTTCTTCTATGTGCTAGTATGACTGGAGAAAAATTGAAGCTTATGGTGATCGGCAAAACCCAGTGCATTTAAAAATGTAAATTCTGATGACCTTCCTGTTTTTTGGAGAGCGAATAAATCTGTTTGGATGACCAGTGCTTTATTAGAAGAGTGGGTTAGAGGAATTGAAGCAGAAATGAGGAAAAAGAAGAGGTCTATTCTAATTACCGTGGATAACTGCCCCAGCCACCCAAAAGTGAATAATCTCACAAATGTGAAGCTAAAATATTTGACTCTAAACACAACTTCGAAAATCCAATCTTTAGATCAAGGCATTATTCAATCTTTCAAAGTGCACTACAGAGCTCAACTTCTGGAATGGGTGATCATGAAAGTACAAACCTGTGGTCCTTCTTAGTTGGCATCATCAACAGCTGCGTCAGTAAATGCTTTGAATGCTGTTCATTGGATTAATTCCGCTTGGAATAAAGTTATGCAAGCCACAATTAAGAACTGCTACAAGAAAGCCCTATTTGTTACAGCTACAACATCGGTGCAAGAGGATGAGCTTCCTCTATCTCCCTTCCCAGTTTTTGATGGAGTTAATTTTGAAGATTATGTTATCATGGACGATGAGTTAGTAACGTGTTGAACCAGACCCAGAGACAATCTTCAGTGAGATACTCTCTGGGACTAAGCACAGCGAGGACTCGAGAAAAGGACGGCGAAGAGGGTGATGATCCAAGTGACGATGAAACTGAAAACTACCCAACTCTGAAGGAAGACGATGTAAAGCGCATGATGGAGCAACTTAAAGATTTCGCTGAAGAAAAATGCCTAAGCATACTTAATGGACTTGTAAAATGTGAAATTGCTTTTTATAATTACCAAATGAACAAAAAGAGGACTCAAACAAAAATTGAATCATTCTTTCAAAATTTGAAAAAATGTGCTGTACCTTCAGTAAAAATAAAGATGAGTAATTTTTTTCTAAATTTTTCCTTAAAAAATACTAAAAAAGCTTACTTTTTTCTAAAATTGTACTATAGTATATTTTAAAAAAATTCCCTAAGTTAACCACCTCCGTATGTTGACCACTTAGTTACAGTCCCTTGGGTGGTCAACTTATGGAGGTTCAACTGTATATCAAGAGAGTGACTCACACTCTGTCCTTGAATCCTGGGAAGAAGGTATTGCCACCAGTGAGTAGAATGTTCTTATAGAGGTGAGGCTGCACATCCTCAGGACATAGCTGGATGGAGTTTTGAATTGCTTCACAGATTCCCATCTCTGCAATGTTGACATCTGAAGGGTGGAACAGCAATTCAGGCACCTGGAACCGTTCATTGTTCAGCCGGATGAACTGCAAAGAAATAGACAAAGTTACACACACTAAAACTAAAAACACTAGATACTCAACTCAGCCACTCTCACTTTAGGAGTTATAGACACATTTTTTATATAAAAAATATAAAAAAAAAAACTGATGCTTAACCAATTTCTCTTAATTAACATTTTAAACTTTTTTCTTTGCTTAATAAGTGTGTGTATATATATATATATATATATATATATATGTGTGTGTGTGTGTGTGTGTGTGTGTGTGTGTTTATGATATTTAGATAATAAAAAAATCTAAAATCCTTGGCACTACAGCCCAACTGGGAGCTCAGGGCCTACGATGCCAGTCTCCGTTTTGAAGATCAAGGTGAAACATATGTCCCAGTTAGGTGGTCAAACTTATGCAGAACCTCCAGTGTTTAATTCTCAAGCATACTTTCCTTAATTTGTCTACCTACTGCAGGTATATAAGGCTGAGTCAACTTTGCCCCGCCTTAGGATTGAATTTCGGATATGTGGCTTGGGAGCACAAAGTGCTACTCCAATACCACTGGGCTTCTAGATAATTAATACTAGATAGCTCAGATAATTAATACTAAATCCATTATTTAATTGAATGACACCTTATGGTAGTTTTAAATACTTAAACTGAAGACAAATTTTCATCCAAATAATTCAGGGATACTACTCTTTTTCCAAAAGAAAAAATAAGGAGTTTCTAAGAGCCAAAGTAACTTTTTATAAGGACCCATTTAAAACATACAACAGCAAAAACCAATTTTTTTTTATGGAACACACCCCAACGATTATCAATCAAACAGGACATATTTGATAAATTCTTATAATACTTGAAGTATTCAAAATCAAATTTTCTAAATGAATATAAGATAAATTAATCTTACACAAACTTATTTTGAAAAAGGTAAATCTTACAGTTCTTTGAATGTCATTTTACAAATAAATCTCTCATTCTAGCAATGTCAAATTCTTTCTTATAAATCATGCATGCTGCTTAATGTTGATTACTTGAAGCTGATACCCATTCCTTGCACTTTTTGTTAGATGCCACAGTCAAACATCTAGTTGTTAGTCAAATTTTCTTTAAACATAAATGTTATGTGAATGGATTCACATTTTCAATAAAAGACAATTTAGGATTATACATAAATTGCCTATACAATCTATAATGTGCTCTATTTTAATTGAATTATTTCTTGCAGCTATTTTTTAAATCTCCCAAGTAAGCATTAAGAAATCTCAAATTATGTTTAGTAATTAAGATACTTATGATAATATAAGGGCCCCCACAGTCTGTTGTCTTGGGACCCCATGTAAGCAATAATCAGGCCATGCCGAGAGTAAATTAAAATAAGTCAAAATACCCAGTGCTCTAAGTATCTTTAAATGCTATAATTTGAGACATTAATATGTCTACAAACCTTTTTTTTTATTTCAGCAAAATGTTCTGAATAAAATATTAAATCGTTAAAAGCCTACTTTACTAAAGGTGATCCTTTTTCATTTTTACAAACTGCTTATACTATTTTAGATTTGTCTAACTCAAGATAACAATTATTTACACTATAAAGATTACAACTTGACTTTGATTAAAAAAAAAATTTCTAGATTTATTTCACCTGCTCAACAGCATCTTTAGGTTGCTTGCTTGTCTCCTCGACTGACCTTACATACCCTCGTTTGATTACAGTGTAGTCAGGCAGCACATAATCTTGAACGATGGTATTCTCCTTGCCACGCTTTCTAAACACATAAAAATAACCATCAACTTTTACATTCTTCCTATACATATATATTTTTATACCTATATATACATTTACAAAGCACATATATAATGTTTGGTGTTCTTTTTTCCTATTGACTATCTATTTACATATGTTATTATTTCACTCCTTATTTTCGTTTGGTTTCAATTTAATTACCTACTTTCCTCATAAATATGTCCTGCATGAAAATGTAGGAACTTTAAAACAGTATATAAATGTAATAAATGAAGTAAGCAGAAACCCATACATAAATGTACTGATATCTCTAAACATTTGACACCAAGTACCTAAACTGTATTTTTCCTAAGAATATCAATAAGCAAATGTAGTAAGAGCTACAAAAAGAAGAAAATAGGAAAAGAATAGTTTTATTTAGACTTGGAATGTTTTCTCTTCTTGTTGTATCTGCCAGCCATCAAATATACTTAACAAAGGGGCCATACATCAAAAAAAGATTAAGAAGACTGTTGCCACTAAGACAGAGGAAAAACTTTACGGCTTACAACAGCTGGGTATCCTGATTCAAAGATTGATATAGAGTTGTATATGGGAAAATATCTAGTGAAAACACAGCTGTGGTCACTAAAACAAGTGGATTAATGATCCATCACTATTATTGAATAAGTATAGCCTGTTTGAAATTTTTAATATTGGAAAAAAAGTAGAACTATTTTATAATGCCCTTTCTAAAAAAAAAAAAAAAAAAAAAAAAAAAAAAAACTCTGAAAGGGAAATTTTATCACAGTAAAAAAAGGAGGGCTGGGTGGGGGAGCTATGAAAAATCTCTGGAAAATTTTACAGATATGTAGGTAAAGTGCAATGCAAAACTAAGTGTTGGCAAATAATCTTTCAGTCAAGTGATCAAATCATTTCTATAAAAATGATGTATTCAAAAAGTATTAAAGACATGAAATTTATGCTATACACATTTAAAAGTGTTTAATTTTACTTTGCAAAAATTAAAAAGATTTTCTTAAAATTACTTCTTTAAATAAAAACAAGCATTCACTTTCTTTTGTTTAACTAATATGACAACTATGTTCTCTTGTCTGTACTTCATCCACATTCAATGGAAATTTTTTTCCAATGCAGCAGGCGATACAGACATTATCCTAACACCTTAACAAGGCTGTGAACCCTGTTAGTTATTTAGCACTACCCGGGGAGCATGTGTAGTTTCATTAGCACAAGTAACATTACCCCCACTGGGTCCTCAAAATTTAGAAGCAGGGACCAAGCAGAAGACCCCCAGGCTTGGCCTGCCACACCTAGAGGTATTGTTTGAAAACTTGGAGGACTTTGTGACCACGAACCTATTTTAAGCACCCCAGTCACCTTTAGTGAACATGGCAGATCTCAGGCAGGTTCCAGCCCCAAACTTGAAACCTTACAGTTACGAGAATGCTGCCTTTGCTGACTAAGCTATAACGGCTCACATTCAATGGAAATGTTGTTTGTTTTACAGCTTTAACCTTTAACTGCTGTTATGTGGCTTTACAAACTCAATGGATTTCCTGTCTAAACATTTCTAACACCTCAAAATTGTAACTGTACAGTGTCATACAGGTTTTAGCGAATATGCATGTATACTGTAAGCATATATAGGTAAATTTCAATGAGCTATAAAAGTAATATTGGACTCACTGGCAGATCTTGAGGTCATTCCAATAGTTATTGGATACATAGCAGACATCTTCCTTGACCTGGTTCATAACATATGTCTCATCCATCACATTCAGCTGGCGGTATGACACAATCTCCTTCAAGTGGTTTGTCAGCAGTTTGCCACCAATGTCAATTCTATACCAGATAATAAGAAATTGATTCATGTCAACCATCATAAAATACATGAAAAGTATACTTCCATACACCTTTTGATAATGATTTTTAAAAAAGTATACATGACTATATATGTGGTGTGTGTGTACAGGATGCAGCCACAAAAATGTAGCCAATTCTTATTTTAATCTCTTTTCAATTTTCTAAAGAACTATTTAATGACATATTTGAAAATTTTAACTATGAGTAGTGAATTTATTTCCCCATGCATTCCTATGGGGAAAAAAAGGGGGAAAAATAGAAAAAAAAAAAAAAAGAAGAAGTCACTAGTGTATTTAGGAGCCAACAAAAAAGTACAGAAACAAAAGTAAAAATTAGTTCACCTTGTCCAAAAAGAAGTTGTAAATGATTTGCAACTGTCATTAAATATGAACATTAGTATATGTAATTGTGTGCATTTTTTGCAAGAGAAAGAACATTTAATCATACTGAAATAAGTGTCTATTAAAAAAAATGTCTATTTTTTGTTTAAATCTTACTTGATACATTTTCAATCTTACACTTTTAAACCAAAATTTACAGAACTTTACAGATTAAGTAATAAACAATAGCACTAATATTTTACTAAAATTTTGAAAGAATATCGAAACCTCAGTGAGATATGGGCTCTTAAAATAATAATTGTCTGTGCATGTATGAAAGATACATTTTTGTGTTACTGCAATTTTTAAGGAAATTCTATAAGGCAACTTATATTATAATTTTACAGGAATATCTTTAAAATGGATAAACTTGTCAGCCTAAAATTTAGACATGTAATTTACAGATAAGAAATAGACTCAGCAATTTAATTTTGTTTAAAACCTTCATTAAACTCACACTATAAATACCCGCTCTCCAAAAAATAAATAAATAAATAAAAAATGTCATGGCCAGAAGTTAATAATAGTTTATTTAAGGTATCCGTCTACATTGAAAATGTCATTTTTTGCCAAAAATCATAAAAAAAATTTATTTCTCTATTGTAAAATTTCAACTTTTAGGCTTCTAAATCTGTTTTTGTTTTGTCTCTACAGCATTTTAAAGAAAAGTTACGCTGTCAAAACAGAAGTAGCGACTTCGGAACCAGAAGTTGTAAATTTAAAGAAGGATTTTTTGGACAAAACTTTTTAAATTTTCCTGAAGATTAGTATAAACATTTTTCTAGTATTTTTAATAATTAGCAACTTAGCAATTAGAAAGTTTTGAAGCAAGAAAATCTGGGGAATTTTAAACATGTATTTTAATTTTTTAATAGTTAAAGTTGCTTTCATAAACTTCAAATATGTTTTTCTCAGAATAATATTTTTAATAAAATGTTGAAACTTGAAATGTGATTTCTCAAAAGGTTCTTAATTTATTTTGTTTAAAATTATTATGAATGCTTTTGATAGTTATTCACTAGTAAATGACCTAAAATCTTTGAATTTGGATAATTTATAATGATGTTACACTCAGTTATAAAATTAATGAAAATTTGTTAAAAATTCAAAGTGTATGATTTTGAAGAACCAAAATTTTTTACCAAATGTAAATTAAGCAAAGATTTTAGGTGATTCACTAGTCCAGTGTACAAGAAATGTGTTGCATCAAAAAATATTAAAATAATTTATTAAAAAAATTAGACCTTTCGAAAAAAAAACCCAATTTTTTTACTGAATTTTCTTTATTTATCAGCAATTTTATAAAAACTTCTCCTGGAATAAATTTTTTAAGTGCAATTCTCTATGATAATATAAAAAATAAATCTAAAAATGTGAAAACATGAACTAGTTTCTACATTTAAAGAAAAAAAGTTCTCTGAACGTAGATGGATACCTTAATCAAACTCAAAAGTTGGATAGCATTTCTTCCATAATCTTTACAGAACCAGAACTGTTATGAAAGCATAATAAACTTTGTCCTTACAGAGTGATGCCTGGCATACTATTTTAGCTCAGTATTTTTGGGTGCTAAGAATAAGACTGCCAGAGGTTGAAATAAAGGAATTCCAACAGGGTTCATATGAGTCACAGAAATCTTACGAGAGCCACATTGAAATATAAAAATAATTCAAAGTTAAGGACATGTTCCTGAAACAGAAGTAACTGTGCTTTCAAAATTGAGTTTTTCCCCCCCTCGTGATGTAGAATTTAATTACTAGTTAGGATAATTTTTAATATATTAAAGATATTAAAATCACAATATTATCTATTTATATAAAGCTAAAATTCAAAATGATTTTCAAAATTACTACCATATAATTTAACAATTTAAAAGTAAGTATAAAACTGTTAAAATTGGTTCATATTTTCCTAAAACCTCTCTTGCTTAACCCCTTAACTGCCGCAGGCGTATTTATACGTCTTGCACAGTCAATGTTTTAACTGTTATGGGCATATATATATGTCTTATTGCAATACGTTTCTTAATAAATCCCTGATTTTCATTAAGTACACTCACTTACACAACATTTAACATGTACAAGGTATACATATACGCATTACGGGGTAGTTAATGCATCCAAGTGCAAAGCTTGTATATATACGCTAGCGGCAGTTAAGCGGTTAAAATTCAATCTAAATGTTTCAAATGTATACAATATTTCATATATTTTCCCTAAAGCAAAAATTTAAAAGAATAAGTCTACATTTTATAAATCTGGATTTCAGAAAATAATAATAATAGTAATAATAATAATAATAAAAAAAAGGAGGAGTGTATTGCTGAAAAACCTGCAGTCACAATCATCTTTGCTTCATACAAATGAAAGAATTTACCTGCGTGTGGCATTTCTGAGCTTTTTTCCTTTGATGTGTGGTACAATATGAGTGAAAGAAAATCCAGAATCAACAACAGTACAGCATAAATCAGAAGGTCTGTCCTTCAGACAATGGTAGGCAGACAAGGCACCAGCTGAAAGGAAAAAATTAACTCAATATGCTTTTTTCCCCATTGCATGCTTTATTTTTAAAAATTATGAGAAACATTCCTTAATATTCCTTGAGTTTAACACCATTAACTTGCCACATAAGTCATTTAAAAATATTTCTTAAATCACACATTCACCAAAATTTCTTTGTATGATGTCTGTCTGTTATGCATTCCTCAATGATTAGTTTGAACAAGGATTGGAAGGGTAGGGGGCTGCTCTTCAGTATTGGAGTTTGTGGGTTTGAATCTCACAGCTGGCATGGATGTTTGCCATTGGCTTTAAGTAGTAGGTCCTGATCTTATGAACCTCTGTGTAGCAAAAGGGTAGACAGTACATGCTCCAACCATCTATCGACCAACCAAAATGGTGGACCGATCTTGACAAAATTTTGCATAGTGTTTAAGGTAAAAACTGGCAAGGTTTTGGGAGATAAAATTATTCAAGAGTCAGGGGAATGATGGAGCTTGAACGCTTATTTGAACTTTATTAAGCTTGGTGACAGCTTAGTTAGGTAAAATATGAAAATAACACTTCTAATTGAGCATTGTTAATATATCTTTTACTGTCATATCATGTAATAATGGATGAAGAGGTTTTCAATTAGACAGAGTATTTATTTGAGTCTAAAAGATTTCTTTCCAAAATTCAATGACTTCTCAACAAACCACATAGATTTGTATAAAACACAAGCATACCTACAAACAAACACTACTTTTTGATATATAATTATAGATATATAAATCAATTATATGTGATCTTGACATAATCTGCTTGCAATATTAGTTTAAAGAAAAATATTTGTGGATAGAATATTAATGAAAGAATATTTATAGTCTAATAAAATCAATCAATGATTAAATTTAAAATTAGTATATATTATATATTTGATCTGTGATTCATAGTATAAAGAAAAGAGAATTAATTGAGCAATATTTTAACATGAGGTAAAAATGGATTCTAAAGATGCAGACAATATTTATATAATACATATTATATATTGTATAAATTAGATAATTTAAAGGAATGGAGTCATAGTGCTAGAGAAAACTCAATTAAATTTTAACATCACAAATTGACATATTTATTGGCTGCTTTTAAAAATAATGTTTGAAATAATGGCATTAAACATTCAAAAATAGGGATAAGGATACATTTTGACGTTTGAATGTTAACAGTATTTTTTGCCATGTTGTAAAGCATGTATATACAAAATTTCTTTGCTATTGGGCAAATAGTATAGGAGAAGATGAGGAACATACATACATACAATGACTTATTTAGGTTTGTTTTGGAGTGCTATGGTTTACTTTTTGCAACACGAGGGCTAATGAGACTGGGACCTACAGCTTAAAGCCGATTCTGAACGGCTACGAACCATCCATGCCACAGTGGGATTCAAACCCACAAACTCCGGTACCGAAGGCCAGCACCCTAAACAATTAGCAGTTATTCGGCCAAAGACTTGGTAAAATTCATAATTTTTAAAACTTTGAGTACAGCTGCTTATTGGATACACATGTTCAAGGGAAAAAATGTATTGTTCAGATGAAATTTTAAAAAGTTATTATCTATTTCAGTCAAACTGTCTTTTTTTAAAACTTAAAAATGGAAATTAATATATATATATATATATATATATATATATATATATATATATTTTACTACACAGTTTGAGAGAAGATATACTGAGCATTTCTCAATGATGCAAGAATATATGGAATGGAATTACCAAAGTGTACAGAACAATTTAAAAATCTGCTTCATTATATTTTTAAAAACATTTTATTGTATTATGGAGAAATAATCTGGCTAAATAGTAGAGTTGGGAATTTTAAAATGTCCACAACTGTCAACAACTATCGGCATGCATGTCATTTTCCAAAGATTGCTGGAAAGTATATGTTAAAGGGTGAAGAAATTAGCACTCTGAGGGCAATTAATATTTCCATTATTTAAAATCCTCCCAAGATTCTAAGTTGATAGTGACCTTCCAGAACAGATGCAATATCTACACCGCTTCCAACTGCCATTTTAGACCTTGCTAAGACCGACCTCTCTTAAAAAATTATGAAATTCACCCCTGTTAACAAATAGAAAGCCTGTTGATCTCCTGATACTTCTTAACCACGTTAATTATAGCCAATATGTTCAAAACAACATCCATAATGCACAACTAAAAAGAAACAAACGCAAAAACATAAAATTCTACAATCTGACCATGCGAGACAACATGTCCAAACTCCAGGAATCCTATAACACAATATAAATGGAAAAACCAAAAAAATGACTAGAAAGAAATTATTAAAAGAGCCGGGTGGCGACGTCAAATTATGAGCACCAATGGGGCTGACAGAATGAACCAGGGTTGCTACTACAAAGTTCCAATGTCAGGGTAGACAAAGCTAATCAGTTATTGCCCGGGAAAAACACTAGAAAAATCGCCAAATTTGGTGACAAAAGCCACGGTGTAAATATTGCATATGTACCAACCTTCCACTCATCATGAAAATCTAGTTGTATAAAATTTCATTGAGATCAGAACAGAAACTGTAAATAAAATTGCAAGACATGCAAACCCAAAGATACTATATATTTATGTATTAATAGGCACACTTCATCACAATGACTTAAAAAGGCAACTACTGCTATAATATACAAAACAGAATAAAAAATGCAATTTTTTAAGAAAAGAATCCTTTAAATAGTCATACAAACATGTAGAAAAGGAGATAACTTACGATTGATTCTCAAAATGGAATGGAATTTGTAGTCTTCAAACAGCATTTCAGTCATTGTTTCTTGCATTGACACAAAGTTGAAGTAGGGTTCAGTTATTATTATGCATGTGTCCTTGAAATCGACCTGGAATTCATCACAGACGTTATGAAGTGACAGTCAACTATTAAAATGAAATGCTAATTCAATATTCAAAATTTAGATTTTGTGTCCAGAACTCCTTATAGAACCAAAAACATAAGTAAAATTAATAATAGTAAAATCAAAGTTTATTTATTCAAATTAAGGTAAACAACTTTTAACATGCTTCAGTAAACAGAAATTTTTATAAACCAAAGTAGGTGTGCTCAGGGCCTAATGATGATACATTACAGTACTTTTTCAAACTTTTACAAACTTTAATCCATAATAAAGCCACAAGACCTATCGGTATGTAAAGTTCACCCCCAAAGCAAAATATGCAAATTACGCATTTATTGAAAACCAGATCTAGAAAAATTATCTAAAATATGCATATTTAGGTTCAGACTCAGATGTGAAACCTTCAAGCAATTAGTGTTTGCATATAAATTGTAAATATCAAAATCTGTGTAGATTTATATAAATTGCATAACTGTCCTCATGAATAAAACTAATTATCAAACATATTCATATAGGGGTGTTTGTGAAACCACAAGAAATCCACAGAAAATTTTATACACTTATATATCAAGAGGAACGGGGAAAACAAACAAACAACAACAAAAAAAAAAAAAAAAACAATATTTCAGATGGAGTAGGGGAAAATATTAAATCCTTTTTTTTTTTAATGTTTAATTTGTCAAAGTATGCTAAACATATTTTAAAAGATTAAAATTCTCAGGAAATAAAAAGTAAAAGAAGATTATGTTAAATTACCAAATTTTTTTCCTTATATAAAGACAAGCATTATATAAGTATAGCTTGTACTCTGTATGTTGGATGAATGAAAATGACACCTATCTTATAGTTTTAACTGCTGTAGGGTGGTCTCACAGAGTTTATGACCTTCATCCCTAAGCATTTCTATCTATCAAAATTGTAAATTACCTCTGCCTATTTCTCAGTAGCTTCTTGTAGTGTGCGATTAAAGTACCTTACAAAGTTTCACCCTGTTGTTTTAAGATGCAGACAGACAATAACAGACAATGTTACAGCAGTTGTAGGATTATTTGAGGATCAAAGAGAACATACTGCCTTCTTATTCAAAATAAACAGAAATAAGCAAAGGAAGAAATTTTTAAGCATTGCATCCATCTCTGTCGGGGGTCAAGAAGAGTGTTTCTTAAAGCGAACTTTTGTTCATTATAAGATGTTGAACATTTCAAAATGCTGAACAATTGAAAACGGCAGTATTGTACCAGTAATGGTCTCCTTGAAGCACAGATGATTGGAGGTGTCAAGCTTGCCATACATCAACTCCCTGACAGAGAAAAGAAATTGTGCTTTGTGTGACCAAGTCGGCTGAGTGCCAAAGGGCATTTTGGCTACCCCAAGGACAAGGGTCAAGGGGGGGATCTAGATCTCCCCTAAAACCGATGTTTCCTGCTTGGAAAAGAGAGAAGCGGGAGTACTCCCGGCTGAACTTCTAAGAGAGCAGGTTGATCTAGAGTGATCTCCTATCTGGACGATTAGGTTGCATCTGCATAAACTTTAATATTTCTTTAAATTTTTTTTTCATAATAAATCAACCTTATTAAGTTTTAATCCTCTATGGCTGGTTATTTCATCTCCATACCTGCTCCTTATACAAGACCTATACAAAGTCATAGCCAAAATGACTAGGGTGTGACGGACATTGGAAATAAAAACATCGCAACCGCTTGGCAGACTAACATAATTCAAACATTTATTTCTTCAAAAATCTGGAGATTAGCGCAAAAAGATCCAGAATTAAAAAATATACACTTTCAATATAATACATATACAAGAAAATAAAAAATTGCCAACCTTAAGTCCACCAGATTTTAAGATTTAAGTATGATTTTAACCCAACCCAGTATTTGGGTTAAAATGGAATACAAACTGTTTAATATAATTTATTTACCTTATCCAGTCTAAACTTCAGAGGTAGGAATTGATATATTTCAATTATGCAAATATGAGATAGGAATGAGGTTTTATTTTTTGTTTTCCTGGAAACATGCATACTTACATTAAACATATCACGGCCAAAGATAAAATCCCACACTTGTTTCTGGACTTCCCAGTTCAAGATGTAACCCTAGAAGAAAACAATAATTAATATTTAGACATCTTCATTAAAAAGATCAGGCATTTATTTCTTGTGTCTAGGAACAAATAATGACCAATTAAAGTTGGTGAAATGCTTGTTTTTTTAAAAATCATATGAGTTGGATTTCATTTTTTAAATTATATCGTTTGGTTTAATTTTTTTTAGTAAATGAAATTATTAATTTAAGATATATAAATAAGATAATGAAAACTTAGTCATAAATATTATTATTATTATTATTATTATTATTATTGAAGATTAAGTTTTCATTATCCTACTTATTCTTTCAACTATAATGTGTGCAATATATTATTTACATATGGCAAATTTGGTATTAGATACATGAAGTAAATTTTTTTTATACCTCCAACAAACTGTTCTAATATTTTTATAGATTTGGTTTGGTTTGGTTTGCTACGGTCTACTTTTTGCAACACGAGGGCTAATGAGACCGGAACCTACTGCTTAAAGCCGATTCCGAATGGCTACGAACACCCATGCCATAGTGGGATTCGAACCCACGAACTCCAGTACCGAAGGCCAGCACCCTAACCAATTGGCCATCGTTCGGCTCAATATTTTTATAGATTACAAATATAAAACTATTTATTTATCAAATAAGCTTTTAAGGTTTTACTATTAAATGAACACAAAAACAAATATAAGTGAAAACATCATTAATTTGATTTCAGATTTAAAAAAAAAATTAAATTGAATTAAATTTTTTTTTTTAAATAATCTAATTTAGCCAGAAATTTTATTACTAGACAGTTATTTACACCTTAATTTATATTCACAAATCCTATGGTATCAGTTATTATATAATCTTATGCTGCTGGCTCTATTCATGCAATAAAATATAATGATTAAAAATTCACAATTTGAGAATTATTCCTCTGAATCAGTGACTAAAAAAAATCCAATAATTTGTATCAAGATGATTTCAGTTAACTAATCCTGTGGCAAATGGTAATTTTTTCTTCCTTTAAAATAACTACGTGAAATTGGACTAAACACTGAATGTTTCTATTTTACTGAATTATATAAGTACTGTACTGACAAAAGTAAGGAACACAAATCATTTAATTATCATTATCTTATTATGACTGGTAAATATCAATCAGGGTTGGATTTTTGCCAGCAAAAAATAGAAAAAAAAATAGAGAAAAACTAACTAAAAAAATGAATAAAAGTTAAATTTACATTACACATTTTATATAATTTTTTCTTTATACTACACACTAAAATTTATTAAAACTTTGGATAATGAATAATTTAATTATAAAACAATAATGCAAAATTACAATTCATAATTTTTACTTTAATAAAATAAAAGTTATGTTTCATTTAAAGCAAAAAGTTCTGAATTATTTGACATTTTAAAAAATAAACAGTTTGAAGAAGTTCCTGGTGAAAGTTTATTTTTACTATCAGAATGAATAAAGGAAGATGATGCACCAAATAACAACAGAGTGTAAGTGATAGAACGGAAATTTGGAAATAGCTGATGCAAATGGTAATAGAAACAAATTTCCTATTTAAAGTAACGCATACATATAAGGCTCTATTACAAATAAATAAATTTTTAAAAATTATAAAAATGTAGAAATATAAAGAATTTCTAGAATTTTCTAAATGATCTGAATTTTGTCCTTATTTTCTACCAAATTTTACTTTTGTAAATTATCATTTGCTGCTTCATATTTGAAAATGCTTTTACAAAAGCAACAAAAGTAAGAAAACAAGTTTGTAAATGTATAACTATGTCACAAAATTTCTTGGAAATAACACAAACGGATGAAATACTTTCCAACCATTTCTTAACTGTCAATAACATCAGCAGAAAACTATGCATTGGAGAATGGTGACTCTAAATCCAAAATTTATCACAAAAGGTATTCAAGTAAGATAAATTTTTTGTAACCACTTATATGCATTGTACTGAAATGTTAAGTTATTCTAAGAGAACTGAAGCTTCAAATACTATACTTATACAGAGCAAGTTAAACTATTGTATGTTTTTAATATAAAGATTAATGTCCAACCTAATAATTTTTTCCAGTGTCAAAAACTATTTTTATTAGAATTGCTTTTACCATGGTTTTTTTTTTCTAGCAGGAAAAAAAGTTATCAACTCTGATACCAATAATAATTTTTTTTTATAAAACTTTGTATTTTATATACATTTAAAACATTTCATGCACATTTCTAAATATAGCCATACCTAATGAACTATCTAAAATGTAGCATATAAAAATTTTGAAACAAATATGAAAATTCTTTACTTAACACATTCGCTGCTGAACTCATTGACATATACATATTTTCCTGTATAATGATTATTGTCTGGTATATGATAGAGAGCGAATGTGTTAAAATTACTGACAATGATATTCTGAAAAAATATATCTATAAAAAGTTATAGATTTTTTTTCTTTACATTCTTTGCAAATATTTATAAAACATTAAGTTAGATATAGCTGTTGTTCCTGTTATGCAAATGAAAGAGTAAAAAGAAAAAAAAATTAAATTAAAAAAAAAAATGTCAGCAAATCTATGGCAGGACATTTACTGAATAAGTAAGGAAATTTACTAGATATTTCTGAAATAAGTTTAAAAAAAAAATAGTTTGCAATTAAAATAATAAAATTAGGACTATGCCTGTCAATGTTGTCTTATGACAAGCAAATAGACAAGTCAATAGACACCAGACATGCCAACTACTCTGCACTGTCTGGAGAAATGAGAAAATTTGATAACTCCGGAAACTTCTCAGAGTTTTCCGAAAAATATCAAAACCTTTGAACAGCTAAAAGATTACAATTCATCAATTAAATACAAAATTTTGCAAAAAATAATGCTGAATATTACTCTTTCCACACAGTAATGCTGCATGTTAAAAGTTTTCAGCACCATGCGGAAAAACCAAACTGCATTTAGGTCAAATTCGAATAGGCAAACTCCAGAATCCCTGATGATAGAAAAATGGAAATAATTTAATCGGGGTCAATGCTGCTATAAGAAACACTGTTCTGAAAAATAAGTTGTTAAAGCTAAAAAAGCTACTCATACATTTTTAAATGCATAAATTTTAATTTACCTTTTACAATTTACTACTATGTAAATATTTTAAATTTTATTTAGAAACCAATAAGATGTGTACTTATGTATAACCTGTAATTTGCATGTTAAAATTTCAAATCACGCTATGGCTCTGGATACAAGTGCCTGAATGTTGGCATGTCTGAGACACATGTATTAAAGGGTGAAATTTTAATGACAGTTATTTGACTTATCATAGTGAGAAAAAGTTTTGAAGCAGAGAATTTCCATTTTGACTGTATAAGATAATAATGACATTGCTTAAAAATTTTAAAGGTAATACTTACTCTTTCAAAGGGATATAGATAAAATAAACCAGAATAATCTTTACATTCATCAAGCTGACTGCCAACGAATATTCGTCTTCTCTCGCTTTTGACTTTTGTAACATAATTTGGTATCACCCTGAAAACATAGTTGCACAGTGAAATTATTTTCCTAAATTCAATCTATACTTAAATTATCATTTATTAGTATGATCATTAGACATTATATATTTACTTTTAAAACTCTAATTTACAAGCATATAGTACATATAAAAACTTATTGAATCTAAAGCAAAACCCCCAAGTGAGGATGATCAGTATCAGGGTTCAATCAAATAATGATTTAAATCACATTTTTTTTTATTTAAATCGGATTTCTTTTTTTTCTGAATACTAATTTTAATTGTTGTTTTTATGTTTTTTGCAATATACATAGAATAGTTTGTTATAAGAAGTAACATCTCATCTATCTAGTATATTCTACACACCGATTACCTAAATTTAAATGTATAAATTTTAATCTAAATACATTCCATTATTTTGTAACTGGATAGTGCAAACTAAATAGGATGTAAATTTAAAGAATAAATTAAATATTCTTTTAATGCAAACTATTTATTTAAAAAACAAATCACAATTATTTCATTATTTTTAAGCAATGAATTATGGATTTAATTGTTTCAATAAACACACTACAAGCTTTGATGCTTTATCCATGACTAATTGTTATGAAGGCTAGAATGAACAATAACAAAAGAAGAAAATTGTCTTTCCATTCCAGCAGATGAAGCCACGGCTGTTGTTATTTGGTAGACAAACTGGATTTCAAGTTCTGTAATACTCTCTTTACCTCCCATTACATAAAATGAATTCCACCAGTCATAATCAATCATTGTACTACCCCTACTACATACTTTCTGATAACAACCCCTAAATTCTTGGAAAGCACATGCTATCTATTTAGACTTATTTACTTATTGGTATTACTGTGATGACTGATTCCCAATTCTCCTGTCTTTGGAATATAGATTTTAAAAGAAGTGAAAAAAATTATTTAAATCAATGATTTTTAAAAAAAAAAAAAAAAAAAAAAAAAAATCAACTGATTTAAATCATGCCAACCCTGATCAGTATTGACAGAAATATCTACTGTGGCATAATGAATGACTTGCATCTATCAGGGCACACTGACTATTAAATTATAACATCAACATATATACATTCCTACACATATACATACATGCTTAACTTTATATATATATATATATATATATATATATATATATATATGTGACATGTCGTGGTGTAGATTTAAGGTGAATGGGAAACAGTCTTCTTGATAATAATAAGTTTTATTAACTCATCGTTCTTAAGGAAAGCAACTTGTGCCATTTTCATTGTTCGTGGCAGAGCTAGGCGTGAAGGTATTCACTGCTCCACGTCCACGCGTGAATTCAAACTTATCTGTTTGCAAGCTCATCAAATAGCTCAAAAATGCTTCCGTCTGACCGGACTATCCTGAAAGCTTACACGAGCGTGGGCCTTTTTCATTATTTTATTATTATAAAAGAGTTTCCTTTTTAAAATTGTTTTTAACTCACATAATTTCCAACTACCCCTTTTTTTAGACCTGACATATATACAGTGAAACTTCTCTGAGCGGCCACCTCTCTAAATGGCCAATTTTTCATGGCACGGATTTTTCGACTCTTAGGCCTAATGGTAAAATAACCTCTATCAGCGGCCACCGGACCCCCTCTAAATGGATCCCAGATCTTACTGCTTCTCAAGAAAATAGCAGACTTTCAGTAACACACAAATCTTTTGGTGTATCATTCATTAACTTCAATATTCGCTAATATTATGCTTTATGTGTACAGATTGAAGCTATAGAAAATAAATATAATACATTTTATGTTTTGTACTATTAAATAATGTACTACATTTAAGTTATCTGTAGAAATTTTTTGTGGTCCATTTTACCCCGGGGTCGGGGTAAAATGGTCCACTTTGTCACTTGCTATTAAAAAAATTATAATAAAAAAAGTAATTATAATAATTGGTTTTGACTGAGTGTAATATAAAGTCTAATATATAGGCAATGTGCATATATATTTTCAGATTCAAAAAATCATTAATTTGAGAGCAAATACTCAAAATTCACAAAAGCGGACCATTTTACCCCGGTTTCCCCTACTATACATGTTTGATGAGTGTTTTATATATTTAATATTTAAGACATAATTATTTATTACAGAAATAGTTTAATTAAAACGAGAGAGTTATTAAATGCATAAATCAAACAAAACTTGTCAAGATATTGTAAAAAAAAAAAAAAAAAATCTAACACAACTGACGCACAGACAAAAATTATTGTTCCATTCCCTGTTTGTATATACGGTAAATATGGTTCAGGTAATGAATAATATAAATGACTAAAAACTAACTCCTCGACTAACACTCCAAAATTAATGATAGCATAAGACAAAGAACATATTTTCATTCCCTTAAGTCTATCAAATAGTCTAGTTTTGGTACAAACAAGTCAACTTCAAAAGGCCTTTTAATATTTTTTTGCAAACATAAAAAAAGGATAACAAAACAAGAAGTATAAAATAACATACTTTGGAGCTGAATCGGTAGCATATCCAGCTTTTATAGCATATGCTCCATTTTCCACAATGAAAACTTTAGAAGGTAAATCAGGCGGCATTTCAATATTTATAGAATTCGACTGATAAACATAAAAAAATAACAATGATACAAGTTCAATGAATAAAGTGTACACATATAATACTTATATAAATACAATTTTATTCATCGTACCTGTTAATTTTTTTAAAAAACATTAAAAGGGAAAACTAGAAAAGAAAAATGAAAAATATACAGCGACAGTACTTCATCGAAATAAATACATAAGTATAGCAACACAACGCAGATCGTACAAGTTGCCGAAAATACAAACGCTCCCGCTCTGTTTTGAGAAAAACAAAACGAGCGTGTGCGGGACGATCTTAACAGAGTAAAAAGCGCATGCCCATTAAACACCCAGAGATTAAATACCCCAAGTCCTATTAAAAGGACTTGTTAAAAGGACAAGTATAATTAAATACAAGTTTAATGGATAGAGATAAAATATAAGTCCTTAAATTCTCTATATTATATCTGATTATAAATACAAATATGACATATGCAGGTAGCCTGTAACTCAACTTTTAGAGTGTGTCTACTCTAAGATTGATAGTTTTTTGACGTATAGAAACCATCTGTGACATAGAATGGAAAATTTAAATGACCATGACTTTATGTTTATTGAACGATTTTTGCTTTCTTTTAAAGAACTCGGTGGTGATGTGAAAGGCCAAATTGATTATGATCTGTTCAAATCTTATCTATTCCAAGTAAAGTATAAAAATAAATATAAACAGTAATTTGTTAATGCTGAAAATTTACCATATAAACATAATTATCAAGAATGAAACTTGTATATTGTGCTACGTTTCAATGGGATGATGTAAAAAATGAACTGTTATTTTTACCATTAAAAGTCATGCCTTTTTAAATAATTATAGTTTTTAAAAATTAACATTAAAATTATCTCATCAAATGTGACTGACCGTAGAGAGTTAATGAAATTTTAACTAAACATTTGACAAACCTTCAGTTTTTAAAATCTTAAAATGAATTCAAAATCTGTAACATATATAAAATGTAGATAATTAAGGAAATTCACTAGCGTGATATGGCCGTTTTCTTTGCAAACGTTGTAAGTCCATTTTAATAAAAACTTAGTTAATGATAAAAATGAATACAATTTACTATGAACTTTATGTAAAAATGAGTTTTATATAAAATTACTAGTTTTATGTAAGACTAGCATAATGACATATATCCATATTTTTAAAATTATTCAAATGCAAAACTTTATATATATCCATTTAAAATAAAATACACTTACACCACTTTAAATGAAAATGGCTCGTATATACTAAAAATACTATGATCAGAGTTGCTAGTACAATAAAGATAGATGTTTAAGTGCTAGAAGGTATCAGTCAATAATTGTTTTTAGTAATAGTTCTTTGATTAATATAGTGATAAAATATTTTGATTAATACCATTAGATAGGAATAATATTTTGCATTTTTTATACTATATTTGCCTATTTTCATGAGATATCAAACAAGTTAAATTAACATAAGTGTTCTTAAGTTTAAAGCAAAATAAGAACCATGGTAAGTTATATAGTCCAGAACTTCTAATATTACATTTCTCCAGCATAACTTCATTAATTTTCTTGTGTTCTCCATAATTTTTTATTATGCACCAATTTTTTACTTAGTGTATTGCTCTTTTAAATGAATATAGGTAAAAGTTTTAAAAACTCAATTTGTAATGATGTAGTTCATAGTTTTAAATAATAACCATATATTGTATATAAAATGTTCAGAAAGTTTGTTATAATATATTTATTTACATGCATAGTATATACATTTATGTATGTTTTTTATAGATTTGCTTTTGTTTACCACATAGTTTTTGCTTTTGTTTTCAGCATTATAATATTACAATAATTGATTTAATTATCAATGCATAAATTATGTCTGTTTGATACCCATTTGTCTGAAAAGATATTTTCAGCATATCTTTATATACATTTATTTCAGTCGTTCTTTTTCATTTTATAGAAAGGAGAAAATACTGAAGAGATTTTACAACTTATAGAGGAAGAACAATGTGTGAGTAACAATGTACTAAACTATTTCCAGTTATGCTCTTCACTTTTAGCAACCAAATCTGCTTTTAATATTCTGTCATTAGAAAATGGTCGAACTAGGAATACTAATATTCCTATCAACAACCGTACTTATACAAGAAAAAAAAGTAAGTTCAATAATTTTAAACTTTAATATTATTATTTGATATTGCTGTTGATATAGTTTTAAGAAATATTTCTGTAATTCAGGTTCTAGTCAAGCATCGCTTTCAAATACTTCTACAGATGAAAATTCAAGTTCTGAGGTATTTTGTTCTTGATTATTACTTAAAGTTTAAAATATCCATATTATTAAAAATTTTATTAATACCAATTTATCCTGTTTTTATATTATCACTGATTTCTGAAACTTTTTGATTTGTTACACATATTTAAGATTATATAAAATGTTGTTTCTATAATTTTCTAATTTTTGTTTACCGTATATTTCCAAATATAAGCTGAGGGTATGAATTTCCTTCAGAAATTTACCCAAAGTTCAATACCCATACATAAGTCAAATTACAAAAAATTATTTCTTGAACGTTCAGATATGTCACCAAGAATCCAAAAATATCAGCAAGGAGGTAAAGCGGGGTAAATTTTTTTCCAATCAAGTTGCTTTAAAGTAAAACATTAGACCAACGCTTCTCAAACCTTTTTCACCACAGCCTTCCTTCCTTCCTCAGTGGCATGACAGTCCAGGATGGCTTCAGCCTTCTCTAGAATTCTATACCAGGCAGTCCTATCTTTGGCTCTGGATCTCCAATTTGAAATTTTCAAGGATCTTATGTCTTTCTCAATGCAGGCTAACCATCTAAGTTTTGGTCGTCCTCTCATTCGGATTCCCATTGGTTTGGCCATAAAAACTTTTTTTGTGGATCTATTGTCATTAAGTCGAACTAGGTGTCCGGCCCATTTTAATCTTTGTAAGCTAATAAAATTAATTATATCTGGGTTTTTATATGTTCTGTATAATTCAATATTTGTTCTTCTTCTCCATATACCATTTACATTAATTTCCCCCGAAATACTTCTCAATATTTTTCTCTCAAAAACTGCTAGGGTTTCCTTGTCTCTTTCTATCAATACCCAGGTTTCAGCTGAATAAGTCTTATTAGGCATTTATACAATATTATTTTAGTCAATCTTTTAATGTACTTAGACTTTAAATATTTCTTTAATCCTAAAAAACATCGATTAGCAGCTGTAATTCTACTATGAATTTCAACAGATATATTATTTTATGTATTAACTTCCAAACCTAGATATATAAACTGTTTTACAGTCTCAAATCTATAACTGCCTATTTCTAAGAAGGAGTGATTATATTCTGATTTTAAACAAGGCATATATTTGGTTTTAGTTTCATTAATGCTCAAATTCATCTCTTTGGCCTCAGTTTCCAGAGAAATAAATGCTTGTTTTAGTGCATCTAATGTCCAGGTTTAACATCAATATCATCTGCATATGCAAGCAATTGTACAGATTTGTTGAAAATTTTATACAGTTTGTTTAGTAATACAGATTGTTGTAAATACAGATTTGTTTTTCGCCACAGCATCCAATTTAAATACCGCAGAAATAGAGGATCTGTCACACCTCAAGATAAATATAGGGACATATCATGGCACTTTTTGAAAGTTGTGAGAGAAAACAACTTGCATTTTAAATTTTAATTAACTTCATTCGCTGCAGCATCCAAATTAAACATAGCAGAGGTAGAGGATCTGTCACACCTCAAGATAAATACAGGGACATATCATGGCACTTTTTGAAAGTTGTGAGAGAAAACAACTTGCATTTTAAATTTTAATTAACTTCATGTGTCTTAATTAATTTCACAATTTACACTGACTTATCTAGATTACTGCTGTGGAGCATGATTTGATAATCGTGGCACTAAACCATGCGACCAATGGTAATTTTACTTATTCCCTAACGATGTTTCATTTCTGGCGATCCTCTGTAAAGATAACTTTTTCTTAAATTTAAGTAGTATAAATTTAGAAAAAAATAAGGAGAAAAGATGCTATGTTTGTCAATTCATTGATTGCTTCCAGGTTACGTAGAATTGTGTTTATTGGAAGATTAGCCTATCTGCTACCGAAGTACTGTTGTTTTGGAGTGATTATAACACTGAAAAGATAAATTTTAAATTTAGTTTTCAATTTTAATGTTTTTCTCATTGCAAAATTTTTACAAGCTTTATTTACTTTTTGCCGTTTGTATGTATTTTCCTTTTTGTCCTTTACTATTTTTTTACCAATGGCATAAAAACATTGCAATAAAACACATCTATTACTTCTGTTCCATGGACCCGTATATAAGCCGAGCCAACCCTCCCCCCACTTTAGGTCTTTAAAAAGCCACAAAATTTCTCGGCTTATAAATCGAAATATACAGTATTTGATTTGTTTTATTTGTTTTAGTATAATATTGATATAATAATTAATCAAATAAAACCGATATGTATATATATATATTGGTTTTATTTGATTTGTTTTACTTATTTGCATGCCATAAGACAGATATTATAAACTTTTGGTTTTTGACATGATTACATATAATTCTTGGTGTTTTCAAGGAAAAAAAAAAAAACTCAAAAATTTGGGCCAATTTTAAAAATTTCCATCTAAACTAATTATATATATATAGACACCCCAAGGCCTGCACGCTTCAGAAAATTTAACTACCTTCAAATTCTCATATGTAATGATTATAAAATTATTTTTGTTTCATAACTTTAATTAGTATTTTGTATTTTTACACATGTATATTCCTCCATTCATATGGCCGAACAATGGCCGAATGGTAGAGCGCTACTCTTCGGTACCAGAGTTTGTGGGTTCGAATCCCGCTAACGGCATGGGTGTTCGTAGCCGTTCGGAATCGGCTTTAAGCAGTAGGTCCCGGTCTCATTAGCCCTCATGTGCAAAACAGTAGATCGTAGCACTCCAAACCAAACCAAACCTCCATTCATATGCTTATGATTTCATAAAAGTATCTTACTGTCTAGTTCATATGTCATATGTATTCATTACTAATAATTTGTTTATTTCTTACTTTATTTTGTTAATGATAGCTTATGTATAAATTATATTTTCATAAACATAAGAGTGCCGGTCTTCAGTACCAGAGTTTGTAGGTTCGAATCCCACATTGGCATGGATGTTCGTAGCCGTTAGGAATTGGCTTTAAGCAGTAGGTCCCGGTCTCATTAGCCCTCGTGTTGCAAAAAGTAGACCGTAGCACTCCAAACCAAACTATGAACATAAGAAATATTAATAAATCATGAACCAAGTAGGAAATTAATGTGATGTAAATGTTAAAATTAAAAACTATATATACTTAAAAAAAACTTTCAAAAGCCAGATTATGAAAAAAGTATGGTTATGGATTATATGAAGACCAGTGAATATGATCACTCCTCATCTTTCTAAGTGTACAGAACATACTGTTTTTCTATTTTTAAGTTGACTAAGTATATGAATAATAAAATAAATTTTGGCTATCCATTTTGAAATAATCAGTAATGGTATACTGAGATAATACCTATTCCAAGAATGAATGAATATGAATTACTTTCTCCAATACATCAATGGCCTTTTAACTTTTTTTCTTCCCCTGTTTAATTCTATAAAAATTTATTAATTTCATGTATTTGGTTATGAAATTAAAAACAAAATTTTGGTTTCAAAACTTTAAAAAAATGTTTCAAAGTTAAAATTTGATGTATAAAACCTAGTGTATGACTGAAAAAAAGTTTTTTTTATATCTAATTTATAAGATTTCAGACATTTTCTGTAAAAGGATAAATATTAAAAACAGTAGAAAAACAATAGGACTAAAATTTTCTTTTGTTATGTGGCAGCATATCACATAATTTTACTGAAACTCCAAAATTACATCTATGTAATAAAATATGTGCAGTTTTTCTTTATCTTGGCTGTTTTTCTCAGTCTCAATCATTTCAAAATTTTTATTTTATGTATTGTATTGTTAATAAATTTATTCTCATTATATTTTATTGAATCTTAGTATATAGCATAATTATCTTTACAACTACTGCTATCTATAAAAACCCTTTATTAATAATGTCACTAAAAACTGAAATAAGGATTAATATATTTTCAGGTATTTAAACAGCAGATAGGAGGATCTGTTTTTGATATAAATGAAGATGTATTAAGTAATCGTTATCACATGGAAGTTTTAGAAAATTCTTGGATTGAGATATATGCTAAACCTGCTAATTTTACAGGTACTTATTAACAAATCAGTTGCTTTAAGAGTAATAATAAATGATTTTTTTCAAAGAAGATTATGTGACATTCTGGTCATTTATTTAAATATCCTTCATTGTCTAAAAACTTTGATTTCTTGTAAATGTTTATAAGAAGCCTTTTATTATAACTCTATATAGTAGATATTTATTTCTCTATTTATTTCTCCCTTTAAAGGTTACTATTATAAATTCTTTGGAATTTAATGAAATTAGTTGATAAATGGTATCTATGAACTTAATAAATGTAAATGCATATTTTTTTCCTTTTTTAGGGGGGTGGAATTTAAGGGGTGATTAAAATGCAAAATCCAGCCCCATATACGGAGTGAAAATGCTTTTTTAAAGGTTTAATTATGCAGTGGGAACATGATTATTATTTAAAAGGGTATGATAGAGAAAAACTATCCAATTTACAAACGAATGATGGCCATATAGTACAGCACTGCTTTTAGGTACCGGAATTCATGGGTTAAAATCCCACTGTAGTAGATGTTCATAGCAATTCGGAATCAGCCTTAAGCTGTAGGTCTCGGTCTTATTCACACTCGTGTTGAAAGACAGTAGACCGTACCAAATATAAATAATTTATAAGTGTGGTTTGGATAGACATTTATTTGGGCTTATAAGTAAAACAAATCATATTACTGACTTTTCCAGGTAAAATTTCAAATGAAGTATTTAGCTCTTGTATACTCTCTGTTGTCATTTGGAAATGTCATAAACATAGAGAACCTAAAAGTTCATCCTATGTCTTTCAAAAGCAGAGAAAGGACTTTGGACAGGTTGTTTCACTCTGAAACCACTGTCCGTTAAAGGGTTAAAGGAAGTATAAAAGTAACTAAGATATTTATAACAATAAATTATATTTTTAATTTATTTTGAATCAATATTTCGTTGGAATATTATAGTTTGTATTTATATTGCATAAAATAATAATGCAGCTTATTCTTATTATTTTCTTTTTTTGTGTGTGAGAGAGGGGAGAATAATTTTATTTTAGAACTTTTTTCTAATCTATTCTAATTTGTTATGTTTGGATTACTATTGTATTTTCTTTAATAAATGTTAAAATTGCTAAATTATTTCTAATTTTGTTTTAAATTACTCATTTCAGAGAATCAAGATGAAGATATATCTTTTGAAGTATTAATACTGCAAGATAAAAATAAAGTGATGCTTACTACATCTTCCATCATTAATTCTGAAGTAATCTTCTTTAAATGCAATTGTAGTATGTTCCTTTTTTTTAAGTTGTATAATGCTTTGTAATATTGCATTTTTATGCTGCTTATTGTTTGTTTCTGTACATAATGCAGTCATATTTTAATATATATATGTAATAATATCAATATCTAAGCCCTAAAGCCTATTCCAAAATTATCCCTTTTCCCCATTCATTATTCTAGATCTTAATTTCTTCTCTTTATATTAACCATATTTCCCAGCAAATTAAACATATTCTATGATTCCCAAAACAGAAAATGATATAGCTGGCATTTTATAATGAGGATGCAATAACTCTCCCAGGAAAATTTGTAACAATCAGCAGTAATGCTCATCTGAAAACGCCACACTTTAGCAGATGGCTCTAATCAAAGGTTACTCTCTCTAAGCAATTAACAGTTGCCTCAGCATTTTTCCCATGACAAAAAACCACACACAGGTTTTAGTCATCTCTCGCAGAAGGTTGGCATTAGAGAGAGTGTGTTCTAACACCGTCCGGTTCAGACGTCTCTAGATTTTGTGCAGTTTTGATAGGAGGAAATAAAGATTACATTCGGCCATGACGAATATGCATTTCTTTCCAACAGACAGTTATCGGGACTCTTGGCAGCCCAGCATGCCCGGGCTGAGGAAAATAATAGGGGCAAATTTCAAAAGAAGTAATCAAGTGTAAATTTCGGGACAGTTAGTCCCCCTCGGCTGATTACATATATATATATATATATTATTCAATATTATATAATTTATTTTATTATTATTATTATTTTGCATTAAAATTCTGTGTTGTAAATATTGTATATTTTCCTTTAAGAATAGTTTCCATATTCTTTTCATAATATGCCATATGTTTCAGTATATTTGTTTCTGTATACACAGTGGAACCTCAATGTATCATTCCCACATTATTTGTTTTCCCACATTTATTGTTTGTTTCATTTGGTCTTAAATTTATCCCCATAGGACCAATGATATTTTTTCCTGAATTGTTATTTTTTAAAAATCTATTATATTTTTTTTATTAATATAATCTCTCTACAAAAAATTTTATGCATTTAGCTCTCACTATTTCTGTGCAACTGTGTTTGTACATATATTCACTTCCCTTTATTATATTCCATAAATTTCTGGGTATAAGCTGAAAATTTCTGGAGCTTCTTTTAGAATTAAAGTGGGGAGGTCAACTTATATACAGATCTGCATAATACAGATGTAATAAAAGTTCTTGATGTATTTTGCCATTGAAAAGCAAAAAGTCACTTTCTTAAAAATAAAGAAGTTAAAAAAATGTATATAAATAATCCAAAAAAATAAATTAAAAGTAATTTTAAACTGAGAAAAAAGTAAAATGATTAATAAATCCTTAATTAGTCTTACTGTGCAATAGTCTCACTAATATTTTGAAATTGCTCCCAGATGACGCAATTTATTTTTCATATCAGCTTATATACAGGTTAGAAATTTTGCGTTTAAGGTTCAAACATGTATGTAAAATGAGTGAAATAATTTCCAATCAAATCATTGCAAAATAAAACACTAGATATTTTGACTTATTATATGTTTACACTTATAGTTTCAATTTTAGTAACCCTCTATCAAGATTGCACATTTTCATAAATTTAAGCAACATAAACTAAAAAAAAAAATATAATAAAAGGGCTATTTTTGGTACTTTATAACTTCTATTTAGGTTATGAAGAAGTTAATTTTTTTTGCACGATTAGCCTGTCTGATACAGATGTAGTGTAGGTCATCTGGGTGCATTTTCAAAATATTAGTGAGGTTATTGCACAGTAAGACTAATTAAAGAATTATTAATCATTTTGCATATTTCTCAGTGTAAAATTACTTTTAATTTATTTTTTTGGGTTATATATATAGATTTTTTTTTTTAAACTGAACTTCTTTATTTTTAAGAAAGTGACTTTTTGCTTTTCAATGGAAAAATACATCAAGAATTTTTATTACATCTGTGTTCTGCAGATCTGTATATAAGCTGACCTCCTCACTTTTAATCTAAAAGAAGTTCCAGAAATTTTCTGCTTATACCCAGAAATTTATGGAATATAATAAAGAGAAGTAAATATATGTGTAACCATATAATAAGTCAAAATATTATTGGTCTAGTGTTTTATTTTGCAATGATTTGATTGGAATTTATTTCACTTCTTTTACATACATGTTTGAACCTTAAACGCAATTTATTTTTCATATCAGCTTATATACAGGTTAAAAATTTTGGTAAAATTTTTTTTTAAAAATACCCACACAGCTTATATATAAGCCCCATTTACATGTGCCAAAAGCAGTGTAAAATGCAGGGTAGATCCGTGAATTGTACTCCCCTTTCAAAAATTATCCCTAGCTAGGGAAAAAATTGAGGGGTAGAAAGAACGCACCTTTCTACCTGGGTAATTGCAGTTTACTCTCCTTTCCCATCATCCTTTGCACTTGTAGACTATTTATTCCAAAATGGCCGACTCCGCTGCTGCTAAAGATGTAATAAAAATGGAGCGCTGGTCCGAAAACGAAACTTCGGATTTAGTGGATTTGTACCACCAACATTTCTTAACTCAACAATAAAAATTGAAATATGCTAAAATGTATCTTTAATTGTCTAATAACAGTTTGAGAACACTTAATATATAAGTAATAAGGTTGAATAATATTTTAAAACTTTTTTATAATGTATGTTGACACAGGGTTAATAGATCATTTCAGTTTTTGTGGTGTAGCTGTCGCATTTTGTAAACTGAAGCAAGTAAACTGTAGCTAGTCAGTGCGGAAGTAGTATAAGCACGGAATGAAGGATTGCCTTCCCATATGATCACGTGACTTCTAGTGACGATCCCGGTGAAATGAAGGGTAGAATAATTGACCATGTAAACGGGTTTCTCCTACCCTCCAAGCATAATCCCTCTACCCGTGTAAAATGAAGGGTACTTGACTGGCACATGTAAACGGGGCTATAGATAGACTTATATTCAGAAACATATGGCAACTATATTATTCTAATGTTTTACCTATTATACTGTATTTATAATTTTAATGTAATATGTTTAATCATTCCTACTTCTTAGGGTTGCTGTTCTGTGAAATACTACTTTAAGAAAGGCAAATACATTATTGTTCCTGTACTTTTAAAATGGCCTGCGAAAGGATCTAAGAATGGGCCTGTGAATTTGTCTTCTTTGATTGATCTGAGTGATGATGGGGATATTGTGATTACTGAAGCTTGTGAGAGAGCCTTGAAAATTGTGTTTGATACTATTGACCTTGATAAAAATGGGCTGTTGAGTCAGCTGGAATTCGATCTCTTTATTCAACATACTTCTGGGGAAACTGCTGCAGATGAATGGTCTACAATTGAAGGTAATACAAAATGATTATTTAATTATTATTCCGAAAATCTCTTCTTTAATGGTGTGTGTAAAAGTCAGAGATCAGAATCTACATTTTCAAGGATTGGTTAATTTATATCACCTAAATATATATATATTAGGATATAAAATTGGATTTTTTATACAGTGAAACTTCTCTGATCGGCCACCCCTGTATAGCGGCCACCTTTCTAAATGGCCAATTTTTCATGGCACAGATTTTTCAACTCATAGACCTAATGGTAAAATAACCTGTATCAGTGGCCACCCAACCCCCTCTAAACAGCCACCAAGTGGGATTGCCCATTTCATTTTTTGGGAAATTCTACTCACTCAATGCTTTAATTTTGAGCAAAAAATCTCAGGGTTAGTTTTATGGTCGGATATAAGACCCACGAATAAATTGCGAAGTCCATTACCGTGGGGCCGATTGGTTAGGGTGCTGGCCTTCGGTACTAGAGTTCGTGGGTTCGATTCCCACAATGGCATGGATGTTCATAGCCATTCGGAATTGGCTTTAAGCTGTAGGTCCCGGTCTCATTAGCCCTCGTGTTGCAAAAAGGAGACCGTAGTACTCCAAAACAAACCATTCCCGCAGTCCCCCCCCTTTCTTATAAACATTAAATCTGTTATCTCTTTTGTATTCTCCCCACACCCTTCAGATAGGGAAATCCCTATTGCATCACCCATAGAAACTGAGGGAAGTAGACAATCAGGCTTTGCAGGTATCCTAGGGCCTTTGTTTGGAATTCCAATAGGTACAGTAAAGGAAGAATTGCACCTGTCAGAAAAAATGTCATCCATGACAGTTTCATTTCATTAGTTTGCCAGTGATCTGAGTTGCAACGATGTTGAAATTCATTTTCATAAATTTCGAGCAGCTCATTGAAGTTCTGCTTGAATATGAAAATGGCAAATCGGCAAGAAAGTTAGTTGAATTATCTAACTGTGGAAGAACGCAAATCAACGAAGTCATTAAAGAAAAAAATTTGATTTTGAAGGAATATGAAGACTTCAATTTTCTGCTTTTAAAGTAAAAAATGAACTTAAAAAATGGTTGTTATAGAGAAAAGTAAAAACTTAAAACATACAAATTGTAGCCTTTAAAAAAAATGTAAGAGAGCATGAAATAAAGTACTATTTTCTCTTTAGATAAGTTTTCAATTTCATTTTAAATAAGGAATATATGTCAGACTTGTTTATATTATGCATTATAGCAATTATCTTATAATAAAACCCTTCAGAGCGGCCACCCCCTCTGAGTGGTCAGATATTCTCGGAACAGGGGGGTGGTTGCTCAGAGAGGTTTCACTGTACTTTGTGAATATTTGAAATATAATTTTTTTAATTGTAACAAATGGCAAAAAATTGTAATAAATGGCATCACCAGCAGTATTAGAATGCATATGAATTTTCTTATGTTTTAAAATGCATCTAGAGACTAAATTTGTTATAGATTCTTATAAAATGTTTATCAAAGACTCCTAAAATACCTTAATATAAATCTGGGTATTCTTTTTAAATTTCGAATTTATTAAAGTTATTAAAACTAAATTTACATTTAGAAATTCGTCAATATATTATGAAAATTTAACGTACAAATAAAACATATTTCTAACTATTTTGTTTATGAATAAAATAATACCCCAGAGTGTCCAAAAATATTTAAAGTGTTAATCAGATAAAAAAAGAAGAAAAATTAAAAATTAATAAACTACGAACATTTTAAGAATTGACAAAATATTTGTGAGTTCGTTCTGAATATATGATACAGAAAAAAAAATGTTTATATATTTTCTCACTATATTTGGTGGTAGGGCTGCAAGCTAGTTTTTTTGCCACAGGTGGCAAAGGACCTAGTTACAGCCCTGATTGTGCTCTAAATGAAGTCAAACTACTACCATTTGTTCAGAATGTGACCACTGGGGCAAAACACACGCATGTCCACAGACAAACACCAAAGTCAGCTCCACTGAATTTGCATAGGAATGGCATTTGCTAATACCCTACAAAATGCTACATGGAGTTCACAGTGTACAGTGCAATACTAAAAAAAGAAATAAATAAATCATGCAATTAAGGCTCATGAAAAACATTCAGTTGAAAAAAATTTTGTGTTGGTAACAGAAAAAATAAAATTCCTTCAGATGTGTCACCCCCAGCAGATATACTACAGACGCTAAATTTCAATCCTGAATAATCATATTTTGCTTAAATTCTAAAGATATATATGTAAAAATTTTCTTCTAATTTTCACTTTTGAAGATGTGTTTTTTCTATAAATATTTTTTTTTCTGATATCATTGACAGATAATTTTAAAATGGAAGATCATCAGCTGACATTTGATGGATTTGTGGAGTTATACAAGATGGTATTACAGACAGACCCTACAGATGTCACAAATATGTTTAATCTTATGGGCATGAATGAAATACTTGAACAAGAAAATGTAAGTTATGCTGTTGCTGAAAGTATATGATTTAAACATCTCTTAATGTTAAATATTATTAACATTTATTTATGTATAATGGCTCTAAATGATTGCTGTATGATATCAAATTGTGATTTTTTTTTAATTTTTTAAAAACATTTTTTATATATATATATATATATATATATATATATATATATATATATATATATATATATATATATATAATGTTTTTACAAAATAATATATATATATATATATATATATATATATATATATATATATACACACATACACATATTGTTATTATTATTATGATTATTTCTAAGGGCAGGTGATCACAAGCAAAAAACAAAATAAGTCATGTAAAAAAAACAATTTATGCATAAATATATCTATTTTGCCTAATATTTATGTATATTAAAATGTGAGTGTATAAATTTATTAAATTCCACTGTAGCACTAGCTTACGAGCATAAGTTTTATTATATTTGTATTACAGTAGAACCTTGATTATCCAAGCTAATTGGGACCATTAGTACCTCGGATATTGGAAATCTAGGTTAAGAGAAACCATGTATAAAAACCTTCCATGGTTGCGAATTAAACTAACTTTTAAAGTAATAAACAATAGAACGTTCTTTAAATAATAAAAATAAACATATATGAATTTATGTTTTACAGCTAAAAAGATTTAAAAAGGGTGTAATATATCTTGGAAGTTGAGTTCTTTTGTGGGAAGAAGTGCCTGTAACATGGACATTGAACTAAAATGTGTATAATTTTTTCCAGGCTCATTTTGGGAAGAAGAAAAAAAAATTAGACTTCCTTATTGACTCGGTTAACAGAAACCTTGGTTAATCGGTTCTACTGTAATTCCAATGTCATTTTGACCTTTGTCCCTGAATCCATTTCAATATGTTATCTTTTAGTTTTTTGGCTATTTTGCATTCAGTCCTCTATTTGCACATTTAGTCTTCAAATTTTTCTTTTAGTTTTTCTTTACTAGCCTGCCAGTTGCAAACTTTTTTTTCTGTTGGTGGAGGATCAAAATGCTTCTCAGCTGCTCGATTTCTATGTTCTTCTGCATATGCTATTGCTTTCCATTTATTATAAGCCTCCATCATATGAATACCATTAATTTTTTTCCTTTACGAAATTAGCTACTAACAAAAATATTGTACTGTTACCTGTAACACAATTCATTATTAATTCAAATTCACTGGCACCGTAGACTGTAATGATGCGTTATAAGGAAGACATTATTCTGAAGTTGTGATGGTGGAGCAGAAAAGAGACAGTTTTAGCAAGCTTCTGAATCCCCTCAACTCATGTTCATCCCATCAGAGTACTGCTGTTGCCAGTTGAATCCATTGTTACCAGATAGAGATAGATTTACTGTGACATTAAATATATGGCCATTTTTAACACATTGTTGACTGGTAATTTTACTGAAAATTTTTCTTATGCCACTGGCTATTAGCACAATTTGATTCATAATCACTCAGACAATCAGATAAAGCATCCACATATAATTCATTTAAAAATTCTTCATTACGTTCCTTATCGTTTTTTTAAATTTTTACAACAAAAGACTTAAGCGAGAGAAATAGCTTATGTTATACTGGCCAACACTTGCACGGTATAGTCGCCAACAGAGAAAACAACAGCAATGCGAAAAAAAATGCATCACGAGTTTACTTGTGGCCGGTCAGCAACGTTCAGCCATAAAAACACAATTTAACTCGTGACTAGTCAACAATGTGTTAAAACTGGTGGGAAATTTAAATAAACACTTTTATATTGTTTGGAAGTATAAGATGCACTTGAATTTTGGAGGCTATTTTCAAAGAAAAAAGTGCATCTTACAGTCCATAAAATATGGTAACATCTGGGAAGTAGTTTTATATTATGCTTTAATTAAAGATTTTTAATTTATTTTTATTCTGTATTTTTTTTTAATTTAACAAATGTTTTATGTAATAACTTTTTTTAGTTCATGGTTAGCTAATTTACAATTTAGATAGTTCTCTTACTTAAAAATGCAACCAAAATGTATGATTTTGATCTTGCATCATTTAATTTATCAAGCAATTCTTATATATATTATTTTGATATTGTTTTAGGCTCACCCATTTACTTTAACTATCCAGTCTAACTGTTGCCAGTTTCTTTTGAGTCCTTTACCTGTTGCATCATACAGTGTACCTGTAGAAAAGGGACTATGCAAAATGGCTGTAGAGCAAGGTATCACTAAAAAAGTTAAAAACATGAATGACTTGTTTTTATACACCCACAAGCTCCCGCAGCGGGTGACAATTGTCATTCAGAATCAGGTAAGTGGATTTATATTAAATTACTTTCCTAAGGCACCTGGTATTTCCTGGATTTTTTTAATTTCTTCCATATTCATCAATCTTATTAGCAACTTAATGGAAAGAAATGGCTTTAGCACTCCAAACCACAACAAATATATGTTAAACATGGTTTTGGAGGACTGTAATCTGTTATTCTGCTAGGGTTAAAAAAACAGTGACTTACAGCTTTAAGCCAATTCTGAGTGAATACAAAGATTCATGTAGAAGACTAAAGTAAATTCAAACTCATGGACAAAATCAAATGGCAGTATCCATTTGATCATCCTTTATATCAGAGAATCGTTTATAACCAATAGTAATAATTTTATCATTAGAATAGGTTTTATTCATAGTCTTATTTACAAAGGTAATGCAGCTCATTTCAAGTAAATCTGAATGAAGTTTGCTTATATATGGCTGCATTCTACTTCTTCCAAAACAGGGTTTCCAATGTTATGGAAGAGTAGAAGGTCTCTTCTGCATAATCCTATATTATAGTAAGTAGCAATAGTGACAGGAAAAAAAATTTCTCATTTTAACCTGCAAGGATGCATGCCATGTCTTGGAAGCCCAGGGCAATTAATTTTTGAGCAAAATACCAACAAAATGCTCTTGATGATGAAAAGAAAATTTGTATTGCCAAATATACTTTATTAAAAGTTTAAAATATATTTCAGATTACTTGTAATATTAATTTTTTAAAAGTATTTTGGACTTACATCTTTTTATTAGCATTCCTACAGCACAAACATGAGACACACACAAGTTAAAAACCGAAATCACATCTTTATATTCATCCTTTTAATCATATAACAATATATTTTTGACATCATCTCTCTGCTGTTCACAAACACTAAATGAAAATTCAAAAGTGTATGCGTGTGCACCGGTTCTCTGGAATCTGATTAAAATAAAATTATCTCTTTCTGAGAAAAATATTCATAGAAAATTGCGAAAATTCATGTCATTGGGATCTATAAGACTGCTATTAAAAATTTAGGAAGTTTATTTTTATTGGGTTATTCTATGTGAAATGTTTTTATAATGCTTGGGCCTCAGAGGCCCGGCATGCTTCCTCACACGTTAAATTTAAATTAACTTCGTTTTAGTTAATTTCACAATTTACATTAACTTATCTAGATTACTGCTGCAGGGCATGGTTAGATATTACGGTGCTAGACAATGTGACCAATGGGATTTTAACTTAGATGCTAATGACAAGTTTCAAATCTGGCGTCCCTATATTAAGATAATTTTTTCTTAAATTTAAGTAGTATAAGCTTGAAAAAAAAAAAAAGAAAAGAATGTTTATGTTTTGCAATTCATCAATTGCTACCAGGTTACTTAGAATTGTGTTTATTAGAAGATTAGCCTAACTGAGTACTGTTGTTTTGGAACAATGAGACACAGATGAGTCGTTTAGAATTTATTTTTAAATTTCTATGTTTTCTTAGTTCAAAATTAGCATATAGCGTAAAGTACACTATGAGGCAGGTAAAAAAATTTCTTTTTTCGCTGAGAATTATCTAACAACAAAAAATAATTGATGATTAAATTTAAAATTATCACTTATGTACCTAATGTATTATTTAAGCCAAATATAAAAGAAAATTATGTACGTTATATCTAAGTTCAGTGATAAAATGTATGAAAATAATGCAGACGATTTTTAAACAATTTAAAATAAGAAATGATTAAATGATATTGAATGACGTCATAATGATAGAAAAAAATGCTATTTTTACCTATTTATTATGTGATAAATTGATAAATTTCATTGCATTCTCTTAACCAGGGAAAATAGGGCTTGAAATAATAGCATTAAATGCTCCACGGCAAATGCAAACGGGACTTCAACTCTCACTTGGCAGCTACGGTCTGCATAATTTTGTGATTGGCTGAGTGGAAGAGGAAGTCGCATGTTTATGTTTAATTGTATGTGATGTTTGCTGCTGGGTATATAAGAGGACCCGTGAATTGATTTTTGTACTTGTGCATTGTTCCCGGCATGTAAGTGGACATCGTATAATATATTATTTTAAGATTTAAAAATAAATTTTCTTTCTTTGTTTTTTAAAAATAGCTTGTCATTTTTGTATGCAATATACAGAACTTTAGTTATTTTTCATCTACGGTTGTAACTTTATAATACTCATGGGAATCACTACCAGAATCCTTCTCTTCTCAGTACCGGTATTGAGTTGTTCATTTCAATACTGGCTACAGGTTAATATAAATTTTAAAAATTAAATTTGAAGTTAAGAGAAAGAAGAAAGTTACATTTTATTTTATTGAAGTACAATAAACTGAAGGTAGGTATCAAATGCAGGCTACTGAATTGGACCTTAAGAAAAATTGGATGCACCTCAAAAAGTTACATACTTCTCCCAAACGATTTTTGCCTTTTGCAGACATAGACTACAGCTGATCAAAACATAACTCTCTCTTCTGTGTTGCTGAACAATTAAAGGCAGCTATTTTTATAAATAGTTTATAATATGTACTACCACACATTAACTGACCATAATCAAGTTGTACATATCTCAATCATACCACCTAGCTTGAAAGGGCTGAAAATTTAATTGCCCCATGAATAACCATACACACCACATAAAGAAACACTGATTTAAGAAGCAGCACAATTGATTATAGTTTCAAATGTAAACTGCAAAAGACTCTGCTCCAAATTTTCCTGTGTTTTAACTGACGAAAGGAGCTTACAATTATGAAAATCAAAAGTGAAAATTTATTTGAGAGAGCTAAATTACATTTGGCTATTAATTATGACAGGGTGGCCACAAAAAAGTTATTTTCAAATCCCCTGATAATTCTAGGTTTTGCTAACAGCGGTGTTGTTCTTTAATTTATATAATCTTTCTACACATCTTTCTTAAATCTAAGACAACCAAGGAATCTTATGCTTTATAAAAGCAAACATAATATTTTAGGCAAAATTAAAACATAAAAGGAAAAAAATATATATAAACTATAGTATATGTCAGCTACAACAATTAAATAATTTTACAGAATTATAAACCACTTAGGCTATCTTCTATTCAGTTGTTTAATCTCTTAAATCATGAATTTTTTTAGAAAAAACTGGTAAAAAATTATAGTTTTTTTTTTATAGAAAAGAAATATATAGGTATATAAGTTATTTTTAGCAATTTCAGGTATGGGGTGACTAGGAAGCAGGAAAGGGGGTAAAAGTTATTAAAAAAAATTGTTATAAAAAGTGTAAACAATTTGATTACATGTTTATCTTGAATTTTGCATGTCAGAAATGCATTAAATGGTTAATTCAATAATTTCAAAATAAATTGAAATTAAATTTTAAAATTTTGGTTTTCATCATCTACATCAGAAAATAGAACAAATTTATCCATACACTGAATATAAGTCTAGATAAAAATGATTCTGTGAAATATGGCTTAGTTATAATCATATTGTAAAATTCCTGCAGTCTTTCTCAAATTCCTTGATATTTCTCAGTTTTCCACATTTATGGCCACCCTGTATTAACTAATTGTTATAGCTATATAAGTTAGGATTTTCCCATGATGTTGATATGTAAAACATTCTTGACTTTCTAACCTCGATAACCTCCGGAACCCAATAATATTCCTTATACAACTCAAGGATTTTGATGGTCTCTAGAAATAAGGAAAGAATTACCTTCTTAGATTCTAAGATGCAGAAGTTATACCAGGGTCAAACTAAATTGAATCATATTGTACTAAAAACCCTTTTCTGTCAATGCCTCTGTAGTGAAGTGGTTAGTTCATTGGCCTTTTTTGCAAAAGGACTACAGTTTGGAACCCTGTAATGCATTGCAGAATTTTAATTAACTTTGTTTTTCTGTTCCACAATATTCTACTAATATCTAAAAGAGCAAGTAGCTCAGTATGTTAGTTCTCCATTCTGTTAACCAAGAGTTAAATAGAACTTTGTATTCCCTATATTCAAGTTTCCAATCTTCCTAAAAGTATGACAATATGAAAATTTATAGATTAATTAAACTTCATCTTTGAAAATATCTGTTCTTTTCATTTCAGATAGGTCATCATTTATTTCCTATTGATTCAAAAAAGGATTGGAATTTTGAATGCACAGATGAACTCAAATGATTATTTGGTTCAAATTTTCTTCTGTACTGTAATTAAATAATAAATGTAACATGTGTATTATTAATTTCCATTTAATCCCGAGTGATTTTTCAATTGTTTGCTTTGTAAAATAGAAAATAGATTCTAATAAAATTAACTAAGTTAATGCTTGAATTTATTTTTTTCTGTGAAGAAGTGTTCCTTATTCTCCCTAAAAAGGAAAGATCATCGGAGTTGTATTGTTCTTGTTGTACCTTAGGGTTGAATTCATATTGCATTCTTTAGATAAAGGGAAGAAAGGTTATACGTAAATAGAAAATTCATTCTTCTAACTATAGTGGTGAGATTCCTATTATTTTTAGCTAAAATTAAGAAAACTCTGATTATATTAATTTTAAAACTTTATAATTTATTAAACCAATGATGGGTAAACTCCGGCTTGCAGAAAGAATTTTAAGTTGCCAGTTCGAGGCAAATGAAAGAAATATATATTTATACATTATATCCATCTCCTTTGCTTAAATATTATATCCCAAATTTATTATCTCACACCCAGAAGATGAGCGGTATATTTGCTTCTTATATGTGAACAAGTGTTTTCAACTTTAAACCTTAGAAAGAATAATTTTAGAAGTAGACTGACAGATGAGCATTTAGCATCGTTCCTTAAAATCAGTACATCTCACTTTGAACCTCAGTATGAGGAACTTTCAAAAATGAAATCGCAATTTCATTCATCTCATTAACGTATTTAAACCGTTAGGTACTTGTATATTGTTTTTAAAATTTTAGAAAAATTTATCTTGGCCTGCAAAACTTATTTTCTTTATTTAGACTTATGGCCTGAGGCCGAAAAAGTTTGTCCATCCCTTATTAAACTATAATTTCTTAGATATTAGTCATTCAATATGAGCCATCATTATTTGAGTATTAAGAGAAATAATACATATATAAAAACTATAGACTATCACATTTTATCTATCATCACTGCTATCAAAGAGAATTATTTCTAGAAAGATACATATATATACATGATATGATGAAGAATATTGAGAATAGATTTAAATAATTTATCCATTATGTTGATGTAGATGCAGTTAATTAATCCAGTAAATGATGCTGATATTCAAAAGGCTTATACTTAAAGCATAATCTAAAAGGCAAAAAAACTACAGAACTCAGACAGTTATGGCAAAAGAATCTTTTAAGCCCCTGAAAATAAAACAAGTCTGAATTAGAACATAGCTTCTTAAGCCATTTTCTTTTGAACATGTTAAGCTGTTGTGTCTACATTATAAATATTTTCAAATAAGAAGATAGTTTTTTTTTCCACTCAGCCTTATATAGATTCTTAAAAAGCGATGATCTGGCATTTACACCTCTGCAGTATTACATGTACATAGGTGAATTGATGGCTCATACATCTGTGTGCTAGCTTTCAATTATCAATAAAATTTTGTATTGAATTAAGATGAAAAATAAATTAGTTTGATATTTTCTTGGTATTATTTCCCCTCCTCTCTATTTATTTATATATAAATTTATGGACTGTAGACATTTTTCTGTCTCCATAATAATATAAATATATTTAAGAAATATTATATGTAAAGAATTTCTGTTGGTGATACTGGTGATCATACTTTAATAAATAATGGGATAGATAAAAACAAATTTATTGAAAAATATTACTTTCTAAAAATATAAAAATGTCAACATATACATATTTTCTTCATTATTAACAAAAGTGCATTGTGAAAGTTAAGCTTTTAAAATATGTAAAATCATGAAAATATTAATACAAGTAATAAAAACAGTTTTGTAACATATTATATACTTGCTTGCACACTGTTAGTGATTCTTTCAAGACAAACTAAAAATAATATTTCTACTCTGGAAATACATAAATTTGTTACTATATGTAAAGAAATTTTAAGAAACAGTTTAATAACATTTGTATTCAGCAGATCTTTAAAAATATTACTAAATAGCAGATTTATCCACACTTAATTCAACTGTATTTCCACAGTATCTTAAAATATACAAAGATTTAAAAAAATAAAATTTTAAGTTTCAACAATATCACATGTTTTCATTGTTGGATAATCAAATTTGATTTTAGAAGATATGTAGGTCTATTTATTTTAGATTTGGTGTAGAACTTCCAAGGTAAGTCCTTATATCTTCAATAGTAGATTTGATGAGTTTGCTCCGAATGGTTTGTAATCCTAATCTTTTGTGAGCTTCATATCTATGACAGCCTCCAAAAGAGTAGTAGTAATCTCCTCCTTCTGAGCCTTTGACCCATAGAACATCAACAGGTGGCACCAAATCCCTTTTGGCTGGATCCTATAAAAAAAATTTAAGTATTTTATGTAATATATTATAGAAATACACACACATATATATATATATATATGTAAGGAAAATTCTCAGGGGTTTTCAAAACTTAAAGGCTAAAAATTCCCGCATCATTTTGCATCCCCCTTTTTAAGCCCTAACCTAAATTGACCACTGGGGCTACAAGAAGGAACCTGACCAATTATAACTCTACATGGCCCTAATGGACAATTTAGGAAATTTCCAAACAAAAAGGAGATGCACGATGTCGTTGGGCAGATTTTTTCCCACAGATGTTGACCCAGGTGTTAAGGGTCTTGTACATATAACTTCATGCTAGCTGACCCTTCAGTTTGTCTTGTCACTATGATGAAGTCGTAACCCGTCCTCCAATGTTATCTTAATAAATGTCTTTTTTAATGCTATGATCTACTGTTTTGCTCACAAGGTCTAATGTGACTGGGACCTACTGCTTAAATCAGATTCTGAACAGCTACAAACTTCCATGCCAGCAGGGGGATTCGAACCATAACTCCCGTAACAAAGAGCAGTGCTCTACCATTCTGCGTCATGTTTTACTTTAAAAATTTACAAACTTTAAGAAATTTAACATTTATATACAACTTTAAGCACAAAAAAACATTTTTCTTTTTGCTATTTTAAGATAAAATGTTATTTTGAAACAGATGCATTATATGTGCCTGGTTGGTGACAATTTCACCCTAACAGTAAATGGTGATTACTGAATATTTTAATACTACTTGAAACACAAAATTATGGATTAGAATCTCAAATTAGCTAAAAAGAAATAAATGGTTCGAGATGTGAGGTCAGTCAAGAATCCCTCTTTCTAAAGAGTATTGGATGGGTCCAAAGACCACCAAAGAAACTTTTATTGACAGAGGCGTATAATTCAGTAGGG
>CM063497.1:17016986-17036986 GCA_032207245.1 Pardosa pseudoannulata
TAATAGTCTTGAGAAATCTTAATCAACATTGTTCTAATAGTCACTTTACTGGAATGAAAATATGGGGATAATTCAGACAAAATGAATTATATTCTGGGAAAATATTGGGCCCTGAAACATTTTCTGCACTCATGCTATTTTGTTCTTTTAAATTTTTCTACTTAAACAATTAACAGTGGTAATCATAAAAGTTATCCATAAAAAATGTATTTACATCTATGTAATACTCTTTCCATTCTAAATTTAGGTAACAATTTCACAGATAGTATAATTCCATGGTTATCTGCTTTTCCAATGCTTGAATATTTAAATCTCTCCAGCTCAAGAATATCAGTAAGTATTAATTTGCTTTTTAGATTTTACATGTAACAAATAAGTATAATGTAAACTCATTATGTTCATTTAGTTAAATTTAGAGATATGTAGTCAACATTTTGTGAAGTTTTATGTACTCTAGAATAATTTTTGGCCTAAAATATATGGCATTTTCCTTTTCATGCATATATATATGTTTTATCCAGGGGTTTGTTGATCAAGAAGCTTCGCCAAGCCTCAAAATAAAAGCCAGTAATAGACTCCTTATAACTATGTGATTTGGAAAAGTTGTATCATTTGAATGAAAAAAAAAATTAAATTATTTAGCCTCACTGTTATTTAAAAGTGCAGTTGTTCAGAAATAAACTTTAGTAAAAGAGTAAAATCTTTCATAAATATAGGACTTTTTTCACCATAGCCAATAGTAGCTTGTAGTAGGTACAGCCCATTATAATAGGGCACAATATTGTGCCAACACACTCGCCTTTCGGAATTTATAATGACAAGCTAATAGCATGATCACATTCATATAAAAATTTCAACATTAAATTAAGAAGCAGGTTTTATATGCATGGTTTCTGTGCACCTGGAAAGTCATGGAAAATCATGTATTTAGACAATGTACTAATTTTGTCATGGAAAATCTTAATTTTTCAAGTAAAATGAGCAAAAATTATGGAAAGTCATGGATCCGCTAAACTACCGATTACATAAAAATGCATTGAATTGTTTAATTCTATTTTTACTTGTCATTTGGCTGAAGTTACTGATTTATGTATTTTATTCACCATACTGCCAAATAAAATTTTTTTCACCAAGGAAACTCAAAGCAAGAAAGCTTAATGGGTGGGTAAATGTATATTATTCTGTTTTTTTCTTAAATTGTAGATTAAAATTTTATTAATATAATAATAATTATTTTTTAATAAAAATTAAGATTTTTGCACAAAATATAAGTTTATGTCTAGGGATATTGTATATAAACATTAATGGTTATATTTGGCTATTATTCATGGTCACCTGGATAATACCAAAGTACCCTGAATTCAAATTGGAAACATTTTGATTGAAAAATTGCTATATGATTAAACTTAGGTATGTAGATCCAACAATTTATTTTTATGTATGTGAGTTTATTAACACTTATAAAGTAAGTTTATAGTTTTTTCATGATAAAATTCCTGTAATTTCTCTAAAAACATATATTTTATTTGTATGTACATCAGAAGTTTTATACATATATACTTTAGCGAAAGCTTTTTAAAGTCGTGGAAAATGATCTGCTAAATCAGGGAAAGTCATGAAAAGTCATGGATTTGAAACATTTTATTTTGACAGATACCCTGTAACCGGCAGACATTTTTTTTTTCGGCACACTCTTGATCACTTTTATCATCATCACTATCATTATCTTTTTTATTTACAATACTACTAATGATTTCAAAATCACTTGTGGAACTCTTAATCAGCACATCTGCTTCTATTACTAAAACCTCATGTTTAATTTGGTATTTTACATCTTAGTGAATTCTAACACTTCTTGTGTTTCATATTCTTTCTGAAACACTGAAAAAACACAAAATCATTAATGCCATGATCAGCAGCAGCAGCAAAAAACATTGTAGGCAACAAACTATACCAAGCATTTTTAAAAATTTCTGTATTTACACTGGTCTAAGTGTTTGCAGTGGATCATAGTACAGACTTTATGACAAATTTCTTAATAAAATCTTATTTGCCTTTGCCTTCTTTTGCATGGTTCAACAGTTTTCTTAAAATGAATATTTAGAATTTACAGCATTTATTATCTCATTATCCCTGTACAGTTAATCACCAGTAGTGCCATCTGTTGGGTAAATTATTTATTATTTTGTTTTTACTTAAAAAAAATAATTCCAGATTAAAATGGTTTCCAAATTTCTGAGGTACTGTGTATACAAATTTATGGGAAATATGTTATAACAATTAAGTAAAATACTTCAGAAAATTTTGTCTTAAAATAGAAGGATTGGTGTTTTATATTTATTCATTTTTTTATTTATAAAAAACATTAAGCCTGGTGTATTTGAGCAATTTCTTCAATATTTGAACATATATTTGATAGGCAAACCATCATTTCCTCTCTTATACATTGAAGAATTCCTTTGAATTTACACTTAATTGTAGTGCAGGTAAAAAATCCTAATTCACATAAACATAATTTTGAAAATTGCATTAAAATTCTCAAAGGTTTTTCAGATATTGATACATATTCTTTTATAGAAATCTAAACAGATTCAAGAGACAATTCCTTACTTGTAATCATCAATCTATAATTAATGAATATAGCTTGATACATTTATGAAGATTTGTCGGCTGATTGCAGTCAAATAGATGGGGGGGGGGGAATTGTGTTAAATAACATAATAATGATGTGTTGTCAAAAAGAGTAGTAAATTTTGATATAGAGCAACTACATTTATTTTTATGTCTGAATACATATTTTTCCTAACAGCTCTGTGTGGGCACAGAAATCTTCTAGGATGCACATTAAGATTGTCCATAAATGAAATTACACTTTTTTTCTCTCAACCCCCTTTGTCACACTTCAACATACCTCCCCCCTGTAATATAACATTTCATGTAATACAGTAAAGTCTTGATAATTTGAGGTAGATGGGACTGCACATCGCTGGAATTATTGAAAAAGGTTAATTTAATAATATAGAAGTAGTAATATAAACACAATTTTTGAATTTCAAAGTATATTTCAATAAAAAAATGTATTTACATAATATTGCATTAATTGCTGAAGATAAGTTAATTACATCTTAGAGTAATTTTTAACTGTTTTTATTTAAATACATTCTTCCTTTTTCGTGTGGTAATATCAGGCCATCTTTTGAGCATCCCATTGTTGGCTAGAGTCACCTCAGGTTGTTGTTCTACATACCTCTTGGCAATCTATAGGGTAGCCTCACTGTGACTCATATACAGTATGGAATCATTCTTTAGGTCCTCCTTCTCACTGGTATCTTGCTCTATTACATTATTTATTTCAATGATAGCTGCCTCCATAAATTCTAGTTCATCATTATTTTCCATTCTTACATCACAGAAATAGTATCTGTGTTTTAAATCCTCAGATTTTTTATTAATTAAATATAACAAAGGTGACTTTATTCCACTTGCTGAAACCAAACTAATTGAACTGTAATCAGCACAACTAAACTATTTTTAGGAAATGAGATGATATGTTTGAAGTAGAGGAAAAAAGTGTGTGAGTGAAATCTGGTTAAATAATATTTTCTCCAAATTGAAACCGCAATCTAAAAAAATCTCCGCTATCTCCAAATTGAAATCCCCCATCCCACCATATACACATACCCTGGAAAGAGTATAAACCCATTTTCTTTGGTCAGAAAGATTTCTGCTGATGCTTCAGCATGTGAAGTGAACATGAGACTGGTCAAAAAACAGTAAAAACATGTACTTTCTTCATGTATTGGTCATTTTTTCGGAAATAAATTTTTTTTTCTTTGGAAAGTCTGATTTAACACAGATTTATGGGAAATTCAAACAATGAAGACTTGAATTATAAAGATTACTGTATTTTACATAAACATATAATTGTAGTTCAGAAACAAAGCACTGTGTTATAGATCATATTACTAATTTTATTTTTGAATTTTAACTACAGTCAAACCTGTCTATCTCGAAACCTGCTTATCTCGAAAACCTGTCTATGTCGAATTTTTTCAATTTCCCTACATTTTCAACAAAAATTTAACATATTTTCCAAACCTATCTCGAATTTTCGTAATAACCACAACATTCCAGTTTAGAGCCTTATTGCGTTGACAACCGCACAAGTTCCCATTTCCCCGAAATATACTTCTAGTTTTCTTTCTCGGGAGGTTGTTTGGTCAGGGACTGAGTGGGAATTGTACTAAAAACGGGTTCTCTGCTCTGAAATAATAAGGAATGCGGGTTGAGGAGGGGGGGGGGATAGAAAGAAACCGAAGAGCAACCGGCTGAGGAAACTGATAAAAACCTGAAGGAATGGATGATTATCACATAGAAACTGAATACTGACACTTCATTTAAAGATTTTATAGAAGTGGATGAATCAGTGGTAACAAGCGGAACATTATTAACTGATTCCGAAATTTTAGAAAATGTTCGTTGAAATTCTGAGGATGAAGAGGATCATGACAAACAGAAAAACATCAGTGTAGAAAAAGTTGTTACAAAAAAAAAAAAAAAAAAAAAAAAAAAAGTTATTGAAACATTAAGAATTTTTCTTGTATCCCAAGAAAATATCGATCAGGATTGTTTCGTCACTGTGTCAAAACTACAAAAAAATGTCCAGCCTAAAAAAGTTTTACATCAAAAACTCCCAACGGATTACTTTCTGTAAGGTATGTAAATAAAACTAAAAGTACTACAAATTTTCAATCTTTTCTATTGTGTAAAGAAATTTTCTTAATTTATTTTCATAAAACCTGCGTGTCTCGAAACCTGTTTATCTCGATTTTTTTTTGTACTCACTCCCAAGAGATTCGAGATAGACAGGTTTGACTGCATATGTTTTAACGACATCTGTACATATAACAATAATAATAATTTGTATATATACAAATAAATATATTTATTTTGTAGGAAATAAGAGTAAAGGTCATAAGAGTATAATTTTAACAATCGTAAAAAACATGATTAATGTACAGTAGCAATAAAATGTAAAAGAGCAATTGAAACTGCAATCAACCCCCCATCCCACCCCACCTCATACACATAACCTGGAAAGAGTATAAAATTAAATACAATTATAACAATTACTTACATTACATACAATTATGTACAATTACATACAATCGTAAATAATTGTGAATAATAATTGAAATTGTAAATAATTATTTACAATTACATACAATTATTTACATTAATTAAATACAAGTGAAAATTGTAATGTTTGGATGTCTTTTTGTAACCCCCTTCTCCCTGTGTCCTAAACTGCTTCAATTTCATAAACGCCACTCTCCTAGTGTAATATCAATAGTGGATGACCCCATTTCAATAAATTTTTCTCTTGACAAGGAAATGAGAATCCATATCCTTTTATCATCCAAAATATACTGTCTGTTTTGTAGTGCTATAGATATTCACGTACTAGTTAGCGATTAATTCATCATTCAAGCATTAAAAGTCCTAAAGCAATTTTTATTTTATTTTATAAAATATGGTTTGACAAGTTAATTTTGTCATGGAAAGTCTTGATTTTTCAAGTAAAATGAGTAAAAGTCATGGATCTGCTAAACTACCAATTAAATAAAAATGCATTGAATTGTTTAATTCTATTTTTACTTGTCATTTGGCTGAAGTTACTGAGTTTGGTATTTATGTATTATCCTATTGACCATATTGCCAAGTAAAATTTGTTCACCAAGGAAACTCAAAGCAAGAAAGCTTAATGGGTGGGTAAATGTATATTATTCTGGTTTTTTCTTAAATTGTAGATTAAAATTTTATTAATATAATAATAATTATTTTTTAATAAAAATTAGTTAAGATTTTTGCACAAAATATAAGTTTATCTCTAGGGATATTGTATATAAACATTATGGGTTATATTTGGCTATTATTCATGGTCACCTGGATAATACCAAAGTACCCTGAATTCAAATTGCAAACATTTATTGAAAATTGCTATAGATTAAACTTAGGTATGTAGATAACAATTTAATTTTTATGTATATGAGTTTATTAACACTTATAAAGTAAGATTATAGTTTTTTTTATGATAAAATTCCTGTCATTTCTCTAAAAGCATATATTTTATTTGTATGTACATCAGAAGTTTTATTCATATATACTTTAACGAAAGCTTTTTAAAGTCATGGAAAATGATGCGCTAAATCAGGGAAAGTCATGAAAAGTCATGGATTTGAAAAATTTTATTTTGGCAGATACCCTGTATTTATTTATTTATTTATTTTGTACAAGTGCTAAATTTTTATACAGGTTTTCTATAATGTATAGAATAAAACTGTTCCTGTGATTAGAAATAAGTTGCTTATTTCTTTTTTATGTATAAATACATAAGAAACTGTGAAACTTTATTCTTTCTTACTGTGTCAATAAAATTTTTTATAAAATATAATTTTAGAAATGTCTGAAAAATCATGTTTTATACAAAGGCTTTATCTTGATACTGGTGTTTCTCACAATACAGTGGTCTTGTGAGCAGGTTTTTATTAATACCCTTACTCTCTTTCTTGATCAGTATTTTAGGAAACTCTTTGCTTTTGTCCAAATGTAAGTTCTTGAGTATAAGACATCTAGCAAATGGATTAACATGTCAGATTCTGATATTAGAATAACATGGGCAGGCTTATATGGTTGATATTCCCTAACCTTCTAGTTTATCGGCAAATATCTAGGTAGACTTCTGCTTCTAAACAATGATTTTTGTCCAGCTTACAGTGGTATAATCTTGGTATCTATTTGATAGCTGTTGTGTGTCTGTGAGTTTGAATTCCATCAATGACTAGCAATTTAGAATCACTTTTAAGCAGTAGGTCTTGCCATAATGAACCATTGTATTGCAAAATATAGAAACACCAAACTGAGCCATACCATTTTCCATGATGCATCTCATTGTTAATTAGAGTTAGTCATTGATTAAAAGCTAGATGATTATCTTGAAATTAATTTCTGATTAGTCCTAATAAACTGTGATAAGACCAGACTTCCGTGACATTTATTGATTAACAGTTTTATAAAGTTCTTGCGTCTTCTCCTTTCTGTCACAAATGAAATGAATTCATTAACTGATTGGTACTTTTTGATATAGGAAGGGGGAATCCAAAATTTAGAACAACGTTATCGTTTGAGGAGAGTGTTGGAAAGAGGAGAACATGAGAAGATTGAAAGTGAAGGCTGGGCAATCGTTATTTTGGAAAAATGGAAGCAAAATGAAGAAGACAGAATGGCAAGAAGGAAAGAAAAGAAAATAGGTATGGTAAAAAGGTTATTTCATTTTCAGTTTAGTTACTGCTTGTTTTATATAACTCTCAATTATTAAATTATGTACTGTTGTGAATGTGCATTGCTGTGTATAAATACTGTCTTCGGCAATGACATCAACTTTACTTAATACGTTTTTAGGTTTTCTTGCCTAATTTTTTTTGTTTTTTGTTGTTTTCATTAGTGAAGTACCGTTTTCTTTTCTTTTTGGCTATTTTTTCTTAATTTTATTTTTTCCAATGTTTTGGGTATTGTATCATTCCACTACTTTGCTCTCGTTTATTTTATTCTTTGCATAATGTTTTGTCTTGTTTTATGTTTTATAAAAATAAAAAAACTGAAAAAAATGCTTAATTAAAATTTTATAAAATACAAAAATATATCTTCTTGTTAGTGTTGTCACTTTATGTTTATTTTTATTATTTGCTGTACCAAGTTGCTACTGTTATAGTCCCTGAATTTTTTATTGTGTAATTTATTTTTATTATTTCTGAGCTTCATGTTGTTTTGAATCCATGTATTGCTGATAACCATACCTACTGGTCATAGTCAAGGTTCCAGTCTAATTATCCCCTAATTAGACAACGCGTTGGTTACTCATAATTTTTTATGAGAACGTCCTCACCTCCTCGCTTCCTTGTGAGCTGGAGTGTATTAAATTTTTGTTTGGTTTACTTTTTGCCTAGAGGCCTAAATTTATGTTTTGATCTGTTTACGTTCGGAGGTTAAAGTGAAGACTTTCCACTTCGCTAGGTACTCCGTTAAACCCAATTACCTTCATCTTGACCTTTAGTTATAAATATCAGGGTAATGAAAACTGTAAATAGTAAGATAATATCATTTATTTATGTTGTTTAATAAGAAAAATACAGTGTGATAATAGTAAAAGTTGTATTTTCAAAAATATTTAAATAAAAGAACCACTAGTTAAAATAACCTGAAATTTGCCATGATATAAATAATGCAACCAGAATTAGCCTGGTGAAAAAAAAATTCAAAGTTTTTTTAGTAATTTAAACTGGACTCATCATAATGTGACAATTCATAAGCTAAAATTATTTAAAATCCTTATTTTTTACCATTTTTGAAATATCTGTATACAAAATAAATTCTTGCTTTGAAAGGTTTTGGTCATGTTGTGTCCTCCAAGTTTCCAAAATGATGCAGACCTTGTTTGGGGGGGTCTACTGCTTGGTGCCTTCTTTTAAATTATGAGAACTCACTTTGTCTGTTTGTGTTACCTTAGAGAGTTATGTTGGCTGCCTATATGGAACTTTAATAAAATGATCAACAAAATTTGCAACATTGTTTGAGCAAATGCTTAACAGGCAAGTGGTCCCATGCTATTTTTTTAAAAAAAAAAAGATTTGCAAGTGTTTTGTACATTGATACTCAAAAGGCAAATTACAATTAGTTTTTTTTTTTTTTTTTTTTTTTTTTTTTTTTTATTTTATCTTTTTTTTTTTTTTTTATTTTTTTTTTCTTTTTTTTTTTTTTTTTTTTTTTTTTTTTTTTATTTTTTTTTTGTTATATCTGTTAATTTTTTTATCCTACAGTATATAAAAAGAACCTTTGTGACATTGTGAAACCTCGTTCTGTATCATCTCCACGTTCGACATCTTTAGTTTTTCGAAAGGTCTCCATATTGACTCATCAAATCGAGAATTTGGCTCCACCTTCTAGAAAAAGGAAGATTTCTCCAGGATGCGATAAGAAGAAAATAGAGGAAGATATTTTTGCTCAGTATAGATAATAGTTGTGGAACATATTTCCACAGCCTATGATTGTATATATTTGTAAATATGATTTTGTATATTTTAAATGCTTAGAATGTAATAAATTTAGCAATGGAAATGACCATTTTGTGAGGTGCCTTCTTTTATGGTTTTTTAATTTCAGTAGTAATCTTTTGGAATCTGAATTTAAATAAACAATTTAGTTTTTAATTCAAAAATCTTTTTTATGTATTAAAACACATATATAGCTTCCTTTAAAAGGCTTGCATCAAGTTTTAATTGTGAAAATCAAATTAGATATCAGGTCACATATTCATATATCCCTAAATCAGAAATCTAATTATTCTTTAAGATAAAAACTACAAACACTATCTGACGTAATGTCAGTTAAAATTGTCTATAATATTAAAAATCAGTGAATAAAAGAGACTCTCCTGGTGAACATGAATGCTATTGGGCATTGGAATCTATATTGTTTCACCACGGTGTAACTAGTTGTCCTTCCTCCCGAAAAGCAAGACTGTCACAGGCGCCTCCTCCCCCAGGGGTCATTTTGTACTTTGATGTATAATTGTAGTTGTAGTTATTGTAATTAACAATGAAGAACAATTATTATGGACCGAGAAAACTAAACAGGTATTTACAGACAGAATATTGTAGCCACTCTAAAGAGTTGTAGGAAATCGAATTTCAGCTGCATGTCTTCTGGATTTCTACGTTTTCTCAGCTTGAGAGAGACTACAACATAACCCCGAGAGGCAAAAGTTGATAGCAGGTACTAATATTTCCTCTTTGTTTTTAGAGAACTCCTTGTCCATTGACGACCACTGAGCTTATGTCGTGATATGTCGACTGGTCTGCTCAGTTCATTTGTTCAGGAGAACTTCGTTGAATTGTATTTAATCATTTCAATTTCCTTGAGTATCCTGAAGTGCTGGCAGCAATGTAGCTAACATGTACAAAATATGTATGGCCTTCCATGGAAAAAATGAAAATTCACAAGAACTCGTACATAATAACGTCGGTCTCTGACCACCATCTCGAGGGAATACCTACTGTTTAATATTTATTTGTTGGTTCATAAGATGGCTTGAAGTTATATCTTTAGTGGCATCTCTACGGAAACAGTTTGCAGAGTTTTTTTCAACAAGTGGGTTGCTCTTTTCGGGTGTCCATCCGTAATAGCAAGAGATCGAGATCGATTATTTGCATCTTCCTTGTTTCAGGAAATGTCCAGTTTATTGAACTTTAATATAATTGAGACAGTTACGTACCATACGCAAGCAAATTGATTAGTCCAGTGCTTCCATAACTTAAAGAGTGCAACTATGGCTCAAGAAAATTCCAGGTGGGCACATACTCTGCATGCTATACTTTGGTAGATAAGAGCTACAGTTAATCAACATTTCCTGTATTGAGCTTGTATGGAACACCGTGGGGATTCTCAGCTAATTTTTGAAAAAATACACAGCACACAAAATTATTTTCAAATAAATTTATTCAAGAAATGAGGATAAAGGTAAACAACATTCAACTATGTTCAACATTTGTACACTGACAGTCCAAAATGTTTTTTTCTTTTTTGTGAGCCCAGAACTCCTACACTAGTGTATTTATGAGGGTAGACAAATTAACACCACAACTAATTCAGCCATATACTGGTTCTCACACAATGACTAAATTAGAACAGAAAACTAACGCAATTTATGTAAATGATAGAAAAAGTTTTGCATTCCTTGATCATGTGTAGCCAGTATTCATTTTGATTGTGACAGGGGCTAAAGCAAATTTATCTTTACAACATCACAGGAACAATTCAGTGACAGGCCCAGAGAGACTAGACAATGAACGTGTCATGAAATCTGTTCGCCGAGTGGTAACCGTGGAGATGGCATGGAATTTTCTATACTTTGTCTTTCTTCTAACTGAGCAAAATATTCGTAACTCAAATAATCCGCCATATTTTTTCAAGTCTCGAAAAGATCTCTCTACCTAAATTGTTGCCGGAAAGTTTCCGCAACCTAAAATATCGGTAACTTTCCGCATATAACCCCCAGAGTACCGAAGTATCGTTTGCTCTCAAAATTTACACAAGGTGATGTCACAACGAACGTTCGGTACGAACCGTAACTTCCAGAGTAAGACCCTACAACAACACTGTAGAATAAAAATTTGAAAACCGTATGAAAGCATTATTCAATGAAACAGTGGATACAGTAACGTAAGAACACGTAATTCTTATTTTTCTTTTAAAAGTTCTGACATAAGATGAAGGTCAAAGAAATGAAAGAAAATGTTATTAAACTTGAGTTGTTGATCTTTTTTACAAATCTTACCTATAGGGTATAATGATCAATCGATGGTTTTTTTTCTCTAAGTTGTTCTAAACCATTTCTGTTAAATAAATAATTGTTATCTTTAAAACTATTGAATTTCATCTACATCTTAGTATCTATCTAAACAGTTTTATAAAATGAATCCAATACAAAGTAAGAAATTCTAGTTTATCAATCTCTAGAAAGAGAAGTAGCTACATGTGTTTCTAGGGTGATGCTAAGTGGGTAACAGCTTAATGGTATACATGCCTGTATTGCCAGCTGCATTAGGAGAAAAAGGAAAAGTAAGAAAGTTATAGTTATATATTTTTCCTGATATCAAGTAAACTGGCAATAATCTGTGGAATTAAGCAACCTATTTAGTGTTAATCAGCTATCGTGAAGCACGGCCGTAATCTGCGATGAGCTATAATTGCTATAGTGAGGAACTTACAAAGTAAAGTTTGCACACTGTCAATATCACGCATAAACTATGAAAGTAATTGTATATATAATGATAAATATGTAAAAAACTTGATTGTGTGTAAATTTAATGAAATAAAACCTGTGCATGAAAAATAAAAAGAATTTTTATTTATGGGGTATTATAAATTAAATGTGACAGAGAGAAAATGTCTCCTACTGAAGAAGAAAAACAATTATAATTGTTTTTTAATTCTAATTTCCAATGTCTTATAAGACATTGGAAATTAGAAAATTAATATGTAGTATAAGGTTTAAACATTTTTTGCCCTCAAGGTACAAGCGAACGAAATTGGGTTGTAGTAACTCAAAGAGTTGCTAAAGCTCAAAGAAATAACTCAAAGAGTTCAAGGTTTTTTTTTAATCATCATGCATAATTTATAAAGGTTATTAAAAAAGAAAAAAATCTAGCCATATTCATTCGATCGACTTTTTAACTGACGCTTAACATGTGGTTATTTCTAATTATATATGAGATGAGCCTTTAATACATTAGTTGTTACCATTAAAACGTGCGCTTTGCTTTTAATAAACGTAGCTGTTCGACGCTTAACATGTGGTTATTTCTAATTAAATATGAGATGAGCCTTTAATACATTAGTTGTTACCATTAAAACGTGCGCTTTGCATTTAATAAACGTAACTGTTTCTAGATAATAGCTATTAGGAAAAAAAATAATGAGCTGAATAACTTCTTGCAACAGCTGGATTTCAAACTTTATAATTTAGATTTCGGTGGCAACGATCTTGAGCTATTTCGTCACTGGTTTGTTGTTTATTTCCGCTTACTCCAAAGTTGTAGATGGTGCGGGAACTTGTGTCTGTCAGGCGGATGGTGTTGTGGTGTTTGGACGTTCGGAGAGATCGTTTTAAATGGTGACATCAACTTTGGCCGTTAGGATTTCACACATCATGAAGTGAGACAATGTTTCAGTTCCACAAGCTATGGGAAATGTTTGTTTATGTAAAGATTTCATTTGAATTTCATCGGTAGCTTGTATCATATTGAAAAAAGGATTTAAATCATTATGTGGAGCCCCACGCACGTCCAAGTTACTGGTAAATATATTTAAAACTCAACTTTTGTTTTCATGAATGTTTTATTGTTTATACTCTGGGGAACATTTTCTAATATAGTATCTGATATTAGATAGAATGCTTAACAATTTTACTGCATCCTTTTAAACCACTTGGTGGCTATTCTACAACATATTTCGTGTTTAACTATTGCTTTTGATAAACGAAATTACTATTATTGTCTTCTTTTTATTCTATGTTCAAATTAAATTTCTTTACTTTTGTTCTATAATTCAAGTATAATTTTTTAGTAAAGCATATAATTGAATTTTACAAGGAATGATTATGTGAATATTAATTGAATGGACTTAGTATATATGTATAAATTTTTGAAAAAGTCTGTATTGCATTCTTTTTATGTAACAGAATATTCGTAATCAATATTCTTTTACAATATTCATTAGATACTGCTGAATAACAGCAAATTCAGGCTACTGGAGGAAATATTTCTGACCTTTTATTATTAAAGAGTAATTGTATTTTACTGTCATCCAATTAGAAGCTATATAAAAATTAAGGGACATTAAATGTATAACTGCAAAAATTTATTCATATATGATATTCTATTTTTAAAGTCTATAAAATAACACAAGCTTTTAAAATAAATTACTAAGGTGAATATGTAGAATATTCAGGTGGTATTTTGCATGTTGTTTTACAATTAAATATAATTAATAGTTAGTCAACATTTATTTAATTACCCTTTATTGGGTATTTTTTTTTTAAATAAAATTTTCATCATTATGCATGACATTTTCAAAATGTGTTTAGACCAAGATAAGTTAGTCTTTATTTTTCAGTTTTATAAATAAAATGAATGGTAATACAAATCATTCATTCATATTTAGTGTTTTAATAGTTTTTGTCATTCTCCAGGTTTGTTAATAAAAGCTGTCTTCTTTTTTAATTTAATGCCAAATAGATTTTATTCATTTAAACCAATGTTTTAGATTTAAATTGGATTTTTTTTATTTAAATATTTCTTTTACAAATTAAACTTTAAAACTGAAATGATTTAAGTTATTTAAATAAATGATAATCTAATCATTAATCATAACATCATAATTAAAGATTATGTGTTGATATATCATTTTTTTAAGTATATTATTACAAGTGTAATAATATTCGTACATGGAAAACCATGTATTAAATGCATATACTAGGATCTTTTTCACTCTTCAAGAAACTGTTTGATATTTTTCATTGTTTACAAATTTAAAACACTTTTTATCATTTTTCACAGCAATACTATTGAAATGAACACAAAAATAAATATAAATGAAAACATTATTGTTTTGATGTCAAATTTAAAAGAAAGTTCTAAAAGTATTCTATTTATTAGCTACTTAATTACTAAAAGAAAGGTAATATTAAACCTTACTTTTGATTTGCGAATGCTAAGGTATGATTTACTGTACATTTTAATGTTGCTGCCACATTTTTTTACCCTTGGTGGCACCTTTTTTTTATATAATAATAAACCATGCTTAAAAAATTCACAGTGTGAAATAAAGTATTGTTCATTTAAATCAATGATTGAAAAATCCATCTTTTTAAAGCATGATTTATTTGAGGAGGATATAAATTCTCCAACTTCTCAAAATTTTTGTTTATTTTGTAAAATGAATCGTTCTTTGTAACTGCAGGGCCCCAAATCTCAAAACTAAAGTTAAAACTAATTATTTATTATAAAACATGAAAGAATCAATTATTAAAAATCCAGTGATTTATATCATGGTGATATAAATTATCCATCCTCTCAAAATTTTTGTTTATTTTGTAAAAAGAGTCATTCTTTGTAACAGCAGAGCCCCAAATCTCAAAACTAATTATTTTTTGTAAGACATGAAGAATTTAATAAAATAAAAATTTTCATACATTTATCCATGGATAACTGTGTGTAATTGCGAGTCAAATTACTGATCCCTATCCCCATCATTTTCATAAATTCCATTAATTGTAGGTTAGTGAGAAGGAATATTTTTATTGGTTAAGGCATTATCTAAATAAAAATGTAGCTTTTGAAATGAGGCATGTAGGTTTCTTGAAATTACATTCACTCACTTTTTAAAGAAGTTTAATTGAAATTTTTGCTATCGACTGGTTTTAATTAAATAAATATTACCACAAAACTTATATTTGTGCATTCATATGTAGAAAATATATAAATTGGTGTCAGAGAAAAAGATAATAAATATTTATTAGTTTATACTTAAAAATTAGCATTGGATTTGTTATGCTGTCATTTTCACTTGAAGGCCTAGTATTGTTTCAAATCAAAACATTTGAAATTAGTTGTTTCCTCTACAGTTTTTATGATTTCTTTTTTATGCAATCAGTTTTTTATATTGGTTCCATCATATAATGAACATTTGGATATACTAACGGAAATTAAGGAGTAGTCCCGGTCTAATTAATCCTTGTGCAGCAAGACAGTAAACCATAATAATGCTGCCAACTAAACCAGACTAAATGGTAAGGCGATATTATAGTTGGATCCTGCTTATGGATGTTCGTAGTCATTCAGAATCGGCTTTAAGCTGTTCTTGTTTCGTTCGTGTGGCAAAACAGTAGATTGTAGTTTTCCAAATCGACCAACCAACTCCTGCTACAAGCGTCATAAGCGAGTGCTGCGTATCAATTATCTTGTTTTTTTTTTCTTCGACGTAGGACAGGTACTTGAAAGGCCCCGTACCTACCTTTCGTCATGTCATCTGTTCCACTCTGTTGCGTCGAAAGCAAGTCGACGGAATTTGGCTAATCATTCTCAGAGGTAAACAAACGTGTTTCGGAAAGAGAATCTTGTTTGCCCGACTGAACGACAATTCCTTTCGAGAGAGAGAGGCCGTCTCGCACACACTCTGCTGGTTTTGACAATTTTTTTTCTTTTTTCTCTTCCGCGAAATGTTTGTCTCACCATGAAGGTGAATGGTGTGGAGATTATATGAGTGCTTTGCTTGCCTTCTCCAGGCGATTCTGATATTTCCTGACTACAAAACCGAAACTAGAATGTTTCACTGAAATATCGTTTTATTTAGGCGAGTCAAAAATTACGTGTTTTGGAATGTTACTTTGACGTGTTTTGAATGTTACCGGTTGACTTAGATCAGGACCGTATTAGATTTTATAAGAAGATTGGTTACCTTTTTGCGTATGGAACATCCGTATTTAAAATTTCTTTGGTTTGAAGGGCTACGGTCTACTTCCTTGTGATTCGGAGAAGTCGAGTACAACAATGCTGTAAAAGACGTACCCAATGTTTTTTGAGATGAGGTTAGCTTTTAGTGGGAAAATGTAGATTATTTTACAAGACCAATTAAATTCCAAAATTATAATTAAGAAATTAAGAAAACCAAAATAACGTGTGGCACCTTACATTGACTTTACTTAAGTGTAGGTCATGAGCTGTAATTGTCAGTATTCTGAATGGTTGCTATCCATTTCCGATGCTGTTATTTAAAAATTCATAAAATAACGTGTCAGCTTAACTAAGACAGATATTATTTACGCGATAGTGTTACTATATTTTGTAAAATAGAGAACAAAAACTCAGACTAAAATAATTACTTTTCACTCTATGAAAAAGTCGAGAAAATTACTTTCACTGTATGAAAAAGTCGATTTTTTTTCACCAGTTTTTTCAGCCAGTATGTACTACGCTGAAATCACTGAATCGTGCTTTTCTTGTCCGTTTAGAGGTCGGCCTTCATTTTACATGGAACAAAGTTACTTTACGTCATTCCTACATGAGAAAAGATAAAAAAAACTTTAAAAATTCATTAACGATTAGTCAGTGATTAGTGAGTTTCATATTCTCCAACAGCTGTTCCATAGCTTTTTTTTTTTTTTTTAATTTAATTTCACCACATTTCTTGTTCGTGACATAGAGTTCAACATTTCTCAAACGATTTTTCGTGAAAGGTCAGTCTGAAATTATCCAGTGTTTTTTTCTATGCGGTCGTTACACCGAGTCTTATAAAATCTTTTACAATGTGCTCAGTATGTTTTCGTGCACACAAAAAATATTTTTATTTTATTAAATTTGTTTAATTATAATTAAACTATGTAGAATTTTTAAAATGATGTAAATGAAAGTATTTTTCTCTGAACTCATGAAGTTATTTTTTAATTAGCTGTCTTAAGCACTCAGCATTGCCTGGGTATTTTTCATGACTTTCAGGATTTATCAAATACTGCAGAGGGTAAAATAAAGGAAATTATAAAAACTGTATTTTTTGTGTTTAGAAAGTATTGGCGCATAGTCGATATATTTTATTCTGAGGTAAAAGAAAATTCAGAACAATTATATTTGAAAATTAATTGCTTGTAGATTTAAAAACACTTTAATGTGGACAGAAACTGTCCACATTTATGTGCTCTAAAATGTAAAAAATGCAAATTTGGTTGAATTAGTCAAAAATTTTAGATTTTTTTTAAAGAATGAAAAAAATCATTTATTTATGTTTGTGAAGAAATATTTAAATTAAATTTAAACTTTTTTTGAAATTCTATCTCATTTTTACATGCTGATATGTTGCGGGTATCTAGAAGACAGTTATATAAGTCTCATAAAAAAAATTGCCATGAAAGTCCGTGTTAGAAGTATTTTAGATTTCAAAATTCCTGATGCGTGTCACCTCAAATAAGTTCCTGTGTTATTTATATGACACGCGTGTCAAAAGTTCGTCATAACTGTGTTATACCGCGCAATTTCTGCAACTATTAAGTACCTGTTTAAGAGTCTAAATGCTAAGTTAAATTCAGGAAGTTTAATTGCACAAGTACTGACCTTTTAACAGACATAATTTAAAATGTGTCTCCATGCTTGCGAATTCGAATTAATCCATCTTTAAAGCTTATGAATCATAAGTTTGATTGTAATACTTATCAGTTTGAATTAATTATTCATTGATATACATGGATACTAAACATTAGCTCACCCCGGAAACTGAATAATTAATACTTTATACATATTGTTTCGTAAACTAGCGATGAAATAACGAAGTTGATGTTGCGCTATTAGTAATTTGGCGAGAATTTCAAAAGCGGAAGGCTTATGATTTACACTTATACCTTTATGTAAGAATAAATCATAAAGACCATTTTTTCCTGGTATGTTATTTTTTTTTTTTTTTTTACTAAATGCTCTACATTAGTACTGGGTGATGTATCGATATATCGGGCTGCATAATGACATTAATTTAAAAACTTTCATTCCCACGATGTATTACGGTATAGGACGAATGCCAATATAGTTAAATCAGTTTAAAATTCTTTAATCTTCGAGGTGTTAGGATTTCCGATATTTTGACATAACGCGAGGGCGTGAAAGCTATGTCCGATATAACATTCCCGATATACAAATATCGTCTTTCCGATTCCATTAACAGCGAATTCGTGGAATAACATGATCGCCGATTATCAACATCGTGAAATCGTTTTTCTTACTTCACGTGATGGAATGGACGCATGCGCGATATGGCATTCTGATGTATGAATATCTTCTTTCCGATTCCTTATATTGTGAGTAACATTCGCGATAAATGATCGTTCATTTATGAACATCGTGGAATATTTTTACCAACTGCTATCACATTCAGATATTGTATGAAAATTTGACCTGTTAGGCTTAAACATTTTTAATTGGAAAATATAGAGCTTCATTACTGCTCAAAAATGCAGATGTATTTTTGTCGTAAAATAAAAATTACAGCATGTTCTTCCATATCATTACTTCAAATTGAGCAAAATTTTTTTGTTTGGCTTGTTTATATTTCTTGTTTCAAAACACTTCATTGTGAATAATTTTAAATTATTTTCTAGAATGCTAATTCGAAATGTCTTTCATTAAATCTTAATTTTCTAAAAAGAATTTTATTTCATGCATATTTTCTAATGCTGCAATGCAATAAATCTTAAAACAAGCTTTAAAAATCATCAAAATGTAATTTCTTTTATTAATATATCGTTAAATAGCGAGATAAAGCTTCTTATCGTGATGTCAGGTTTTCAACATTGTTTAATCCTTCTCCATAGTAATTTTTCCTCTATTAAATAACTACTTTTCCGGTCTCCCTCAAAGAGGTTAAATTTTCGAATCTAATTTAGAATTCTAGAAATTTGGAATTAAGATGAAATGGCTTATTTGGCGCCATTTGTCGCATGCTGTAAAGGATTTATGAAATTCAGTTGAATCTAAGGGACATGGAATTCATAACAATTGTTCTCAAATGTATTTCACAGGTAAGGGGTTAAAGCGATCACTGCATCCGATACTTTACAAAACTTCGATACTTGCAAAAATAATTAGGAATAAATAAAACAATATAATTTAAAAATTAAATACTTATATTATTTTTGAAAATAATCCCGAGAAAGAATAATATAAAAAACAAATAAATTGAATGTTACAAATTGAACGAAAGTACATAAATACATACGCGTTCAAAAACGGGAAAATATACAAAAATACAACAAAGTTTGTTTTTAATTTATTTAATTTGATGATAAAATGTTCCGCAATTCTTCCAAAATCGGATTTTTAATCTGCTTAGTAGCTCTTCACTGGTGTTTGTTACATCTTTTTATAGATTAAAACCAATTGTTACGACATTTCAAAAACTACTTTGGTTTAATTTTTATTTTTATATCGCTATCTAGAATAATTTAATAGTAATTTTTAAAAATAACTACTGTGGAAATTCATTTATACGAAGCTCACTTGCGCGAAATATTCAGTTATACGAATTACTTCTCGTTCCCTCGCGAAACTCCTATGAGTCCTATGTAATAAATTATTTAGTTATACGAAGTACCCCTCGTTCCCTGGCGAAACTCTCATGAGTCCTATGTAATAAATTATTTAGTTGTTCGAAATACCTCTCGTTCTCTGGCGAAACTCCCATGAGTAATATGTAATAAATTATTCAGCTATACGAAATACTTCTCGTTCCCTATGGAAACCCATAAGTCATGTGTAATAAATTATTTAGTTATACGAAGTACCTCTCGTTCCCTGTCGAAACTCCTATGAGTCCTATGTAATAAATTATTTAGCTATACGAAATAC
>CM063497.1:17041986-17069486 GCA_032207245.1 Pardosa pseudoannulata
AATACTTTCCTTTAGTTCCGAATTATCAGAAATAAACCTCGTTAGCTCTCCTGACTTATAACCCTACTGCTGACTACCCCGATTAAAGCTTAGTTCGATGGGAAGGTATTTTCGAAATTAAACACCTTGCGATTGTTTTACCGTATCTACAAGATTATCGGATTAAATGTATTTACTTTCTTCATGTACGTGCGATGGGTGATTTTCAAGGGATCTCTGTGTGATTAAATCTTTAATTTTTTCGATTAATATATATATATAGTGTTGTATTTGTGGCAAGAATAAGTCCGGGTGGTACTACGCCAAAAGATTTATTTTGTGAATTATATTCGTTACCATTAACTTGAAATTAAAATACGTATTATGTATTGTAATTACGAGGGAAAATATTGCGGATCAAATCATTGAATTTATAGAGCAGTTTGTCGCAACGTCACGAACTACTATAATGCCCTTCCCATTTATTTTCATGTTTACAACAGACAATTCATTTTCATAGGTTACAATAGACAAAACCGCCCTTCCCTTTGAAACTAAAGCCAGAATTGTCATAATTTGAGAATTTGCCCTACTGCGTGAAATCGCCTTATTGGGGAAATAATAAAAACGAGTCGTTCCTGGGTTATTAAATTAAAAATGAGTCCTTCCTCGGTTGTCATTTTAAAAATGATTCGTTCCGGTTCGTTAGTTTTACAATTACTGGTACCTCGAGGTCGCCACAGCCCGTACTCATGCATAATGAGCAATTCCTATAACATTTTATAGTAGTTTACAAACTTTACCAGCTTTTAAACCCAACTTCAAGACCTTCAAGATGATGGTGCAACTGGATTCTACGGGCCGAGAATCCAGAGATTTCTAAACCGTAAGCATAAAAATGACAACGAGCTGAAAATAAAACAGATAAAATATGAAAGAAAGATATAGTATGATGAATTCGTGAGTTCATAACAGAAAAAACCAGAGAGGAGAAAGTTTAGGGTTAGAAAATACATTTTTTTGTGGCCAGGTACATTCGTACTCTGCAGCGACGAGCGATGAAGTGAATACTTTTTTGATTCTGAAAGATTAACCCGAAACCGAAAGAACCAATCAGAAATCATGGATTCGTCCAATAGAATTTCAGTAAATAGACCAATGAAATTTCATGGCTGCCAACTTGTTCAAACCTCGTTTTTATAGTCATGCCTCTATGTACATAGAATGAAATGGTAAATTTATCAACCTGTTTATGACTGCTTCTATTACAAAGGAATGTTCTTAACGCTTTTCATGCTTGAAAACAATAAAAAGCTTGAAATGTATACATTGAAAATATTTCATGAAGGGTCCATACCCATCTAACCCTTCTTCCTTTAAATATGTCCTTGAACCTCACGCTAACCTTTATCTTTTGGTGCTTTTCTTACCTCGGGGTATCTTCCAGAACTGCGTGATAGGATCATGCATATTAGGAACTAGCATATAGCCCGTCATATGAGAGGATCAGTAAAATTTTGCTAACCCTAACTCATCAAGAATCCAATATGGATGCCTCTATCCCTTCCAGGTCTTTTGACCATAGCGGAATGTAGTAGGTTCAAAGATGTTGACTCGCGATATCTTCCGAAGTTTGCCGAAGTTCAACAGCGATACTTGGAAATGTCAAATAGCGAGGGGTACATTATACACCAAACAGCGAGCGAGCTAGATCAGTTAAGGGCTTACTCAGGACGTTGAGAGTTGGTTTGAACATTCGTTATGACGTCACTTTGACGTCAGCTTGCGGACATTATGAAAGCAAACGGTCAAGCTGACGTCAAAGTGACCTCACAATGAACATGCAAACCGTCTCGCAATGTCCAGAGTAAACCCCTTATACAGCGATCAACGATGAGGCTGTTTGAATGTCCCAGATAGTTCCAAACCGTGTGGTTATGTGTAAAAAGCAAACACACAAACGAACAAACTTCTTAATTTTCAAAGATATATAACTTAAACGCTAGATATTTATTAGTCCGTGAAATAGATTCCTAGACTTTTATGAAAAGAATTGGTTGTTAATACCGGTGATAAAATTTTCATTGGAACAAAAAATAACCGATGATTCAATTTAAAATGATCACATATGTACCTGATCTACTATTTAAGCCAAATATAAAAGAAGATTATTGACGTCATATCTAAGTTCAATGATAAAACGTATGTAAATAAAGCAGACGATATTTAAATCATTTAAAATAAGAAATGATTGAATGAGATGGTTAAAGCAATGACGTCATAATGCTAGAAAAAAGTTATTTTTTACCTATTTATTATGTGATAAATTGATAAATTAAATCTCCTGCTCTTAAAAGGAGAAAATAGGGTTTGAAATTGTGGCATTAATCGCTCGGAAAGGGAAAAGGAGTGGATTTCGAACTTTTTAAAGAGGGCAGCATTTTTCGCTGTGATATGAAGTCTATTTATTTCAATTTATATTAGAATCGGATCGACAGTTTAGGGGAAGATAAACTTGACTCGCTTTGAATTTTGCTAGCCTTAATTCATCCAGAATCCAATATGAATGCCTCTATCCATTCCAGGTCCAACCGCTTCATACATTTGAGGACATACGGACAGATAACTTAGGCTATTATTATATATTGGATACCATTGTTAGTACCGTACCAAGTTGAACAGAGTCAGGAACTGCACTACATGATATAGAACACCTGTAAGAACTGTAGATTAAACTTGAATTATATCTGTATTTAGTACAATGTTCATTTTTGCTTTTATTCCTCTTAGAATTGTTTAGCATAACCCTTTGAAAACCCCAGAGGAAATTATGAATAGTCCTGTATATTAGATAAATGTAATAATTTTTGTGATAACCTTTATTTATTAATAGAAATATTATTAAACATTATGTGTAAATAGTTGTAGAAGATCAATGATATTTTATGCGCGGACATTGTTCCAAATGCCTTAAAATAAACACAGAATCACCGCATTGAACCATGGAAATACAGCTAGTAACTTGGACTTAAGATATTCATCAATATTCAGCAGAAATGATTCAGGCGTTAATAGGTTAAAAGGACAAGTCACGGATAACATCCTTTTGTTTCGGCGTGTGTGAAACGAGCGTCGGCAGCTGCATATCCTATGAATCCCGTGAAAGCGAAAGAGATTAAAAAAATGGGCTTATTCGATAGTCGGGCAGAAATGGAAAGTGAAAATAAATGCAGCTGGAGGGGTTTGCATTCACAAATATAAAGAAATAGATCACGTTGATAAATAATTTAAACAATTTTTGTTCTCAGATTCTCCCTTTTTGCTTCGGATGAAATAAAGCATTTGATAGCAAAAATTTCGTTCTTCAGCTTGTTTCTTCCCCATTTTCCCCATGTTCTCAGATTCTCCCTTTTTACTTTGGATGATATAAATAAAGCTTTTAATACCGAAAATTTCGTTCTTCAGATCGTTTCTTCCTCATTTTCCCCATATTCTCAGATTCTCCTTTTACTTCGGATGAGATAAAGCATTTAATACCGAAAATTTCGTTCTTCAGCTCGTTTCTTCCTCATTATCTCCATGTTCTCAGCTTCTCCTTTTACTTTGGATGAGATAAATAAAGCATTTAATACCAAAAGTTCCGTTCTTCAGATCGTTTCTTCCTCATTATCTCCATGTTCTCAGATTCTCTTTTTTACTTCAGATGAGATAAATAAAGCATTTAATACCGAAAATTTCGTTCTTCAGCTCGTTTCTTCCTCATTACCTCCATGTTCTCAGCTTCTCCTTTTACTTTGGATGAGATAAATAAAGCATTTAATACCAAAAATTCCGTTCTTCAGATCGTTTCTTCCTCATTATCTCCATGTTCTCAGATTCTCTTTTTACTTCAGATGAGATAAAGCATTTAATACCGAAAATTTCGTTCTTCAGCATCTCTTCCATATTTTTCCCATGTTCACAGAATCTCCTTTTACTTCGGATGAGATAAATAAAGCATTTAATACCGAAAATTTCGTTCTTCAGCTCGTTTCTTCCCTATTTTCCCCATGTTCTCAGATTCTCGCTTTTTACTTTGGATGAAATATAGCATTTAACAGCAAAAATTTCGTTCTTCAGCTCGTTTCTTCCCCATGTTCTTAGATTCTATCTTTTTACTTCGGATGAAATAAAGCATTTAATAGCGAAAAATTTCGTTTTTCAGCTCGTTTCTTCCCCATTTGCCTGATGTCTGAATCCATTTTGTATTCTTTAAACGTTACGTGCGTACGTATGTACAGGGAAACTTTAAATTTGAAACTTTAAGCATCCATTTTGGCTATTTTCTTGGTAACGTTTTTACATACGTATGTGTGTGTCATATTGCGCTAAAACGGCTACACATCGAATGTTTTCATGTTATTTTTTAGGTCTTTTGTGGAGCCGCGGTAGCTCAATCGGCAAAGGCAACGCACTCGTAATTGAGAGGTTGCGGGTTCGGATCCCGAGCCGGCCTCAGTTCCGCCGTGTTTGTTAAAGGTGGGTGGTGCACGTAAAACAGGTTCGTGATTACCATGTCCTCCGGGCAGTCCAAGTCTATGGGTCTTTTGCTTGGTCCCTGCTTCAAAATTAAGAGGACCCACTTGAGTATAAGTCGTACTTTCACCCTTAAGGTCTTCGTTGAAACGAAAAGCGCCCATTTGCCTTAATACGAGAAACGTGCTTGGTTTGACCACGTGGCACAAGACAACAGGGTCTTTTGTGACATGTTGATGGTCGAATGGTTAGGGCGCTGATCTTCGGTACCGTAGTTCGTGGGTTCGAATCCCACTGGGGCAGGGTTGTTCGCAGCCTTTCAGAATCGGCTTTAAGTTGTAGGTCCTGGTTTCAGTAGTCCCTCAGTTGCAAAAAAGTAGACCGTAGCACTTCATAGAAGACAAAACATGTTGTGATGGGTTATTGTGCAATTTCATATTTTATTTCAGTCTCCACTGTATTTAACAAAAAATGTCAATATAACAAATATTAAAACCAGAGTTTCAACAATGTAAATCAAATAATTTATATCAATAATTTCAATTTTTAACATAAACCATAGAAATCTATTTGAAACACTTGGTTTTGTAAATAGTATAATGAAAATTCATTTTGAAGTGAGAACAGCTGCCTAACTTACGTTCATAATTAAATCTTTGGATAAGCAATAGAGTAAGAATTTTTTTTTGCCGCTCGCCATCTAGCGGCGAACCGAAGAAACTATCGTCAGTTGACTTCCAACAGCGGTTGGGTATCTTTGACCAGTATTATATCTCCGGGGATCTAATGTTTAATTGTTGCTTCTAGATTTAAATGTTTAAGTATTAATTTGTAACTGTTCGATGCTCTCTTAGAATATGCCAATAAATAAAGTAGGTGTTAATCTTAGTAAAGAACGATTACAGTAATATTGTGTGTGATAATTAGCATTTTTGTAAAATTATTAATATCTCTTAAAATTTTTAAATAAAGTCATTTTATTATATACTAATTTTGCTATGTTCCCATAGTATCCTCTGGGGATATTTTACTTTAGAATGTTTGTTTGCTTAGAATTTGATCTTGATACACTTGAAATCACTTGTATAATGCAATAGATTTGGTTTCTAATGGCCATATATTGCCTTATATACTACAATATTTTTTTAACATTATCATTTAATAGTTTTTTCTAAAATTTAGAATGAACCCTGTATTAAAAATTTCAGTCATTTTCATATTTTTATAATATATATATATATATATATATATATATATATATATATATATATATATATATATATATATATTAGGGTTGGCACGTTTTTGCCAAAGGTGGAAAAAACATGGAAAAAAACGGTAAAAATCGTCCTGGCAAAAAATACATTTTTGCCACTTTTTGCCAAGAGGCAAAAAATGGATATGTTTTATTTACAAGGATGTAACTATTTTAACTTTTACTAATTTTAACTCTAATCTAAAAATACATAATATAATGTTTTTTTAACATAGAATATTCAATGCATTATTGAAACAGTAATCTAAATCTAAAGTTATACTACCTAGAGATAAAAAAAAAGATAAAATGAAGATTGATTTTGCAAGTTTTTATGTGCAATGTTGTTTTTAATGTAATTATTAGCTTATTTCCCCTACAAACTGTAGGTTTAAACGTTTTTAGTACTTATATAATATATATATATATATCTTATATGTATATATACACATTGCAATTAAAGACAACATTACTATATTAAATTGATAAATAAAGAAAACCTTTTTAATCCCATGCCTCCATCATATAAATTCATTTACAAAAATAGAACATTGTATTTTCGTTGCTAACATCAATGAAAATTATTTTAAATTGTTTAAATTGTCAAATTAACACTAATGAAATACCTAATTAATATTCTGATTTAAGTCTCAATTGTATTATGTACAAAATTATTTATTATTTTGTTATTTATTAATTATTAATTATTTTGTACATTTTTAAAATCCTGCCAATTTTTCTAGATTTTTTTCATTTTTGCCGGTTTTTACCAGGTTTTTTCTAGTTTTTGCCACTGTCCTGGCAAAAATACCATTTTGCCGGCAAAATCACCAACCCTAATGTATATATATAAATATTTTAAATTATGCATTGTACAGAATTATACTAAGAAGAAAACTTATTAGGAATTAGTCTTCCTTATTTCTAGTAGCATATTATGAATTATAGGAGTATATGTATAATGTATATGCAGTGTATAATGTATATTGTTGTAAATAAATGTAGTTAGAATAGTATAGTATTGTATGCACAATCTAAAAAGTATAAAATCTGAAAAAAATAAATAAATAAAATTAATTATGCATGCATATTTAAAAAATTGAAACGAAAATCTGAATAATAATTTTGAATTTTTACTATTTTATGTCTCCTTTGGATAGAGTTAAAGAAGTATTGTAATTGCAAAAAATTCTTGTTTATAACGAAATACCTATGTAATGAAAAAATCTCAATATGACTGATATTGACGCTGCTTGTCGCCATAGCTAGTCATAAAGGACTTAATATGTATCTGATAGAAAGTCATTCAATTTCGTAGGTAGTTTCTAAGCAACATTTCACACTAATACTTATGAGTACCTAAAAAATGCTTGTAAAAATAGAAAGTACATTCTAAAAATATAGTTGGCTTTATGTATACCTCCCCCCCCCAAAAAAAAATAAATAAAAATAAAAGTAAAGTCTCCTAAATATACGAAAGTTTAGTCGCCTGTGATCTATATAAAATTTTTGGAACGAAACATAAAGGTCAGTTAAGAAAATATATTCTTAGTTTGTAAAGAACAAGCTCTTTTGGTCCTTGGCCCAGTTTTCTTAATAAAGTATTCAGCACTGATCCATAAAAGGCAAGCCAGATAAAAATAATTCTTAAAGTCTCCAAATAATCAAATGGATACTCCTATAAAACCCTAATAATATATATCGGTTGAATTATCACCATGGTAACGGACACGTGACGAAACTAACACTCCGACTACCATTAGCTCTTTGTTACTAAGGTAACAAGAAAGTACTGAGCAGTATGATATCGTAAGAATGATGTATAATAATAGAGTTCAGAGAAAAGGGCAATGTATACTGAAATTATTTTTCGATTTTATTCCGGATGTCATTTTTCTTATAGAAAAATAGAGTTGGTTTCGACCTTGCTACCTTGTCTATTTTACTGATCGCTTTTCTAAATTGACCTGTTCTTTTGCGCCATTTTTTTTTTTATCTTTTAAATTGACCGTTGTTCTTTTGATGATATGCCCAGATTTTTTTTGTTTCTTCTGCTTCTCCCGGTCTTGAGACTGTCAGTTTTTTGGGGCACGGTAACTTTTTGATTAGTTGAATTTATCCAAATCATCAAAAGAGTTTGGTTATCTATAATATTGGTTTGGTTTTGGAGCACTAATGTCTACTTTTTTGCCACATTTGGGCTAATGAGATCTCTGTAATATGGGAAAGATACATTCTCGATTCTTTAAAAGAAATAGTTTAAATTTACGTATTTCGCAAAGAAAGCAATACAATAACTGTACCATAATGTGCAGAAATTTTAGGGAATAATATATAAGGACATAAGAACAAATTTTGATTAGATTCAAATTTACGTTTGTACGTAAGTAGTAAACTTTAATTTGGAAATGTTAACCCTTAATTTGACAAGATGTTTTTTTCAAATATTTTTTAATTTTAATTTCTGTTATTTTCCCATGTCAGTATAGACATTAGGATCTCTGTAAAATAAACAAAAAAAAATATCATTTTCCATTTTTGAGTTAATTAATGTCAGTGTCCGCTGTGGCGAACACTGACAATTATGTTATATAGTAGTTATAAATATACATGTCCGGTGTAGCGGACTTAGCGAAATTAAGGGTTAAATTTGATCATCTTAGAATGCCTTTTTTACGAGTTTCAGCTTATCACACGTGCGTATGTCGCATAACTCTATGTTGGTCTGTTGCAGCATCTAATAATGCAACAAATCGTCTCCGAGATGTAACGTCTGAGTGATGACCGAATGGGTAGGGCGCTGCTATTCACTACCAGTGTTCATGGCTTCGAATACCACAGCTGGCATGGATGTCGTAGCCATTTGAAATCGGCTTTAAGCAGCAAATCCCGGTCTGATCTCTCTTCAATATCAGAGTTCGTGGGTTCGAATCACAGCTCGTATGGATATTCGCAGCCGTTCGGAATCGGCTTTAAACAGTAGATCCCGATCTTATCGGCCCTCGTGTAGCAAAAACAGTAAACTCTATCTCTACAAAATAACCAACTAACTAACCTACGTACCTAATAGGCCTACAAGAAAGTCTTGTGTTGTCCACATCAGATTATTTTTTATATAAAAATTAGTTTACTAGTATTACTCATATACGCTTTTTCAAGTCGCAGACGACAATTTCGAATTTTGATTCTAAGTTCGTTCAGCTAAGTTCAATTTTTAAAAAAAGAAATTATCTTTTATGATTAATAGACAAATAAATACCTTGAAAATTTCCAGCGGTATGAAAAGTACCATTTTTATTTTATTTTTGTAGCTATAATGAGTTGGAAATATGTGGATTCCTAAAAGGGAAAATTATTAGAGCATAGTCCCTACCGTGGTAAAATGATGTCAATCGTTCAAAGTGTCAGTTATAGAAAGGTGTGGAACAATTAAGCTGTCAAATTGACTCCCCTCTCAGCTAAGAATAGGAAGCATATTGCTTGCGAGAACTTTCAGTTAACAAAAATTCGTTGAGCAGGTTGGGAAAAAATGCGACCACGAGTGAATGCCACATTTGCAGTTCAAATATTTGTGTTTTAACAGAACAGGTGGCGGTGAGGGAAAATTGCTATTGTTAGTATCAAAGTTTTGCTGACACATTTATATTTTAACTTCCGTATTTATTTGGAATGAAAATTCATGTCACTAAACTCTGAGAGAGACATCGCCAAACTGTCGATCGCGAGTTACTAGTAGCTTGTCGGGTTGTTTTGATAAATCGCAGGGTTCTGATTAGGTTGAAGTTGCTCCTCTAATCTTTCATAGATTTTTTTTTCTTAAAGAGCTTTATCTAAAGAAATAGTCTTTTTTTTTTTTTCCCCAAGTTTCAGAATTTGAAGTATTTGGTGTAAGTGACGCGCCCATCAAAGTTGACGAAAGACGAGCGAGTGTTTTATGCGGACAATCCGTCAACTTTAGAGTCGAAGATGGCCGAATGGCTAGGTCGTTGACTTTCGGTACCGGAGTTCGTGGGTTAAATCCACTGTAGCATGGATGTTCGTAGCCGTTCGGAATCGGCTTTAACCCCTTCCGGTAAAATGACGAGTCTAGCTCGTCATTGGTTTTTCATTCCATACCGCACAATGACGAGCTACACTCGTCATGCGATTAAAGTTACTGTTAAATATGATAATTAATTTAGTTTAAAATTTCTAGTGTACTGAATTTGGCAACACTTTTATCACTTGTGAAAATCACAAGTCACTATTGCATATTGTTTACTTGGTACAAGTCATTGCCAAATGAATGAGTCAGAATAAAAGAAAACCTACTAAGAAATGCCGTGTGTGTTACAAGAATCCAATTAAAAGTGAGACTACTTGGCGGTGTAAACAATTAAGAATTCCTTTGCACTTTGTTTTGAAAAGTACCACTAGCTTGAAGACTATTATCTGTATACCTTATTAATGTTTTGCTTTGATATTTTCTTAATTTTACTGTTTCTGATATTATTTAACACTATGTAAAAAGTGGATTTTAATTAAGAATATGTAAGAATTGTAAAATGAAACAAGTTTTATAAATAAAAATTAAATGGTTATTTCATGCACAGTTTTTCATTATTAAATCATACCGGAAGGGGTTAAGCAGTAGGTCCCGGTATTATTAGCCCTCGTGTTGCAGAAATTTAGACCGTAGCACTTCAAAGCAAGCATCAACTTTGGAGGAGAATGGAAGATTTTCATCAGTTTTCCCGGTAATGATCTCCTTCGACATTCAAATTTTGGAGGGTTTCGAACAATACGATTGTGTTGAAGGAATGTGATTGTCGGTTTACTGTTGGGAAAATTCAAGGTAGATATTCTTTTTCCGCGTTAGCCAGCCGTCAAGGATTAAACCAATTAAATAATCCTAAGGAAAGATCAAAGGAGGGGGGATACAATCCTTGTTCCGAGGTTTCCTAGTAAAGAGAAAAAGTGGTGAATGAAAAGATTGAGTTGGACTCTCCAGCTAAGGAGACGTGGTCTTAATGTGATCATCTGACTGAGGCGACGGTGTATTTTTAGCGACTTGTTTTTCCCGAGATATTTATATGATTAAGTCATTTTTTCCCCTTTAAATAAATAGTTCAAATTATTGTTAAGAAAATGGCCTCGTCCCAATCATACGTATTCTTTTAGACCAATATGTCGTACCAAATAATGCTTTTCGACCTCTCGGAATTACAATTTAATTAAGAACCCACTTTTCCAACTCTAGAGAGAGGACTACACCGGAGATTTAGAGGTGTTACATTTGGCTTCTTGTTCTTAAAGAAAAGGAGCCACTTCTTGTTAGGGTTAGTGTAAAAGTGAAACCAATATTCAGTTCTACATATCTGTGTGAGGTTTAATTAATTTAATTTTTTCGCATACATAGTGTAGGGAGGTATTGTAGTTTCGACTTTGAAATTTTGATTGATCTTCACGTTTTGGACTTCCGAAAAATGCCATTGTTGGAATAGCTTACGTATGTGTTTGTATGTGAACACGAAAATTCGAGTATGTTTTGAAATCAAAGATAGAGAATACAAATTTTGAATATGTACATTATAGCAAAAGTGTAAATTTCTATCACCTTTTGGGTTGCTTTCAGAAATCGGAAGTAGCAGTTTACTTGCTACTTTCGGTTACTGAATGTCTACTTCTAATTATTGTTATCCAGTTCCCGATGCTGTTATTAAAAATAATAAAATAGCCTGATATCGTAGATAAAAGATAGCGTTTATATGTTTTTTAAAAGTAAGAACAATTACATGACTAAATAAAATTAGCCAATTTTCTTTTGAGTATACATTAAAATCTAGGTGAAGGCTACGCCTTTCTCAGGATGAAATCCACCCTTTGATGTCGCCGAACGATGCCAAATGGTTAAGGCGCTGATCTTAGGTACCGCAGTTCGTGGGTTCGAATTCCACTGTGGCATGAATGATCGTAGCCGTTCAGAATCTGTTTTAAGCAGTAGGTTATGGTCTCATTAGCCCTCGTGTTGCAAAAAGATAGACTATCACTCCAAACCAAACAACCCTTTCATGTCTGGCTACGAACTAATATCACATCAAATTAGCTTTATTCAACAAATTTTACGAAATGTTCTTCGAACCCTCGTGTTTTACTGAAATGACTTGTATTTCATGATTTTCCCTAAATACTTTTTAACTTGTCTGAAATACTGATTAAAGATGAAATTCTCTTCCAACTGAAAACAAAATTTTGACCCAAAAGGTTCAATAAAACAAGTACAGAAATAGATTGATTGGTGAACATTTGGACAGCTATATTCGAATGTCAACTAAATATATTTTTCATTACACGTTGCAACGGTCGGGTAAAATAAGTTTTACATTTGACACAATTTTGTTTCCCATCTAATGTATAAAAACAGGTTTTTGTTGCCATTCCTTAAAACAATTCTAGACAGATCATTAGATTGTAGACTGTTGACAGTGTTTTCCACGACCTTTAAAGCTACTTTGGCATCAAAATAGTTTAATCTGGAGAGACGTTTAAACGTTTAATCCTAAGAACTATCCGCTTTCCTCTAATCTGACTATAATTAGCTTTCATTCTGCTATCTTCTTTCGCTGAATGTATCTTTAGTGCACTTGTATGGCATCGGTTTGAAGCCTATTGTTTCAAAGCCTCGCCAAGTTTGCTTGATTTATTATCGTTTGTAATTTAGCATTTTTGATGCCATCGTGTGTTGTTTTATCATATCTTGTCAACGCTAGATTTTCATCTAATCAGACTGTTTATCTAGAATACTGTCTTCTTGGGTGTTCTGATAAAATGTTATCTGGAGATTGAACTTGATAAATGGAGATAATATCCCAACTACCGTATTTCTGTTTATAGTATTATAAATCTATTTTTCTAAGTAAACAAGGAGATTTAATGCATTGGTTTTAGTAATGGAATACAGTACACGAAAATAAAATCAGTGAAAGTTACATATACTTTAGTATATCTTCAAAATCAACTGTTAATATTATTTAACCGTGATTAAGTCTTACGATTTCTTAATTCATATGCATGTGAAGTTCAACAAAATATTCCACAATAAAATAGTTTTGTTAGAAATTTCGTTTCATAAATTTAAAATTCGTAAAATCATTAATTATGGCATCAAAATAAATTGTTAATAATATTTAATTTCTAATTCTCACCAAACTTAAATTATTCAAACGTGATTGAGTTATACGATTTCTCAATTCATTTTTGACCAATTTGAGTTTTGAAAACGAGCCCTCATCTCTTTTTTTAGTAACTGCCATTGATAAGAAAATTCTTACTGCAATATTTGGGAGCACTGTGAATACTCTTTTCATTAGACTGTGTTCACCTCTCCCAGCTTGCATTTATACTACTACACTGTCTACCTATAAGTACTTGGGCACATATGCAAATGACGATATCTGCGATCCTGAGGTATGTCACGGCCTCCGGTATGCATTGTGTAAGGAAACAGCATCAGCATTAGTCGCATGCAAAATGCCGCGCAGTTCGGAGCTCTCTGATTTCGAGAAAGGTATAATTATCGATCCTTAAGGGACATATCCCAAAATCGACAGTGGCCTATGGGATTAAGAAGTGGAAGGGGAGCGGTGATTGTCGGAATGTGCCCCGAGTCGGCAGACCAACGAAACTGGGAGATAGAGACCGACGAGTGCTGTCCAGAGAAATTCGAAAGAACCGCACCCATCCGTTCCAATAGAGTTCATCGAATGGACTGGTCTGTCCAGTAACTGCCATTGATAAGAAAATTCTTACTGCAATATTTGGGAGCACTGTGAAATACTCTTTTCATTAGACTGTGTTCACCTCTCCCAGCTTGCATTTATACTACTACACTGTCTACCTATAAGTACTTGGGCACATATGCAAATGACGATATCTGCGATCCTGAGGTATGTCACGGCCTCCGGTATGCATTGTGTAAGGAAACAGCATCAGCATTAGTCGCATGCAAAATGCCGCGCAGTTCGGAGCTCTCTGATTTCGAGAAAGGTATAATTATCGATCCTTAAGGGACATATCCCAAAATCGACAGTGGCCTATGGGATTAAGAAGTGGAAGGTGAGCGGTGATTGTCGGAATGTGTCCCGAGTCGGCAGACCAACGAAACTGGGAGATAGAGACCGACGAGTGCTGTCCAGAGAAATTCGAAAGAACCGCACCCAGCCGTTCCAATAGAGTTCATCGAATGGACTGGTCTGTCCAGAGCCCAGACCTGAACCCTATCGAGAATCTTTGGGACGAGTTGGATCGCCGAATTAAAGGGTGCACTACCCGTCCAAAATTGGTGAAGGAATTTGTATGTCTACTCCAAGCAGGGTTGGAAAAAAATCATGATTTAAAAAATAAAAAAAATCAGATTTTTTTATTTAAATTGGATTTTTTTGATTTTTTTCTGAATATTAATTTTAATTGGTTTTTTTTTTAAATATACATAGAATAGTTTGTTATAAGAAGTCACATCTTATCTATCTAGTATATTCTGCACACTGATTACCTAAACTTAAATATATAAATTTTAATCTAAATGCATTCCATTATTTTGTCATTGGATAGTGCAAACTCAATAAGATGTCAATTAAAAGAACAAATTAAATATTCTTTTAATGCAAACTATTTATTTAAAAAAAACAAATCACAATTATTTCAGTATTTTTTAAGTACCGAATTATAGATTTCATTGTTTCAATAAAAACACTCGCTTTGATGCTTTATCTACTCCTCATGGGTTACGAAGGCTAGAATGAACAATACCAAAAGAAGAAAACTGTCTTTCCATTCCAGCAGACGAGGCCACGGCTGTTGTTATTTGGTAGACAAACTGGATTTCAAGCTCTTTACCCCCCATTACATAAAATGAATTCCACCAGTCATAATCCATCATTGTACTACCCCTGCTACATATTTTCTGATAACAACCCCTAAATTCTTGGAAGCACATGCTATCTATTGACACTTATTTACTTATTGGTATTACTGTGCTGACTGATTCACAGTTCTCCTGTCTTTGGAATATAGGTTTTAACCCTCCGAGTGGAACACACCGGGGAAAAAAAGGTCTCCAAAAATACGCTAAAGTTTTATTGTGTCAGTTACCAAAGTGTTCTATGATTTTTTACTTCACCCTTTGCCCCACCCTCGTTATTGTCTCATTACTTCCGGTTATAAATATATATATAAATAGACATTATTAATTGTTAATTTTTAATACACATAAAGCTCGTCAAGTCTCGAAGATCATCACATAAGAAATAACATATTCTAAAAGTACGAATATTTTTTTTTAGAGTTATTTATATTTTTTACTAAAGTCATCCTAGATATTTCAGTGCTGCAATTAGAGATATATATGTTGCCGCAAATGAAATATTTCGAAATAGAGATTGACAAAGCCATGAGAAGCTATCAGCATCTTTGTTCCTTAGAGAGAAGGTTTGCATCCCTCAATAAATGTCAATCAAAGAGGGGTGCAACAATCGACCTGACCCTCCTACCTCATAATTTCATGGGGGAAAAGCACTGTCAGAAATGTACAATACATTTATTTTTGGAACATTTTTGGGGGTCGAAAATTGTCTGTGACAGCTGGCGGAATTGTACGTGCAAACCGCTTAGAGGGTTAAAAGAAGTGAAAAAAATGATTTAAATCAATGATTTTTTTAAAAAAATCAACTGATTTAAATCATGATTTAAATCAACTGATTTAAATCATGCCAGCCCTGACTCCAAGCCGAGTGAAAGACAATATCACTCTCTGTAATACAAAGACTTGTGGAAAGTATGCCCCAGAGAGTTCACGCTGTCATTGCCTCTCGTGGAGGCTCTACCAACTATTGATTTTGAATTAAGTTAGTTTTTCTTTTCTATCACAGGTGACCAAATACTTATTGGTAGTCAGTGTATATTGTTTATGAATCTTCTTTTCCATTTCTTCTCTTCTCTCTTTGTTTAGGTTTTCGAGATCGATAATTAGATGTGATTTAAAATGTACATACTAGATTCAGTTCCTTCCTATTGCATGATATTTTGATTGCTGTTTCACATCCAAAATACAAATAATTTCTTTAAAATCAATTTTTTTTCATGTTTTCACTACGCGTGTGAATATTCAAGATTAATGAGTTGATTATTGCTGTAAAATTTCAACTTTAAATTTCTGTCAGAAATTAAACTCTTAAATTCCCTAGCTTTCTAAAAAAATAAAAAGCATTTGTGGCAAACAAATGAACGAAAAAATCGTTCTATATGCTTAAAAGTAGTAGAAGTGCTAGCTATTTATTCGAATTTGTTTATTAATATCATTAATATGTATTTTATTGGTAGCATTAGGCTTTAAAGCTTCACTGTTATTTTAATACTAGCATATAGCCCATCATATGACGGAATCAGTAAAATTTTTAATATTCCAGAACTGTTAAGTACCCAATGAGGCAGGTAATAAAATGGTTTGTTTTTTGTCTGAGAATTATCTGGTTCACTCTCAATAGTTTATTTATCGTCATACTCCTCTAGAGTCTCCCGATCCTGTAATGCAGTTTAGAATCACATGGAATTCATTTAGTCAAACCATGTGGTTATGTATAACAAACAAACAAACTTCTTAATTTCCAAATATATATAAATTAAAAGTTATATTTAGTAGACTCGACTTATATGAAAAGAATTTATTGTTAATACCGATGATAAAATTTTCATTACAACAAAAAATAATCGATGATTGAATTTAAAATTATCACTTATATACTTAATCTATTATTTAAGTCAAATATAAAAGAAAATTATTTGCTTAATATGTAAGTTCAGCGATAAAACGTATGAAAATAATGCACGCGATATTTAAATAATTTAAAACAAGAAATGATTATATGAGATGGTTAAAGGAATGACGTCATAATGCTAGAAAAAAAATGTTATTTTTACCTATTTATTACGTGAATAAATTGATAAATTTAATCGCCTGCCCTTAGCCGAGGAATCCATTCCAGGTACAACCGCTTCAAAAATTTGCCGACAGACACCTTAGGCTATTATTATATAGGGGATTTTAGAAGACTAAAATGGACGGTATTTAAGGGTTAAAAGAGAAACAATATTTTGATCATAATTTTATTGACGCCCAGACTTGTACGAGGCGAGTCCCCCCTCTTTCCCCGAGGGCATACATGGCCCATACATGCTTGTATGGTATATACTAAATCCTTGGCATTTAGATATGATTATTCACCATAGTTACTTATCCTTTACGTTAAAAATATCCAGACATTAATTTAAACCTAATTTTATTCTCTATTCATTACTTTTTGGTTGCTTCGCCAATATTTTACGTCTAATTTAAAAAGCTTTTCAAACTAGTTTACGAAAAACTTCATTTGGTTAAGTAATATCCGCGATGCTTCGCCAAATTGCGTGTGCAGTGGCGCTAAAATTAGTAACTTGCCACTTTGGCATTGTCCGCTCCGTACGCTCGAGCCAAAGGATGACTGATTTATTTTTTGAACGAACGCAACCGCCTGACCCTGGTTTTATTTTCTGTCGGAAGTGACCGTTACAGATTACATGACGTGGCAGTTACTGGTTGACGCACCTTCCATTTTTTTTTCCTCCAAAAAAAGGAAATTATTTAAAAGGGAAATCTGATCTAATAGTCAAACTATGCTTTTGTGCGGAGACAGTGACAAAATAGCAGTGTCGTCAGCCAACATTCATGTCCAAAGGATTTTCTATTTAGCACTGCATTTGAGCCTAGATCTCTATATGTGTATCTCTAATTTTGCCTTGAATATGCCAGGAATGAGTATTTGGCTTACCTGCATTTATTTTGATTCCTACATATTCCCCTTCACACTGATCCACTGCAAGCTATTTACTGTGTAGATTATGGCTTGATCATATGGCCTCCACACTATGTTTTGCACCACTCCCATTGGTCCTGATGGTTGTTGTAAATTTGCGATGTAGAACAGAATGAGGTAATAGAAAAGTGCACTCACCTCCACAACACATCTTCATCGGAACGCAGTAGAAGAAACAAGAACTTGAAGTAAATTCCACAAGCGTATCTTATTTAATGAAATGTATAAGAAAGTAAACATTCAGACATTCAGTACTCGAGAATGCTTTACAATACGCTGAATTATTTAGCTTCTTACCTGTCAAGATGTCTTACACAGTTCAGCATAGTTTGGGCTACTTTATGTATGTATATATGTGTGTGTGTGTATATATATATATATATATATATATATATATATGACACGTTCCACTAAACGACACGATCCTGACATCATTTTCAATAGCTTTATTCAAATCTCAAAACACTACTCGACAAAACATCTTCAATGGCGTCTCACATTGCGCCCACTTCTAACAAAGGCACTTAGCTGCCTCGGGTAGCCACAGCTCTGTCCGCGGAATGTGCACACTGCTTTCTGCTCCCGATCACTGCTCGTGAGCCGTATTTATATGGCTAAATTCTCATGCCGTGTCACTCTCAGTAAAGAATCCCTAATTAAAATCTTTTAAAATTAGTCTACAATTTAAATCTTCACACACACACACACACACACACACACACACACACACACACAATAAATATATTATATATATATATATATACATACATACATACATACATACATACATACATACATAATACAGTAGTGTCTCATTATCGTGTTGCAAAAAGTAGACCGTAGCGCTCCAGCCAAACATACGTACATACATACATACACACATACACGCACACACACACACACACATATTATGTATATGCATATCTTTTATCACTGAACTTAGATATGACGTAAATAATTTTCTTTTATATTTGGCTTAAATAATAGGTAGGTACATATGTGATAATTTTAAATTTAATCATCGATTATTTTTTGTTGTAATGAAAATTATATCACCGGAATAAACTACAAATTCTATCTATCTCCAGGGTGTAATGGAAATGATAGTTTCATTCCTTTACTTCCATTAATTACTGTGGCAAAATAATGGGTAAGAACTTAACGGTAATTTCCACGTAGCTAAGAAAACTTATCTTTTTAAATGAATTCAACGTGATTTTAAACTGCATTCACAGTATTGGGAGACTTTAGAGGAGTATGAAGATAAACACATTATTGAGCTTGTACCAGATAATTCTCAGCCAAAAACAAACCATTTTTTTACTTGCCTCATAAGGACCTTACAATTTTGGAAAATTAAAATTTTTTACCGATTCTGTCATATGACGGGTATATGCAGTCAACGAAATGTTTAATATACAAAGGATGGAAACCTATTTAAAAACACAACAAACAAGAAGTCCTTGATAAACATTCATGGAAATATTGTTAAGATAAATGTAATCTATATATATATATATATTATAATATATAAAAATTTGTGTGTGTCTCTGTCTGTATGTATGTACTCAATAGACTCAAAACTATGCATCCAATCGCCGTGAAAATTTGGGAAAATTTAGGTATATCCCTGGGAAGGTTTTTGTAAATTTTCAACGTTCGACATTCATTCCTTTTCGAGCATTTCATGTCATTATTCCAAGCATTATTTTCCCCGGTTAAACGCAAACGATTAAGTTTTTAATTTATCGCATCATATCTAAGGGAAAGAAGCAATATTTCTAGCAATGTGACGTCATCCCAAGTAATTGTTTTAAACGCAGTTTTCCACGGTTAAAAGCAGGAGATTAAAATGTTCAATTCATCACATAATAAATAGGCGAAAATGATATTTTTCTATCATTATGACGTCATTCATTTAAATATTTCATTTATTCATTTCTTATTTTATATTATTTAAAATCGTCTGCTTAGTATCTATTCGATTTGAACTGAAATTTGAGATATAAAGTGATTCACTTTCATTTCTATGTGACGCAAATTATAGCATTTTTATATGAGAACTAATTTTAAATTTAATTCTTGGTTCATTTTTATTACAATGAAATGCATATCAACAATATTCTAAGTACAAAAAGTACAAATTTCAGTGACTCTCATGGCCAAATAAAACCTATCATTTTATATAGTTATCTTCATATTCATATGGTTGTCGATATGAATGTGTGTTTCTGTTTCATACAAAACTATGTGGTTTGTCATAAATTTCCTTAATTTTGGAAAACATTTATTACTACCAACAAAATTAGCACTGTTGCTGTCAAAACCTGTGCTTCCTATTCTATCACGTAATATGGCAAGATCTGTTAACTTTGCTAATCAACGTACAGTAGTAATACAGTAATGCAATTTAGGGTTAAGCTTATATTTTACAATAAAAAAAAATTGAGCAAATTTAATATAAGACAAATTCGATTATAAAAACTGAATAATGTTATAATACGCTTATGATAGAAATATATAAACATGCCAATGACTCGAACTGAACTGTGACGAATTTAGAGAGTTATTCACGAAAAATAAATCTTTGTTTAAAAGTAATATATTAAGTTCACCGTAGCAAAGCACGGACAAACTTACTAGTCTATAAATAAAGTAATCAATAAAGCAAATTTGTAGGCAGTGTATTAAGTTAGCGGTGATAGTTATCATCCAAACCACCTTTTCTTTAAGGTATCCGTCTATTTGCTTTAAACGTAGAAACTAGTTCATGTTTTTACATTTTTAGATTTATTTTTTATATTATCATAGAGAATGGCACTTAAAAAATTTATTCCTGGAGAAGTTTTTATAAAATTTCAAGTAAATTTAGTAAAAAAATCGTTTTTTTTTTATCAAAAGGTCTTATTTTTTAATAAATTAAATTATTTCAATATTTTTTGATGCAACACATTTCTTATTCACTGGACTAGTGAATCACTAAAATCTTTGCTTAATTTACATTTGGTAAAAAATTTTGGTTCTTCAATAATATAACACATTGAATTTTAAACAAAATTATTACCTTTATATCTAACTATGAGTGTAACATCATTAAAAAAAAATCCAAATTTAAAGTTTTAGGTCATTTACTAGCAAATATATCAAAAGCATTCATAATAATTTTCAACAAAATATTTTAAGAACTTTTTGAGAAAAATCACATTTATAAGTTTCACATTTTATTAAATACCGTTAAAAACGCATTTCAAGTTTGTGAAAGCAACTTTAACTATTAAAAAATTAAAATACATGTTTAAAATTCCCCTCACTTTCTTGCTCCAAAATTTTCTAAATGCTAAGTTGCTAATTATTAAAAATGATAGAAAATTATTTAATCTAATCTTCATGAAAATTTAAAAAATTTTGCTGACAAAAGGCTCTTTAAAAAGTTTTCAAATTCATAACTTCCGGTTCCGAAATCGCTATTTCCGTTTTGTTTTGACAGCTGTCACTGATGTTTAAACAGCTGTCACTTTTCTTTAAAATGCCGTAGAGACAAAAACAAAAACATTTGAAACTTAAAGTAGAAATTTACAATAGAGAAATAAAAAAAATTATGATTTTTTGCAAAAAAGGACGTTTTTTAACGTAAATATAATGTATTTTGTAATTTGAACTCCCCTTACTCCTAAAGACTAAAAACTCCAAATTTATTCAGCAAAATTTTATACATTTGAGGAAAATGAATTTTAATTTTTTCTAGTAGCGTGTAAATGCTGCAATGCACATTAGATTGCAAGTTTTCTTGCTTATATATGAATCTCATTACATCACTCTTCTGCATGAAATAGATGTATTTACGAAAATCCTTAATTTTGAATTGTTTTATGCGTATACACAAATACTCAATACAACAAAAGAGAAAAATACCAAATCTAGAAGTAATTGTAAAAAATGAGCCTACGAAATTTTTTGTAGAGAAATATTTAAAATACAGTAAATTCAGTATAACGATGTGGGACAAACATCATATTCTTGTAACGAATTGAAAAATAGTTAAAAAAAATAAAGGAATGATGCTACAGTACATCCATAGAGAACACACTTATTTGTATTTCCATTACTGAATTTTGAAAAAATGTCTTTGACGCTGTTTCATTTGGGAATTTTTTCATTATTCTGATTCTATAACCGTTAGATTTTGGAGAAAAATCAGAATTAAATTGTCCTTCAAAAAATCAAAGCATTGATGGCTTCTTTTTTATTAATTTTTTTTTTTCAAAACTTGGACGATTTTTTCTATCGTCGGAATAGATTTCTTCATTTAGTAATACGAGCAATAAAATCGTCCTCATTCAAATTTTCTCAGCAGCAATAGTTTCGTCTACCGCAACAAATCATCAAAAGACAATTAAAGTTACTTCTGTTTTATTTTAAGCAAACACGTTCGTATCCGTTCTAATCGCTTTAATATCGGTCTACGTGTTGCAAAAAAAAGACCGTACAAAAAAAACCATTGTCAAAAAATGACGGTAAAACCTCAATTTATCATTTACTTTTTTTTTTTTTTTTTTTTTTTTTTTTTTTAACACATTTTCTAAAATTTATTAAACATTTTGTTTATTACATTTGGACAATATACTTTTGCGTCTATATATCTAATATTATAATTATTAAAAATTATTAATTTAATAAAAATTAATTATTTTTATTATAACAATAAAATATATTTTAATTATATTATTATTAAATTTTTATTATTATTAATATTAATTCATAATTAATTATATAAATTATTTTATTATTATAAAAATAAAATATTTTAATTATATATATTATATTTTTATTATTATTATAAATTATTAATTTATAAATTAATTATATATTCATTATTTTATTATTATAACAATAAAAATATTTTAATTATATTATTAAATTATTATTTTATTAATTATTATTTTATAAATTAATTATATATTCATTATTTATTATTAATTTAATTATACTCTATATTAATCTAATTCTTTCTGCGGTAGGAAGGAACACACATATCCATTGAAAAATGTTAATCATATCGATTTAATAAGCATAACATGTTTTTCATCGATCAGTTGAGCCGTAATAAACTTATTGAAAAGCCGCATGTTGCTCGCGAGCCACCGTTGCTATGTACTTTGGGAAGTGAGGAAAGATAATTCCTTATGTGGTGAAATGAAAGAGTTGAGAACAACTAGTTTAACTTATTCTGTTCTATTTCAGTTAAAAGTTGTCTTCAGCTACCGACCTTCGTATCCGAAAACGTGTCAACAGTGTTTTGATTAACTGGTACTCCTTGTGGTTAACGTAATTTTCTGTAGCTGTCACCGTTTGGAATTTTATGCATTAGGTGTTCTTAGGTTTGTCCCGAAGGTTTATTACTTAAAATTCCACGCTGTCTTTAATTTGTTTATTTTGACGCTGTTTTCGTAGTACACAGTTGAGAAATAACCTTCGCGTTTTCTTGAATTATTTGTAGCAGTAATAACGAGGAATGATAAAAACATGGTTTCCGCGCACCTGGAAAGTCATGGAAAATCATGGATTTAGACAATGGATTAATTTTGTCATGGAAAGTCTTGATTTTTCAAGCAAAATGAGTAAAAGTCATGGAAAGTCATGGATCCGCTAAACTACCGATTAAAAAATGCATTGAATTGTTTAATTCTATTTTTACTTGTCATTTGACTGAAGTTACTGAGTTTGGTATTTATGTATTATCCTATTGACCCTATTGCCAAGTAAAATTTGTTCGCCAAGGAAACTCAAAGCAAGAAAGCTTAATGGGTGGGTAAATGTATATTATTCTGGTTTTTTTTTCTTAAATTGTAGATTAAAATTTTATTAATATAATAATAATTATTTTTTAATAAAAATTAGTTAAGATTTTTGCACAAAATATAAGTTTATCTCTAGGGATATTGTATATAAACATTATAGGGTTATATTTGGCTATTATTCATGGTCACCTGGATAATACCAAAATACCCTGAATTCAAATTGGAAACATTTTGATTGAAAAATTGCTATATGATTAAACTTAGGTATGTAGATACAACAATTTATTTTTATGTATGTGAGTTTATTAACACTTATAAAGTAAGTTTATAGTTTTTTTATGATAAAATTCCTGTAATTTCTCTAAAAGCATATATTTTATTTGTATGTACATCAGAAGTTTTATTCATATACTAGCATATAGCCCGTCATATGACGGGATCAATAAAATTTTCAATATTCCATAATTGTAAAGTACCCTTTAAGGCAGGTAAAAAAATGGTTTGTTGTTTGGCTGAGAATTATTTTACAACAAAATATTACCTTAAGAAAATTATTTACGTAATATCTAAGTTTAGTGATAAAACGTATGGAAATAATGCAGAAGATATTTAAATAATCTAAAATAAATGATTAAATGAGATGATTAAAGGAACGATGTCATAATGCTAGAAATTTTTTTTTTATTTTTACCTATTTATTATATGATAAATCGATACATTTAATCACCTGCACTTAAAATGGAGCTTGATATAATAATGGTAATACGTGAATTTAATAAAATAAATCATAAAAATTTGAAAAATTGTAAAAATTTAAAAATAATAAAACAACTTTAGGAATAAGAATTCAAAATAAAAAGCAGAAATTATTAAATTAATTAGACATTTAGAAAAATTCGGTTACGTCGGGGGCAGAACCATTAATCTGAGAAGTACGACGATCAAATGGGCAGACACTCTACCCCATGTGCCAGCTTACACGTGGTGAAGGAAATGGTTAGAATATATAAAGGTCAAGTAAAAACAGTCCAGAAATTTAAATATTGCACTCCGCCCTCGCCATCCTATAATAATGAATTTAGTATAGAATAAGGCTTGAAATAATAGCATTAAATGCTCGAAAAGTAGGGGATGAGGTGGATTTCGAACTCGCTTTAAATTTCATTAACCCTAACTCATAAAAAATCCAATATGGATGCCTGTATGTATTCCAGGTACAACCGCTTCATAAATTCGCGGACAGACAACTTAGGCTATTATTATATAGGGGATGCTTTTAAGGAAAGCTTTTTAAAGTCATGGAAAATGATCTGCTAAATCAGGAAAAGTTATGAAAAGTCATGGATTTGAAAAATTTTATTTTGGCAGATACCCTGTAAAAATTCGAAGATATATTCTACTTCGCCCTTGATTTATTCTATCTCCCATCTCTTATGTTAATATCTCTTATGTCGTCACAGTTCCGCCGACTGTGGAGTCGCGATTGCTTTGAATAATCAATTCAATTGTGTGATTTTTGAAAACGGTACGTATTGTTTTTTTTTTTTTTTTTTTAGTTTTTCTTTTTCAGATAAACTGTGTTCTGTTTCGTTGTAATATATGCGAAAAGTCTCCTTTGTTCAAAGATGCGAGAAAATGAAATAAGCAGTGGAACAATAAAATATTGTACTTGTTATGTGTATTTTTTTTTTTTTTTTACATATTTACTTGCCGCTTTGCTTATTTTTTTTCACATGGTAGAATATTGCAGTATTACTCATGTACTGTCATTAAATCGCTGACGGGCAATGTTAAAATCCGTTATACCATTGTTTATCAACCAACGTTGACGGCATGCTTAAAATATTTGAAATTATTTGCGATACTCTTAAAAATACCCTATATAATAATTGCCTAAGTCCGTCTGTCCTCGAATTTATGAAGCGGTTGGACCTGGAATGGATAGATGCATCCATATTGGATTATCCGTATTAAGTTAGGGTTAGCAAAATTCAAAGATCAAAGATTATCGTCTCATAAACTATCAATCCGATTCTAAAATAAATTGGAATAAATAGGCTTCATGTCACAGCGAAAAATAATATGTTTAAAACGTTTGAAATCCACCCCTTTTCCCCTTTTCGAGCGTTTAATGCCATTTTTTTTAGCCCTATTTTCTCCGGTTAAGAGAAGGCAATTCCATTTATCAACATTTATCACATAATAGATAGGTAAAAATAACATTTTTTTTCTAACATTATGAGGTCATTCCTTTAACCATCTCATTTAATAACTTCTTATTTTAAATTCTTTAAATATCGTCTGCATTATTTTAATACGTTTTATCGCTGAACTTAGATATGACGTCGATAATTTTCTTTTATATTTGGCTTAAATAGTAGATTAGGTACATATGTGATAATTTTAAATTGAATTATCGATTATTTTTTGTTGCAATGAAAAATTTATCACCGATATCCACAACAAATTCTTTTCATAAAAGTCTAGGAGTCTGTTTCACGGACTCATAAATATCTAGCGTTTAATTTATATATATTTGAAAATTATTAAGAAGTTCGTTTGTGTGTTTGTTTTTAATACATAACCACACTTTTTCACTAAATGAATTCAATGCGTTTCTCAACTGCAAGAAAACGATTGGGATGAAAATAACTTCTGTTTAATTCATAGTTTTTAGAAATTCAGATATCATTTTTTAAATTATTCTATCGTTTTTTATGAAAACAATACCACTGTATAATATAAATCTCAATATATTTATATCTCAAGGTTCCTTTTATGTTACGTAACAAAGAAGAAATCACAAAACCTTTCTTCTTTCTCTTCCATCCTATTGTTTAAGGCCTACAAATTCATTATTTTCTCTTATTCTTTTTATGCGTGAATGTGATACCATCGCTTTAATATTTCTTTATTTGCTCAGTGGTTTTGTAAGTTATCAGTTTGATGTAATATTTAGTGACTGTTTCTATCTGTTTAATAGTTTCGAAAATTATTTAAATAACATATTCTTATTTGTTTAATGGTTTTATAAATCAAGTTTATTACATTTACTGAGTTTTGATTAAAAGTTTTTATAAATTACTAACAAGTGTGCCCGTGCTTTGCAACGGTGAACTTAATATATTACTTTTAAATAAAGACTTTTTTTTCGTGCATAACTCTCTAAATTCGTCACAGTGCAGTTCAAGTCATTGGCATATTTATATATTTCTATTATAAGCGTAATATAACAATATTCAGTTTTCATACTACTGTATTACGTACAACGTTAATAGATCTTGCCATATTACGTGGTAGAATAGGAAGCAGAGGTTTTGACAGCAATAGTGCTAATTTTTTTTTGGTAGTAATAAATGTTTTCCAAAATTAAGGAAATTTATGACAAATCACATAGTTTTGTATGATACAGAAAAGCACATTCATATGAATATAACTATATAAAATGATAGGTTTTTATTTGCCCATGAGTCACTGAAATTTGTACTTTTTGTTGTTAGAATATTGTTCTTAAACATTTCATTGTAACGTAAAAATTAACTAAGAATTAAAATAAGTTCTCATATAAAAATGCTATAATTTGCGTTACATAGAAATGAAAGTTAGTGACTCTACATCTCCATTTCCAGGTCAAATCGAATTGATACTACGCAGACGATGTTTAAGTAATATAAAATAAGAAATGAATAAATCAGATATTGAAAGTAATGACGTCATAATGATAGAAAAATATCGTTTTCACCTATTTATTATGTGATAAATTGATAGTTTTAATCTTCTGCTTTTAACCGTGGAAAACTGCGTTTAAAACAATTACTTGGGACGACGTCACATTACTAGAAATAATGTTTCTTTCACTTAGTTATCACGCGATAAATTAAAAATTTAATCGTTTGCTTTTAACCGGGGAAAATAATGCTTGGAATAGTGACATGAAATGCTCGAAAATGGGGGAAGGAATGGATTTCGAACGTTAAAAATTTACAAAAACCTTCCCAGGGATATACCTAAACATTTCCCAAATTTTCACGGCGATTGGATGCATGGTTTTTGAGTCTATCGAGTACA
>CM063497.1:17075272-17080272 GCA_032207245.1 Pardosa pseudoannulata
ACCGATCTCGGTGAAGAGCGAGTAAAAAAACAAGAAGCCGTACTTTAAAAAAATAAGTAAATAAATAAAATTCCCTTTTACTTCTCGGATCATTGTTCTTGTCGATGGCCGCGGTCTATTCTTTTCATGCAGATATATGCGCGCACCTGCGTTACGCTTCTTCATCCCTTCGAAATGTATTTTTTTTTCTCTCTATGGAAGGTCGCGGTGCTTCTTTCTTCCAGTGCACCAGAATGCCTTCCCCAGTATTCGAAGCACCCCAGCGGGATTTAATGCATCCAGCCTAAGTAACTAGGTCATCGTGGTTCCAAACACATCAAGTATGAACAGTGTATGAAGCTACGCGGTTATAAAGTATAATTAGACTTGCATTATCGGGGTTGAAGCGTTATTTAACACTTATTATTAAATCTATTATTAAACTAAGGGTCGTATTAAACCACTTTGGGGGTCTTAAACATTTTTTTTCTGCAAAATTAACTGTAACGGTGTTCGATTGTATCTAGCTTATATTATATTAAATACCATAAACATTCTAGCAGGGTTGGAAAAAAATCATGATTATTTTTTGAAAAAAATTTAAAAAAAAAAAATCAGATTGATTTAAATCAGATTTTTTGATTTAAATCTGATTTTTTAAATATTTTTTCTGAATACTCATTTTAATTGTTGTTTTTATGTTTTTTGCAATATATATATATATATATATATATATATATATAGAATAGTTTGTTATAAAAAGTAACACCTTATCAATCTAGTATATTCTACACACAGATTACCTAAAATTAAATATATAAATTTTAATCTAAACACATTCCATTATTTTGTAATTGGATATTGCAAATTAAATAAGATGTCCATTGAAAGAACAAATTAAATATTCTTTTACTATTTAAAAAAAACAAATCGCAATTATTTCAATATTTTTAAGCACTGAATTATGGATTTAATTGTTTCAATAAAAACACTAACTTTGATGCTTTATCCACTCCTAATTGGTTACGAATTCTAGAATGAACAATACCAAAAGAAGAAAACTGTCTTTTCATTCCAGCAGATGAATCCGCGACTGTTGTTATTTGGTAGACAAACTGGATTTCAAGTTCTGTAATCCTCTCTTTACCTCCCATTTCATAAAATGAATTCCACCAGTCATAATCATTGTACTACCCCTACTACATACTTTCTGATCACAACCCTGAAATTCTTGAAAAGCACATGCTATCTATTTACACTTATTTACTTACTGGTATTACTGTAATGACTGATTACCAATTCTCCTGTCTTTGGAATACAGGTTTTAAAAGAAGTGAAAAGAAATGATTTAAATCAATGATTTTTCTAAAAAATCAACTGATTTAAATCATGCCAACCCTGCATTCTAGTAATATAAAATAAGAAAAGATTTTATCTATAGACTTATAAGGTTAGATTTAGATCCGAAACTTTTATTACAACTGTTATAACAATTTAATTAAAACTTTTATATGGATCTAAATCACCTCATAACACATTTTTTTTAATTAAATTGTTATAACAGTCGTAATAAAAGTTTCGGATCTAAATCTAACCTCATAATACATACATTCATATAAAGTAATTCAATCAACCAGTGGCCTAGTGAAGCTCCTACATAAAATTTCTCGCTACGCCCCTCTAATGAACTGTTTCAACAAAACATGTTTTAAAAAAGGTAAGCTTTTATTTTGCCATACAGTACAAAAAGCCAGATCGAAAACACAATTTGCTATCAACTGCTATATGTATTTAAGTATTTACTTTAAGATATTCAAATGTGTGTAGATTTTTAAAGAATTTTTGTTAGCGTCCGTTATTTATCCTCTATATTGGTATTTAGTTATTTTAATCACTACTAGATGGCAGCAGATCGATTGTTTAAATGTTCTTTTAGATAATATAAACAAAATTTTTTATAGAATAAATATTTTATATAAAAATATTTTATATAGATTTTTTTATAGAAAAAAATCTTCAAATACAGTTTTTTTTTTGTTCCTAAACTTCGGTTCATTTCATGATAATTTCTTTACCGACTATTTTAGTATTGTATTACGTAAGAATGAAAATTAATAATTTGTGTATGTGTGTGAGGGTGGGGGGAGATCTTACACAATATTTTGGAAATCGTTGGCATTAATAGTATGTGCAGATGGCTATCTCATTAGTATTTTTTTTTATTCCTTTTGAGATTTAAACATGAACTTACTTTAGAAAAGTGGCTATTTCAAATTTACGACAACCGAATGTCAAGGATATTTTAGCTGAGTTCATTTGAAAATGATAGAAGACTCATGTGCCGTTACTGTGTGTTCATTTATTAATGAACAATTCCGTTTGGTTATTTAAATCACCACTAGGTGACAGCAGAGCGTTTGAATATCCTTTTTAATAATGCAAATTTAATTTGTAGAAGTAATAAGAAAAAAAATCAAAGAACTAACCTATTGTAGAACAATAAAAGGAAAAAAAATTAAATATTACAGAATTTACGTTAGTTAATCGACAAAATCGAAAGAAGAATAATGAAGATAATATAGTTATTGTTGCCCAATCAGTTTTAAAAAAACTTGTTGCGTTACTTCAGATCGTGATAGTGCATTAATTACTGATGTTATTACAATATTAATAAGTATCTTAAAACAAATTTGTATAATAAATGACGGCGTTCGTAAAAATGGGCCGATAATAAAGGAAGAATAAAATTTTACCAAATTATAAACGTTCACTCCAGACTTCCGTTATACATGTAAGAACTGATAGTGATGAGATTAAAATATGTATGACCTGTTCCACTTTGATAGCTGATTTTCAATACTAACACGAATGTGATAGACCGGTTTTATTGTCAGTGTCGGATTTTAATTTATTCCGTAACTATTTGCAATTATCTTGATTAATTTGCCGTTTCCTATTTCACATTTTATAAATATTGAAATTTCTACGTGTTTAGAGATACAGTAGTAACTTGTTTATACGAAATTTCATTTATACAAAATATTCAGTTATACGAAATAGTTCTTGTTCCCTGATAAAACTTTTATAAAGTTTACGTAATAAATTATTTACTTATATTCAGTTATGTGAAACATTACGTAGAAATGTTCGATCCCCTAGATAAATTTTCGAACATAAATGTTATTCAATTGCGCAAAGAAAGCAAAAGTTGTTCTCAAACAGTTTCCTAAATTAAAAAATCGTTTTGTTTTGTTCTCAAACGAAATAGTTCTACTTATTTTGTACAGGAAAAATTTTTTTTCACTATTATACTTGTTTACTATTAATATTCTTTTTAATGTATCTGATAACAACTAAGTATTTTACTAACCACTAAACTCTGCCCAAACGATTATTGCACTTCCGGTTCTAAAATGCTTCATCTATTCTAAAGAAGTTAGTGAATAAGTATCAGACGTTTTCCTCGAAATTAATCATATATTATGTTGTTAGATTCAGGACTTCTAACAGGAACTAAACAGAAAACCAGAAAAAACTGTTAATCTGGTCGGAACGAAAACCGGAACCGGACCGAAAAAAACGGAACTATTGTTTTAAAGACCAAAGTAATCAATTTTAAGATTAGTAAATCTTATATAAATACTTTTCGTATTGTCTTCTATCTATTTTCTTACAGAATTTTTTCTTGTATTGTTCTGCAATAAGTAGTTTTTAATTCATGCATTCTATTTCTTTTTAACATTTAATATTATTTTCGTTTAAAACTATTTTATAAAAAGTGTTGTATGAATTTATTAATTACTGAATACAGAAACCTGTTGTATTTTTTATAGTTTAAAGATATTGATATTTTTTCATTTCTACATTTATTTATTTAAAAAAAACCCTCTTTCTTCTCTTAATATTCTTTTTGAATGTCTAAAACACTAAGTTTAATCTTAACCACAAACATCTGCTCAAACGGTTGCTGCATTTTCGGTTCTAAAAAGCTTTATCTATTCTAAAAGAAGTCAGTGAATAAGTGTTAGATATTTTCCTCGAATGTAAATCATATATCAGTGAAACAAAGGAAAAATGTCGCTAGTTTGAAAGACCAAATAAGTAATTTTAAGGTTCCAGAATCTATGATCTCATTCACATAAATAATCTGTACACTAGCACCTCCCTAAGAATTTTCTAGCAATTTTCAACATTTTTTTTTTTATTCTTCAAAAAGTAGAGACAGTTTTTAATCCAGTCAGTCTATTTCTCTAAATATTTAACATAATTTAAAAGTTTTTAATATTGGTATGAATTTATGAAATTTTTTTTACTGAATACAGAAACTTGTATTTGCAGACGAAAAAAATAATTTTATAATTTATTATATTTTACAAAAAGTCTTTTTTTTTTTTTTTTTTTTTTTTTTTTTTGTGTGTGTGTGTGTGTGTGTGTGTGTGTGTGTATTGAAAGTCATTTGTATTCGAGCATTTCAAGGATATTGTTGGTTGAACCTGAACAAATGCACGTAGATGGTTCGCATAAACTTATTTCTTTTCTTCTAGACGAGGGAAAAATGTGTACTTTGAAAGAAAAATCAGGAGATACACAATTTTCGTCTTAAATGAGTTGAAAAGAGTTAGTTTTGGTTCCGTGCATATCGCTCTGTGGTTTTTTTTTCTTTGCTGTAGCATCTAATCTCACGATGGAAACGAAAACAAAAATTGTTTTTGCGTGTTCTGCAGCCAAGTCGAACGCTTTTCTGAATGAACTGCTGAGAAAAGGGTAAGAAACAAAACAAGCATGACGCAGCCAGTGATCGACTTGTACGATATCTGTATTTGTTTTTACTTTTGTTCTTTGAAATGTTCTGGATTTTGCTCATTTAGCCAGTCTGTAATGCATTGAATCGTTTTTAAGCTGTAAGACCAAATTTCAAGAACTAAGCAAATATTTATAGGGAATAAAAAAAGTCTGCTTAACACATTGCGTACGACGCTAAAATCACTCTCAGGGCTTGCACATTTTAGAACACTATAGAA
>CM063497.1:17085272-17152772 GCA_032207245.1 Pardosa pseudoannulata
TTTGCTGCTTGTTTAAATATTGCATTTACGGGGAATCAGAATGACGCGAACACACAAGTCATAACTGAGTCAATTATACACAAAATAACTATTACATGAAACAATGAGGTTGTAAGATGGTTTGTCATCTTAGTGAATAAACAAACATCTTAGTTGTTCTTTTTCACCTCGCACATTTTTCTATCATCTTGTTCTCTATCTCTTCGTTGCCATTCTCAAGCAACTAAAACAACTACAGTGGCTTTGAAAAACCATGGAGCTCAGTGAAATACATTTGGACTTAGGCAGTTATATCTCCACACTTTATAATAATTATACATTTGAAGTTGTTCCAGTAATAAGGTTTTGACAGATTTTCCTACACCTTATATATTTTGACTATAATCCATATTGGAAATAAATTTTATAGAATATCAAGGCTTAGAACTTGTAATCACTTGATGTATGTTAAAATTAAATTTAATATTGCATTAATATCAGTGACTTTTAAAAAAAAACATTTACTATTTATATTCTGAACAGTGTTGCATTTTCAACCATATCTCTGAAAAACGTCTATCTTAAACTGTAGTAAAAAGGGGTATCACAATTTGTGCTCTAGTTCTCTAATGTGAAAGGTTTCATTTTGTCAGTCATCGGTAAGAATTTAGAAAATTTCCGCATTTGGAATAAATACATCCTTCATCGTTCTGAAGGATATGTCTCACTGATATGACCCCACGACAAGGATGGAAACAATGTTCTTGAGACTACCGAAAAACTTAAACAACTTTCAATATGAACACATTTAATCTCCTAAATGTCGGAATAAATACCTTCAAAATCGTTTTCTATGGATCACTGAGCATTAAAATTTGGTTTAAAAATTGTCTTGGTTCGTAATTACTTTTTCGTTTGACTTTTAAATACCAATGTAAGGAAAATATGTATTTTGTCGTAAATACTGTTTAAAATCCTAAACCAGGAACTTATTGTTGAATCTACAGTACACTTAGAAAAATCAAGGTGTACCTCATGGATATGATCAATGCTATTGTATAATGAATGTACAGTATTTCATTACTTCTTTTTTTTTTTAAAACTCTTTAGACATATACGAATATGTCTGAGACTTAGAATTTTAATAGGAATATTTGCTGAAATATATTTCTATTAAGACTAACTGAGATATATTTCTATTAAGACGTAAATATTCCCTATTAAATCATTTCTATGTTAAACTTATTAAAATAATAATATGAATGAATATTCTGTAAGAAAATTAAATGACGTAATGTACATTTGGTGTATTTATTCTTTATTGTGACTAACAAAGGGTTAATTGTTATCTATTCAGCATACAAACTATTTAGAAGGATAAATTGTTTATTGGAATCCTTATCTCTATGCAGTGACATATTTCTTCCTATCCGGTGGCATCCTTTTTTGCTGAATCTAATGAAGGATTCTTAACTATTTTATGATTTGCGTGCCACGTTTTTGAGGTTGGCTATGATTTCTCGATTCGCGTGATACATAATATTAAAAAAAAAATGTGTGTGACTGAAAGCTTTCTCGAGGAGTAGGAAATGAAGGATGAAAAGAATCTCTGGCTCTTTTTTTTACGTGCTCAACAACGCCTGAATAAATCAGGAATTTGAAATTCCTCATTTTTTTTTCTCCTTTAGTCGTTCTTTTCTCTCTTGAATGTGGTTAGTTTCATTTTATTTTTAGCTATTGTTATAATTTTTAATAAATATATTGATCTGTGTGTATGTAAATTATTTAAATTGTTTAATATGAATTATTTGAAACGTACAGACATAAAAAGCATTCGTACTTGGCTAGGCTATTCTCAAAATTATCGTTTGGCGAGCAATAATACTCTCAAGTAGAACTTGCTACGATTTTTTTCATTTTACGATCGAAATAATTCTCCCTTAATGGAGGTTTCCAGATTTGATGACTGTTGTGTATAATATAGTTTATAATAACTTGTCGCTGTAGTGGCATTCACTTATATATGTTATCGTTTCTTTGTGAGTTAACAGTCATCACCTGTACATTTTATGTTCAATAAAAACTTTTAAATTTATGAGTATTACTATTTATTCAGAGTAGCGGCTGAATGGTACAACGGTTTTCTACGAGACAAGCGAGTTAATTTATTTCACTCTGAAATGTTTATTCCTTTTAATTGAATTATATTTACATTCTCTTGGTGTAAAAAGCGGCACTAGATCAATTTTATTATTACGGGAGATTTAAAGTTCAATTTTTGTTTGTGTTCATTTTCTTTTATTTTCTTTTCTTAATTATTATGTACGCCTTATCATTCGTTTAATCAAGGCTGTGTAAATTCATTTTTGTAGGAGATGCATCCGGGTTTTAGGGCTCTGAAACAGACAGCTGAACGCTGACCGGATGGGTAGAGCGCTATTCTTAAGTATCGAAGTTCGTGGGTTCGAATCCCGCGATGGTGTGGATTTTCGTAGCCGTTCGAAATCAGCTTTAAGTAGTAAGTTTCGGTATCGTTAATCCTCGTGTAATAAAACAGTAGACCAGTGCTCCAAACCACACCAAACAAATAAACAAAAAAAAAAAAAAAAAAAAAAAAAGCGATACGCAACGTATGATAATGATTTTAAATAGTAATTATAAAACAATAGAAAAGTTTTTCGAAATTACTAAATTGGTGAATAATCAATAATGTATACAGAAAGAAATAGTTTGCAAATGTGTGTATGCACTTTTTATAAAGAACATATTTCATTAGTAGAACGTAACAGCATGTAATTTCATAAGGCTGCATATAAGGGGATAAAAAACTATCCTATCCAATTGCAGAACAAACAAACAAACGAAATACCTTATTATACTAAGTCATCACATTCTGTATAAGCAATCTTTTTCAATTTTACTGTTGTGCCGAAATATACTTAAAAAAAAAGTTTCATATCTATGTTTGAAGCCTTGTCTATTTTCTTGTCTATAGATTCTGTGCTTTTAGTATTCCAGCTACTCAACGAAAGTATGGCCACACGATCCCTCCGTTTGCCCGTGGTCCGGTATCTAAATGCGCAAAATTGTTAAAGCGAAATGTATAAAATAAATAACTCTAGTTTTACGAAAACTAAACTTACTTTAGCAATAAATGTTACAGTTTTTCCAAACTAAAAGTAATCAAGAACTATTTGCGAACAACATTTCAAACAAGATTGTCAGACCTTGCAATATTGAGAATTGAATATGAACTAAGTAAAAGTTTAGTTGTTTCTGAAGTAAAGAAGAAGAAGTTGAAAAAAATCGTCTGAATGTTTCTTGTTAATTGTTATTTTTAAATGAATTATTTGAAGTGAAAAGTTATAAGTATTCTTCTCAATTACTGAGTTGCAATGTTGTTTTGAATGTTCGTTAAATGCTAAAAAGACCATTCTTAGAATGCTTACTTTGTAGCTTCAAATTTTTTACTTTTACTCGGACGGTTCAAAAGGTAAGTTCGATCGTGGCGAAAGCCAATACTAACATTTGTGTTTTCCCAACTGCCTTCTATTTTGTGACTTTTGATTTACTTATTTAATTTCATTGTGTTCTTATGTGCCCTGATCTTTGCCATTTTCATACAAAAATCAAAATTTCAGTGTTACTGTTTTGGAAAAAATATTCTACTCGTCCTTAACGTCATTTTGAAACACCAGAATGCATTGAACGCTTCGATATTTTTTTAAATACAAAAATTGAAGTTTTCAGAGTAAATAGGTTGAAAAGAAAAAAAATTAAATAGGTGCTTCCGTAACTTTGCGCCATTTTGAAGTCCCAGGATGCATGGAACGTAGAACACTGAAACGTTTGCTGGCATGTATAATTAAATGGGTATTCAAGTGCTGAACATTTTTGCTTCTCGTCCATAGATGTTTTATCTTTCTAATTCGAGTTTTTTCTTCTCTTACAGTTCAGCGGGCACGGAACTTGCAGAACAAGGGAAGAAAAGGTGAGATTCAAAAAACGTTTTTTTTTTTCTCATGGTAAGGTTTTTGTTGTAAGTGTTCGGTTTAGTCTTCCGGTGTGTTGGAATTGCAAAGATTTCTCGTAACGCTTCAAATAATTATATGTAAGGAAGCATAACTTTGATCTCCTACGATAACCTTAACCCTCTTAATGTCACGAAATCACGATTTGAAAGTTCTGATTTGCAGTAGATGGTGAATTTATTAAGAACTCTGTTCATGTTTTTCTAAGTTCTAGATCAGTGGTTTTAAAATTTGTAGACTCACGGAACTCTTATAACTATAAGGTTTTTTTGTTTTTTTTCCCGGAGAATCTTCTCACGCTATCTTAAAAATATATCCTAATATTTAAACTAGATCAATATGTTACAGGTATTTTTTGTGAAGATAATAAATAAGAGAAAAAGTTCTGCAATTTTTTCAATTCGTATTATTAGTTCACATTCTCCCTATATATATATATATATATATATATATATATATATATATATATATATATATACATACATATATACATACATACATATATACATACATACATACATATATACATACATACATACATACATACATACATACATATATATATATGCATAATATATATTATTATATATATATACATATATGCATATATATATATACATACACATATATGTATAATATATATATGTATATATACATATATACATATACACTATACGACTCGACAAACATTTTCTGTTTTATCGCTGTAAATCCGAAAATAGTAAAATTTTTTTAAATAAATTATAAATTGGGACGTTTTGATAAAAAAGTAAGGGAAAAATATTTAAAAAATACTTTACGCCACCACGCGTACAGTCATCACAAACGTTATTAGATTAGGTTAAATTAAATTAAAATTCCCACATCGCCTGTACGGGGATTCGATCTCGGGACTTCTCTACCAAAGCCCGTTGCTCCGACCACTGCGCCACAGATACGTCAGCAGCGAAGGGTTTCGAGCGGCATTATAATAATCTCAATAAGCCCGAAGCATAAGCCAAGGTTTTCAATAAAAAAAAAAACATTTTTTATCGGATCCAATTGGGAATCTTAATTCGTTCTTGAATCAACTTACATACACAAAATTTCATCAAAATCAATCCAACCGTTTAGGAGTTCTATTACAAACACGCGGACAGAAGAATAAATAAATACATACATACATGCATACATACATGCATGCATACATACATTGATTGATTGATTCATTCATTTATTCATTGATTAATGATTAATTGATTAATCAAATTTTCAATCGTAGTTACAATATTTTTTATTCATCCACTTAAGTTAAATACATTTTTTTAAAATTTGTAGTGGATAAACCCTTGATGTTAATGGAATTTTTAAAAATATTAATTCTGGGTAATTCCATACCAAATCAACACAAGGTTTCTACCTGACCCCCTCCAATTTTGATTAAATTTGGTATAGTAAGTGACTTCATGAAGAAAATCCCCAAATCTTATGTTCAAATAATAATTAGTTTAGGAGTTTTAAGGCTTTAAAGTTGCCAGATTTGTCTAAAAAATACACTATCGGCATACCTTTAAATTACACTTGCTACTCACCTAATTAAGCTAGAGATATGTGCAAGGTGTTATTTTAAACCTTTTTTAAATGGGCTTTCATATGATATACAACACATGATGACTTGAAAATTTTTTTAAAAATTTAAATTTAAATTAAAATTTAAAATTTAAATTTCTCGAAAAGCCAAGTTTTTAAAATTTTGAAAAAAATCTCAAAAATTGCTCATATTATTGTTAATTAATCCTCAAAGTTTCATGTTGGGATCATAATGGGATCCCAAGCTACAAAAGTTTTTTATTTGATATATTTACTATTGGAATAACGAAAATGAGAACATGCATTCATTACTTTTAATCTAACTCAACTGTATAGGATGGCATTAATGTTTACACACTACCTTATCAACATATACTCTAGTACATAGTACATTTAACATTTGTGAAGATTTTAGAATGAAGAAAAATCATTAAAGTGCATTACTTTTGATGGATTGTGCTACTTATTTAGTTGAAACTGGTAGAAAGCTTTGTGTGTTTTGAGAATATCTACTTCAGAAAGAATATACATTGGTCCTGTTGGAGTTAAAGGATTCACCTTACACATAACATCTGAAATTGGAATCCATAGTACATCTGGCTTATATAGATATAAAAAAGATGGTGATGGTCCAGATGAGTGAAGGAATGTCACTTTTACCTCTTCAGAGTTTTTCTCTTCTTTCTCTTAACATAAATCTAAGCTACCAGTTGCAGTTATAAACAGCAGTAATATAGCCTTTTATATCAGCAAATAGAAGCTTTTATTGTGATGCTATCGCAGTTTGCATCAATAAATCTTGTGAAAAGGAAAATGTCTTCTCAAAGACTTTTGTTTTTGATTCTGTGGGTATAAAAGCATGATATTTCCGAGTCCCAGGAATTGCAAAAGCATTTTTAAATCGGTCATCTAGAAATATAGCTGTAGAAACATGTTCTTCTTGGGTTGAAAAACAAAATGTATTCCTGTGATGTTTTCCTGTGCCCAGTTAAAAAGTTGTTGTGGTGTAAGTATTTGATTTTTATATGGTCGTAGTAGGCTTGCTCAAGCCACTAACTCTTGAGTATACCTCCTACCCCGTCACAAGTTCCTTTACCATAAGCAGTTGCCCAAAAATGCCATTTTGCCTCAATGCCAAAATCTTCCTTATGTAAGCATAAATTGGCAAAGTTTTTCTTATTTATATATTGTGCAGATGACCCATCTGAGAAATAAAATATTTTCCTTGCACTTTTTTTTAAATTCTGTCTTAAAAAAAGTAATAAGCTTCTTTTGAAAACAGTAAACTTCTACTGTATTGTGCTCCAAATAGACTTAAATTACAATGTATGCAAAGTGGTCAATTCCAAACTTTCCTTTGTAATATACAACAAATGGGTGAGTTGTAGATTGAACATTAGTTCAGTGGCAGCTCTGGGCCTCATCCTGTATAACAAATAAGTAATTTTCAGCAAAATCAAGAGGACCTACAAACTCTGAATCTTTTAAATTTTCTTTTATATTGTTTATAAATGAATTTTGTTGTTTCACCACAAAGTCATGATAAACCAATACAGAGACATTTTCTCACAAAATAAGTCAATAAATTCTGATGCTAACTTTTGTATTGTTTCTAAAGAGCTCGTATCAACAGAAATCCACTGATTGAAAATGACCTTTTCCACCATATTTTCATCCAATGTTTCATCAAGTATAGTTTTTAATCCTGTAGTCCCAGAACATGATGTACACTCTCCCATGTGGCAGCTGACTGATGCTGGATTACAAATCATCATAGCAAGGCAGTCCTTGTATGTGTTAATTTTTCCTTGTGTTAATGGAAGCTAATTTGGTATTTTATAGCTTGGCATCCCATTATAATCCCAATGTACTATGTCACAATGTATGAAGCCAGATGTACTATGGATTCCAATTTCAGATGTTATGTGTAAGGTGAATCCTTTAACTCCAACAGGACCAATGTATATTCTTTCTGAAATAGAAATTCTCAAAACACATAAAGCTTTCTACCAGTTTCAACTAAATAAGTAGCACAATCCATCAAAAGTAATGCACTTTAATGATTTTTCTTCATTCTAAAATCTTCACAAATGTTAAATGTACTATTTACTAGAGTATATATTGATAAGGTAGTGTGTAAACATTAATGCCATCCTATACAGTTGAGTTAGATTAAAAGTAATGAATGCATGTTCTCATTTTCGTTATTCCAATAGTAAATATATCAAATAAAAAAACTTTTGTAGCTTGGGATCCCATTATGATCCCAACATGAAACTTTGAGGATTAATTAACAATAATATGAGCAATTTTTGAGATTTTTTTCAAAATTTTAAAAACTTGGCTTTTTGAGAAATTTAAATTTTAAATTTTAATTTAAATTTAAATTTTTAAAAAAATTTTCAAGTCATCATGTGTTGTATATCATATGAAAGCCCATTAAAAAGGGTTTAAAATAACACCTTGCACATATCTCTAGCTTAATTAGGTGAGTAGCAAGTGTAATTTAAAGGTATGCCGATAGTGTATTTTTTAGACAAAACTGGCAACTTTAAAGCCTTATAACTCCCAAACCAATTATTATTTGAACATAAGATTTGGGGATTTTCTTTATTACCATGAAGTCACTTACTATACCAAATTTAATCAAAATTGGAGGGGGTCAGGTAGAATTTGTTCTAAAATTGTGTTGATTTCACATGGAATAACCCTTCTTTAATTAAATTTAATTTACTAATTTTAGTCTTATCAGAAGACTCGCGCCAAGCTCTTGGCTCGAGAAAATCAGTAAAACATACATCCCATTAGAGTTTTCAGTGGCACGCATTTGTCCCAATGGTATTGTAATTATGACGGAAGGTCATAATTGATAGGTGATCATATTTGATAAGTGATGGTGAAACCAATTAGACATGCACTCATCAAATACCACGTTTCTTTATCCCATACGGTTTTTTAAAAATACTTCTATAACATAAATTATGGACCAAATCATGCATTGCTGTGTCTTGCAAGGACCTATAATGCCTTTGTCTCTTCCATATGGGTAAGGAGAAATATTAGTTCACTATCAAAGACTCAAAATACAAAATAATGGGACCTGTATTCACACAAGTTCCACGCATCTTTATACCGTAAAGTTAAAAATATCACTGTGACATATACAGACATGCCAACTACTCCGATTGCTCTAAAAAATAACGAAAATTTTGAACACCAGCAAGATTATAATTCAGCAATCAAATACAAAATCTTGCAAAAAAATAATACTGAATATTAATTTTTCCATACAGTAATGCTGCATGTTTAGGAGTTTTCAATGCTATGCGGAAAAACCAAACGAAATTTAGGTTGAATTTGAGTAGACAAACTCTAGAATCCCTGATCATAGAAAAATGGAAATATTTTAGTCAGGATCAATGTCCTGCAAGAAAAAGTTTTCTGAAAAAGAAATTATTTAAGCTAAAAAAGATACGTATACGTTATTAAATGCATAAATTTTAGTTTACCCTTTATAATTTATTACTATGTTTATTTTAATTTGCTTGATTTAATTTAGAAACTATTAAAATGTGTGATTATGTTTAATTTGTTTGGGTTATTTTGTATGTAATATATGTAAATTGCATACGCGTGTACTTTGTGGGTAGAATGTTAAATTTTAAATCTTAAAATAATGTTGCTCCTCAGAAATGAATGTTGCATGTCTGCATGTATGCCAAAGTGGTAGCGAAGGAGGGTAATGTGGGAGCTATTAAAATTCGACGTTTAACAATACCTCTTGGTCTTAGAGTAGTAAAAATATGAACCATAACTTTCCGTACCATCCAAATCATATATTGTTGTGTCTTGCAGGGACCTATGATTCTTTTATCCCCATACAAAGAGTAAAGAGAATTAGCAAACCATCATCAAAAACTGAACATGCAAATGAATGGGATATACACTCATATAGATCCCATGCATCATTGTCCCATAAGGTTTTCTAAATACCACTGTGACGTATGTGTCCCTCTCATAGCGAAGAAGTCAATGTCGGAGCTTATCCAGTTCGACGTTAAGCTATACCTCTCTGACTTGAGTTGAAAAATATGCTTTCCGTACCTACCAAATGGTGCATCGTTGCGTCTTGCAAGAACCGATGATGCTCTTATCGCCATCCAAACGGTATGGTGAAGTACCAGATCACCATCAAAGAGTGAAGATGGAAACCAATGGGTCACACACTCACACACATTCCACGTATCATTGTCCCATAAGGTTTTAAAATACCACTGTGATGTATATACTCCTTTCACAGTGAAGAAGTAACTGTCCGACCTTATACAGTTCGAACTTAAGTCATACCTCTTTGCCATGATTAGTTAAAATGTGGACCATCCAAATTATGCATCACACATCCTGCAAGGCATAACGTCTTGCAGGGACCAATGATGTCTTTATCCCTATTCAAATTGATGAGCAAAAATTACTAAATCACCATCAAAGGCTGAAGATTGAAACCAATGGGTCATACCCTCATACAAATTCCATGTATCATTGTTCCATAAGGTTTGTAAAATATCATTGTGACATATATATGCCCCTCTTATAGGGAAGAAGTCAATGTCAGAGCTTATCCAGTTCGACGTTAAGCTATACCTCTCGGACTTGAGATATAAACGTATGGAACATAGCGCTCTGTACTGTACCCTCCAAATCATGCATCACTGTGTCTTGCAAAGGCCAATGATGCTTTTGTCCTCATCTAAATTGGGGGAGGAAAAGTACCAGGTTCATCATCAAAAACTGAAGATGCAAACCAATGAGATTGGCACTCATACAAATCCCGTGCGTCTTCATGCCATAAGGTTTAAAAGATACCATTGTGACACTTATCACCCCAGTGTTAGCGAAGGGGGTTAATGACGGAGCTATTTGAGTTAGACTTTAACATGTTGACTGCCATGTTAGGGGGGGGGGTCACCTGTGACCGGCATTCGACTTGGCTACAGCGCTGTCGGGGCCACCGCAGCAAATAATAAAAGTACATATCACGTTGACTGCCATGGGGGTCACCGAGAAAACTTCTTCAAGCAGGATTTTATAACTCATTTTATCTGCTGCAAATAATATTTCAGTATAATATGCATCGCATAATGAAAAGTTCACGTCGGCGCCTTGGCAAACCATCGAAAATGCGTCTGACAGTCAACGTGTTAAGCAATACTGTCGGTCTAAAAAAAAAAGGCCTGAAATCGTAAAAATGTGGACTATATCATTCCGTACCATTCAAATCATGCTTGTTGTGTCTTGCAGGGACCAATGATGCCTTTGTCCTCATCCAAATGGGTAAGGAGAAGTACCAGACCACCATCAAAGACAAGTGTGTCGACCCGGAATGGTACGAAGAATGTGACCTGTAAGTACACCAATCTTTACTTTCTTATAAATATAATATTAAACAAATTGAAAGTAAGAAACTTTAAGAATAATAAATAAATATAATGCTAAACCCCTGTTTACTTACGTTGACCGCGTCCCTGAGCATCGTCTACATACAAGGTTGCATCATTCTGACAAGCCCGTGGTGCTTAATGTGTTAAAAAAGAAAATCAATCAAAGAAAGAAAACATGATGGTGTTACATGCTATTTTATTAAATCCTTCAACTGAAACAGAGCGGTCAACTTGTCATGAACTTCTTGAGCAAACAGACAATGACGAGATGTTCTTACCAGAAATTTAAAACTATTTATAAGAGAAGTGTATAGAAGTAACTGAGAATGCATGCGATGCCAAACAGCACTGCATTTTCCGAAGTGTTTTCAAAAAATATCATACACCTGAAGTTTACAAATACTTTAGAACTCGAATATGCTATACTGAAACACATTTTTTCTCCTTAAAATACTAGAAGTGTAATAGTTTTTTTAAACGTTATTGAAGACTGTTTGGACACTGATTATATTCTATTACTATAAATGTAACAGGCATTCCTGTAAATGTGGGGAACAAATGTTACTTTTACTACAGAGCAGTTTCTATAATCCTTCCCCTCAAAACTAAAGGCCCCTCCACACTATGGTCCACTGCAAGCCATTACCATCGTCTATGGCTTATCGAGGTCGACTATGGCAGACGATAGAAGGGCGGGGGATGGCTTCGAAAGCGTTTTTTCTCCAAAGATCAAAGGCAGCTAGATCCGCAACTAAAGTGCGCACTAGACCCTATGGACGAATCCACGCGCTTGACTCATTTAGTGGCCCAGTGTGTAGACCATCTTTCAAGGTCACCATCAGAAAGTGGTGAACAATTGGTCATAGTGTGGAGGCTACATAAGAAAATGAAATTGCTTTCCAGCGCAGTTCTGCCTGAAAATAATTTGCAGTGTAGGGGAATAGTATGTTGCTCGTTAACGAAGTTTAAGATTATAATTAAGAGATAAATATAGTGTGGTCTAAAATCCGAAGGAGAAGTTAGGCTCATGTTTATTATATTTTAGAAAAAACAATTTAAAACTGTTGTACTCAACGCTTTTTAAACGTTAACGTTTATGTAAGCTTCATTTATGACATGCAAAATTATCCAGCCCATATTAATTTTCACACGAAGTGTTTTGCAGTATTTCAACAAGTGTGTTTCCAATAATTTCAAAAATCGTCATTTTATCTCTTCGATATCCGAAACTGAAGTTGTGTCCACTCACTCCTAATTTAAACCAGTTGAAGTGTGTAAAAGTAACAGTGTGACGGTTAAAAAAAAAAAAAATTTAATTAATTAATTAATTAGGAGACAAAGTTGGAGAATCTTTTTATTTTGTTTTGGCCACATTTACCGCGTATGAATGGCTGTAGAGTTCCGAGGGTGTGTGGAAATATGGCGTATTCTTAACAGCCTCCTGAAGGATCTAGGCCTCTCTTCACCCTTTTCCGATGCCTACTACCTCTCTGTCTTTTCTTATTTCTGTGCCAACCTCTTACTTGAGTTAAAACCGCGCCAAGTTTCGTTCACCAACACTTTGGCCAATTAGCTGTGATCCCAAACCTCCTTCAAGGTACATCATTCAACTCGTTGGCTAAATAGCTGTGAGCCAAACAGCGAAATGGCGATAATGTAACATTCCAGTAACCCCCAGGACATTCGCGATTGTACTAGAAAGGCAACCCTAGTGTGATTGAAAAAATTAATGGGGGATATTGGAACACCTCTCTGGTGAAGAATTTATTATCTGTGTGTGAAACACTACACTTCCAAAAGAAAAAGTTGAGATGTATAATGAAAGATGTACCATTCTTATGTTCCGCATTTCGTTTGCCCTTAAACTGTTATTACCAGCGTTTAATATAATTCTTACTCGGATGACGACAACTTAAGTATGTTAAAGGAAACCAATTCTGAACTGTTACAACGGGTTTGCTTTCATAGAACAACAAGCATACTTTTTTTATGGTAACTGTAAGGAATTTGCACCCACGACTTTGTGTGCTCGGCAGTGACATCTGCAGAATCACCCCAGTTGACCCCTTTCACATGGCGTTTCTTGGGGGAAGTAAGAAACGGACCGGCAAAAGGGGTCCGATAAGGATTCTCGGTGTCGTGGGTTTGTTTCCAGGGCCTCGGAGAAGGAGGTGGTGCTCTCTTCGGTGGGGGCTCAAGTTTCCAGACCCCCCCCCCCCGAAGAAGGGAGGATTCTGCAAGAGTTCAGCGGAGTTCACAGAGATAAGGAGAGTCGAGATTGGGCCAGCAGCCGAGGAACATTTCTGTACGCTGATGTGAGGAAAGAACGCTCGGCAATTCAAAATATCTAGCGAGACTGTATAACTCAAAGATGTCATTCTTTAATCTTGTTTTTATTTTCTTTGTAAATAAATGTTGTTTTGTCCGTCCAAGTTTTTGAGAAATTACTGTAAGTAATATGCATCCCAGCGACAGGACAGGAACATATCTGCCCCAGTAAAGTAGGCGGGCAGATCACACGCTAAAACCTAGCGCACCGGTAGAAAAGAGGGTGCGTTACAGTAACCATATGCAGACAAACGCAATTAGTAAATTTTCCACGTGAAATATTGTCGAGCCATCTTTCAGTTTATGCTGAAGTTCAAATTTTGTTGTTTAAAATTCGTTTAAAAACTGTCTTTCCGGGAGAGAGGAAAAAATGAACATATACCTACCATATTTTGATCCGAGCCGCGGTAGCTCAGTCGGCAAGGGCAATGCTCTCGTAATTGGACAGTTGCGGGTTCGGAGCTCGAATCGGTCTAAGATCCGCCGTATTCGTTAAAGGTGACTGGGGCACGTCAAATAGGTTCGTGGTCACGATATCCTCCAAGTTCTCAATCAGTACCACTGGGAATGGCAGGTCAGGCCTATGGGTCTTCTGCTTCGTCCCTGATTCAAAATGACAAGGACCCGCTTGAGCATAAGTCGTATACTTTCACCCTTAAGGTGCTCGTTAAAACGAAAGGCGCACTTCTTGCCTCAGTGTGCTTGGTTTGACGAAGTGGCATCAGAAACAATATATTTTGTCCCCCCCTTCAAATGTAAAATACTCTTAATCATTTTTGACTAACCTATATATTCAAAATTAAAATTTACTGTTCCTTGTCTCTAAGTGAAACGTTTCATTCAATATCTGAATGTTCCACACTGTACCTCGTCATTTTATAAAGTCATTTATACGACAAAGGATCATTAAGACCTCTGCGTAAAAGGAGAAATACGGTAAATGTCACATTAACATTTAATATCCTGCTAGTAGCATGCATGATAGTACTAATAGTATATTTACCAGCGTATAAATTAGGGAATTTTAATTGTTGAATAACGGAAACAATTTCATGTTAATAGACAACATAAGAATTTAGATGACTAGTTAACATATCCGGCATTCTGTCACTCCGCTATTGTTTTGGGGGGCACGGTGCTTACAGACGCGTTCTTTTATGAGTTCCTCGATCCATTAATGAAGCTATTGACCTAATACAAAAAACTACTGGCATGAGCGAGTCTGATTTCTACTAAACACTGCAGTAATCCCTTGCCTACAAGCAGTGTTAATGCTGCCAATCTGCATTCTAGTAATAAAAGAATAAACAGAGATTTTGTTTATTTAACAGTATACAATCATCCCGATATGAATGAGCGAGCGAGCTCCATGGCTTGCGGAAAAATAAGTAAGTAAATAAGCAGAAACAGGTCAAGTGCATCGGTGATTTCAGTCATAATTACTACGTCGTAAGAAATTGCCATTACCTAGGGTCATCTCTGTGAGCTGAGTTTAGATGTTGAGGTGACTTAATAACTTTTTTTTTTGTAAAGTAAAATATTTGATCTGAATGGAAATTTGAAGTTTGCTTTCTTTTGAATATTATTCCGTACCTGGTTCAAGTTCGAAGGTCAAAACTTTTCCGTAGAAACGGAAAGCGTGTAATTCATCATGGGGAAAACGGATTTTCTAAATGGACTTTTCTTTTTCACACTTGACTGCTCTCGGTACTTTAATTCGCTGTTTCTTTCATCCCACTTCTGGTATTGATTTTCGTAGCTGTTAATAATCGTTTTTAAGTAGTAGGTTCCGGTCTCATTAGCCCCCTTGTTGTAAAAGAGTAGAAAGCAGCGTTCTAAACCAAACATGGCCCAATTTTTTTCCATACTCGTAGGTTTGGTCTAGATCTCTAAAACTTGGGAGAACTATAACCATTTCAGAAAACGGTCGACTTTCCTCTAAATTATAATCCGTTATATAATAATAGCCCAAGTTATCTGTCGTCTGTTCTCGAATTGATGAAGCGGTTGGACCTGGAATGGATAGAGGCATCCATATTGGATTTGATGAGTTAGGATTAGTAACTGTGGAAATCCACCCCTACCTTCCTTTTCTAGCATTTAATGCCATTATTTCGAGCCCTATTTTCCCCGGTTAAGAGCAGACGATTAAATTTATCAATTTATCACATAATAAATAGGTAAAAATAACATTTGTTTTCTAGCATTATGACGTCATTCCTCTCATTGAATCATTTCTTAATTTAAATGATTTAAATATCGTCTGCATTATTTTCATACGCTTTATCACTGGACTTAGATATTGCGTAAATACTTTTCTTTCATATTTGGCTTAAATAATAGATTAAGTACATATGTGAAGATTTTATATTTAATCATTGATTATTTTTTGTTGCAATGAAACTTTTATCTCCGGTATTAACAACAAACTCTATCTACCTCCAGGATGTAATGGAAATGATAGTTACATTCCTTTACTTCAAAAAATTATTGTGACAAAAAAATTCGGAAGAACTCAACGATCATTTCCACGTAGCTATTAAAACTTTGAATTATCATTCAAATGAATTCAACGTGATTCTAAACTGCATTCACATTATCGGGAGACTTTAGAGGAGTATGAATATAAACAAGCCATTGAGCTTGTAACCTATAATTCTCAGCCAAAAAACAAACCATTTTTTTTGCCTGCCTCATAGGGTACTTTACAATTCTGAAAAATTAAAAATTTTACTGATCCCGTCATATGACGGACTATATGCTAGTTTTTACCGTACTATGTATTATGAGACTAAATATACTATCTCATGACATCGTATCTATAAAATGGTTAATTGATTTGAAGTTCTGCGATCTACTGTTTAACTACACATAGTGGTAATGAGAATAACTTTCTGCTTTAAGATGATTCCAAACGAAAACGCCTCGAGTTACAAAAAGTAGACCGTAGCACTCCAAACCAAACCAAACGACTACGAGCATTTATGCCAGTAATGGGATTCGAACCCATCAACTCTGATATCTAGGAGTGATCTTCCTACTCATTTGGCCAACGTTCGGTTATTGTCCCCGGAGAAAAAAGAAAAAGAATATTGAAAAATAAACCATGTCTGCAGTTTAATCTGAGCGAAGAATTACATATAAAAAGCCGGGTGTAACGGCTTGATTTAGCGATGCATCGTCATCAAAGAATTTTGCTTTGAGAGGTGGACTTGTGTGGATACAAAAGGATTGTTTTCCCCGGCACCATGACATCTACACTGATGTGCCCTATAGTAAAGGAACAATATGACAGACAACACGGCACCTTCACTGACAGACAAAAAAGATGATCGCTGGAACGACAAAGGATTTGCCGCTACTCAGATGTAGCCGCTAAGACCCCTGGCTTTGCGGCCGATGATTGTTTAACCCGGACCAATCCAGTTGGTCGAAGGTGAGGTCATCGCTAGGTGACCCAATAATGAAATTGTGGGTGGGGCCCCTCTCCTAGAGGCCCCTCCCCTAGAAAGAGACGAGAGAAGATTTGTTTTTTGAGAGAAGTTAGTTAGCTAGCAACCAGCTAATTCAGAGGTCGCCTTGACCAGTCTCTCTACCGGAGGTTTTTTGGCCTATAATCCCACTTTGGAATCTTTTCTTTAAGGAGTAGCCCGCATCGGCTAACTCGGAGGTCGCCTCGACCAGTCACTCCATCGGAGAGTTTCATTTAGCGAAATCCCGTTTTGGGATATATCTCTTGCTGAGATTGAAGCGATACCCTGTGCTTTGGGTTTCCTTTTTCTAATATAATCCTCTTCAGGATTGTTTGCAGTTCTTCAGAACTCTAACTGTGCTTAGATCTCCTACTGTACTTCAGAGAACTTTCGAGAGAGCTACGAATTGTTTCTTCCGTCTAATCACCCATATTTCGGCAGAGACTGAATTTAGTTTAGGTACCCGTCTCTACTCAGGCCTACGTGTACTAATCACACTTACCTGTGATTAGAAATTGTTTTTTTATAGTGGTGAAATGATGTATGTAGCAGAAGTGTAAATAAATTCATTATTCAAGATACACCTGATTCTTCCTTGTGTCACCTGAAACAGGGACCGAATACGTTACATGGGTAATACTGAAGAATAGGGTGCCGCTTGGCAAATTTGGCGAAATTATCTCAGTCGTTATCAACAGTATTTTGAGTGAAACTTGAGGATCTGAAGAAAAGACACAGAAATGATCCTCCTGTGAACTATTTCCGGGTCTTTTGATGAAAATGTGTTTTCTGTTTTCAGGACTTTAATCGGCAGGGACTCTGACGTCATTTTAACAGTCTTCCATCGAAATGCATTAGGGCTAGACGAGTTCCTAGGCCAAACGGCCGTGTCATTGGAGGGAATCGAATCTTTCGACAGACCTTTTACGAGGTGAGTTAATTTTATTTCATTTGTTTTGATTCTTAGTTTCCTTCTTTCTTGGATTCAATCTAATTTCTGTTCTTCGAATTTTGAAACAAGAAACGTTTTTACTTTTGAAAATTCTGCAAATATTCGAATTTTTAAAATTGTATTGTAACAATAAGTTACATTCGGTTCAGCTCTTTTTACCCCTCCCCGTAGGTCATCGGCGGGGACATGCCGGGGCAGGACCGGCTTGAACTGGAGAGAAGCTTCGGACTTCTCCCAGCCAATAGAGGTGTCTGTTCGTTTGGGGAATTTTGCCCCCCCCCTTCTGGAGTGGACCCCTGTTTTTTTTCTCCGCGAGGAGTCTGATTTTTTTGAGGGGACAAGGTTGTTACCAGAAGAAGAGAAGGTGAACGGCTGGCATCCGCGGCTTGTGGATAATTCTTTTGAAAAAAATCTTCGCCATTTTTTTTTTTAGGATCGACGCCGACTCTAGAGCAGTCTTCGATATCTACAAATGATAAGTTGATTCCAGTTGTATTCCTTAGCCATTTATTTAATTGTATAAAATCGTTTAATCAAGACCTATTTTCCATGTGTTTCTTAATGAGTTTTAATTTCTTCTCTCTCAAACACTAAGCCAACGTAACATTATTTTTACATGTATAAACAGTGAAAATATTTTCTTCCGAATTGGTAATTAGAGCTAAGTTTTAGCTACTTTCTTCTTAGAAGGTATTGTAAGGACTTGAACGCTACAACCATTAACACGGACCACAACTACCTTCGTACTCGAAATTATTAATTATGTACAGAATTAATTACATGTATGTACATTCAAAAATTACACAGGAGTGTTAAATTGAAAACTGGAACACAACTTCGAAAGAAAACCACTCTCGAAAAATAATAGCAGATCAGCACAAGTACGAGAGACACAAACCTCTCACGAAAAAATCGCAGTCCAGCCTATCTGCATCATCTCAATCCCTTTTAAGCTTTATTCCAGAGCTGCTCAGGAAATATCCACTAAAAGGGTATCCACCCATCCTGACCCAAAAAGGCAGTAACTGATCAAAACGTCTCTCCATTATTGGCTCAGTAATGGAGACAGTATGTCTGATCCTCCAAGGGTCTTTCGTCCAGCTTCAGCATGAATGACAAAACTTCCAAAATCCTTTGAAAAGCCAGCTATCGAAATCCTCTAGGCATAAAGTCTGTGATTCGCGCTGTGACGAATTTGGCTTTTACACCTTCGCCTGCAACTGCATCCGTCATGCAACACACATAATAACGCGTTGACAATACAGTCCTTTTGAGACATTCCGGATAACTTTGCGGCGATAGAGCTGGGAGTCATTATAGTATCTAAGGAAATCTGCTTCAATGCTGTACAGAACTCTTCAACTCTTTACCCTTTCATCTGAGCCGGAACTAGGTCCTTTGCCACCCTTGGCAAAAAACTGACTTGTGCCCCTACCACCGAATATAATATAGAAAATATATAAACATGTTTTATGTGTATAATATTTTCAGAATTTCCAAATTAAAAAACAACTTTATGTATCGCATAAAAAGAAAAGGCACAACTAAATTTAGCATCGGTGAATAATTCGATGACTTAATCATAGTTCGAGCTGTTTGCGGTTCGGTATAGGCAAATTTCCTAGTCATTCCTGTCCCAGCGAAGGGAGTTTATCACTTTCAGCTTGCTGATAAAAAGTTTACACGGGACATAGGAGTTCCCGGCTTGGTTTGTAAAAGATTTTCTTTCTTTCTTCAGGTGGTATACCTTGAAAGGCAAAAGCGAGAAGAGCGAAGAGAAGAACCGCGGCGAATTGGAAGTGAAAGTGGCGTTTGTGGTTCGGCGATGCAGCGATACTCAGAGCTTGAACGACCTCAGCTTCAAAAAGAAGAAACATTCCATCAAGAATCTCGCAGTCAGCGTTGGTGAGTACCCAATACATCTCTTGAATTATGATTATTTAGTACCTAACGTTTCACAGTATGTAGTACATGTCCCGTTGGTGGTACGAGAGTTGCTGTTGGTAGTACACGAAAATAATCAGTAATGAGTACGTAAAAAATAGAATAAAACATTTAGAAAGTGGAATTTTACGCCCAAGATTTGGATATCTGTAAAGAAAGCCTTAAGTCTGAACTAAAATTTTGGTATAAAAGATTAAAAAGGATTAGTGAAGACGGAGGTAGTGTTCCAAAAACTGCGGCGGATGCTCTCGGAATGTACAAGAAAGATGTAACACCAAACATTTTCAAACTCCTAGAAACCGTTCTACCTGTTTCAACGAGTGTAGACGAAAGATCCTTTTCGACTTTACCACGTTTAAAGATTTATTTATGCAACTCAACGGGTAATAATAGAATGAATGGATTGGCGCTCTTAAACATTTATAGACAATTTATCCCAGCTGTAGAAAACATTTTAAACGAACTTACAAAAATACCTCGTCGTTTGGATATTACTGTATAAATCAATAATTTTTTAGCGTGTTTGTATACTGGTTTAATTCCCTATTTGTTGGTTAGTATTTTTTAAATTTTTGGTCAAATTCATTGGTTTTCTATAGAATATTCACATTTATACGGTTATTATTTATGTAGACGTTACATGAGTAGTTTTTCTGTCTCGATTAATTCCTACTTTTTAATAAAAATAAAATATTACCGCTTATTATTAAAAAAGTTATGTTCTTAAACTTAAAAGATCAAATCAAAATTTAACTAATCAATGTTGTTTAAATAAAAAGTCAAAATTGTCTAGCTGTTGGGGAAATTAGGGAAATAATAGTGCTTTATTACATATTCGAATTTCTTTTAGCAGTTTCAGAAAAATTATGAACCCGCCTTTGAAAAAATTCTGCGTACGCCACTGCATACAAGCGATGGAACTGGTAGACGCCGTGAAAATGAGTTAACAAACCCAAAGTAACTTCATTCTAAAGGCCCCTCCACACTATGGCCCACTGTAAGCCATTAACACTGTCTGGAGGGGGGATGGCAGGCGATAAAACGGCTTTGGCGAACGATGGTTTCGGAAGCGTTTTTCCTCCAAAGATCAAAGGTAGCCAGCATGCTCAACTAACCCAGTGTGTTGATGCAACCCGTAAACTATCGTTCAAGGGCACCATCAGGAAGTGGTGAACAATTGGCCATAGTGTGGAGGCTACATCAGAGATAACACCATTTACGACGGTATCTTTTTTACACGAATAGGCATACTGTTTTTTCTTTAACAGTCGTCCTTTCATTTCAGGCCACAAGATTCAGAAACTGCCATCTCGAAGCATGTCTTTAAGAAATCTGGATCCACGCAAAAGGATTGAAAAGCTACGGGAGAAGCGCTCATCCATCAGTTCTGACTCAAGCACTGTGCCAGAAGATGATGATGAGGATGCTGTTGACTGTGCTGAGGATTTCTCCCATGTGGCCATGAAGAGACACGGGCCACTATATGTAAGTCTGACTAAGAATGGTATTTCATTTAATTGGAGGTTTGAAGAAAACTGTTGTAGATGGGCATATTTATGTAACATAAAAAAAGTGTTGATATATTGGTATTTTTTTAAGTGCTTAAGGGCCATATTCACCAAAATCAGGGTATCCAGGATCAAAGAGCGGATCAGGGAATCGGTAGATCAGCGATCACAAGCCATTAACTGTGACTTAAACTGGTGTCATATGCACCATGAGTGGATTGCCTGATCTATAGATTAATTATTGCAAATATGTAAGTGGTGTTTTGATTGGTCAATAAACAAGATTCTCTGGGGATAGTTCTCATGCTAAGTTGATTTACATATTTACTCAACCAGACATAAATGTCGTTTGAGGAAATTATAAATTTAGTCAAGGATATGTAGTTTTACTGATATTTGCTCACCCAATAAGAAAGGAAGAATATAAAAGGAAGAATTTTGATGAAACCGAGGCAGAATCTTTTGTGAAAAATCTGGAAAGATCCAGTAGCGAAATACCTTGATGCTAACAAAAATTTTTCAGCAGAAGATAGAGCATTATTCTTTTCCGAAGGAGCTGAAATCGTGTCATCTAGCATTCGAATTAATGATTCAGCTGTATATTTATAAAAACGATAACGCGACCGAAAGTCCACATCATCCAAACAATCCAAATCATTTGTTCTTTCTGGATGCACAAATCTTTTCCTGCAGCTTTCTGTTTTTTCCAGCATTTGTAAAACTTGGAAACTTCGAGATCTTCTATATCTGAAACTATATCCGCTGTTTGTTTTCAACGCAGAGCGCATGCGTAAAATGTAGTATCCGTGTATTAGGCAATTAACCCTCCCAATTCGTGGGATCAGAAACAGGAGATTAAAATGAGCTGAAAGCCGCGGATTTTCGTTGAAGAATACGAAAATGCTGATTCGCGGTTAGATCCGAGTATTAAAATCGTGGTGAATATGGCCCTAAATGTTTCTCAGATAAATTCTCGGATATACAATGTCACTTAAGAACTTAAATTCTTCTGTCTAAAATTTCATTTCTGAGAAAGTTCGGTAATTCTTTTTATGCAAATGAATACAGACAAGATCGAAACTAGAGTGCATCAGTGGTAGGGGCGCTACACTGTGCACAAATGCTTACTAAAGGTGATCCGTGACGAAGGCCCTTACTCTGGAAGTTGCAATTCGGTTCGAACGTTCGTTGTGACGTCACTTTGACGTCAACTTGCGGACATTTTGCTCGCAAACGATCAAGCTGACGTCAAAATGACGTCATAACGAACGTTCTAACCGACTCGCAACGTCCAGAGTAATCTCCTTAAACTGGATTCGAACGTGAATAACGCGCCCCTGGCATAGGAATAACTGAAAGCTGAAAAATAATTTTCAAAATTGTATAAAATCTAGTTAAACGGTAGGATTAAAAGACAAATTAGAAGCACTAAAAAAATGTGGTTTTGAGAATTAAAACTTATACATATGTAAACAGATTTCAATAATCCGAAAACGCAAGCCATTTTTTTTTCCCATCGGCGCAATAGACAACTTTCTGTATATGCGAGAAGGTAAAACTTTTGTGTCAAAAACAACATGAAATGTCAAGCCAACAACAAGTACGGCACAAATAGCGAGATAAAGTAAGCAGAGAACTGTTTTATTGTTTCGAGTGAGCAACATTGTCAATGCAAGAGCATTTGGTGTTTTGTAAAAGCAGACTAAGGTCGCTTTCATAGTAGAATAATGGATTCGCGGATGAAGGATGCAAAAAAAATAATGGAAGTGATGCCGTTCAGACTATGATCAAACTGGCGAAGGTTAAAATTCAAATGATCTTGTGCTGTTCGGCAAGATAAATCTTCTTACGGGAGACACCGTCTGTGTGATCAACACCTGCTGTTGTGTTAACTGTTATTGGCTAAGTCTTCGCTTAGTGACATCACACGGGAACTACAAACCTCCATCTGCTCTAAAGAATGATATAGACTCGGTTGCACTATAAAGTTCAACGCCATTTTCAACTATCTGTTTAATAGAAAATTTTATCGAGAACTTAATAAAAATTAACTTAAACATTGTGTATATATTAGTATATAATCTACAAGATTTTTTTTTTTAAATCCATACCTGAAATCTGCAAAAATGCCTAAAGAATGATACAGACTTGGTCCAACGCCATTTGCAGCTATCTGTTTAACAGAAAACTTAATCTAGAACATAAAACAAAAGTAACTTAAACATTGTGTGCGTATTAGCCTATACATCAAGTATATAATCTACAAGGAATTTTCTTAAAAATTCATACCTGAAATCCACAAAATTGATAATTGGAAGAATAAAATAAAATAAAATCAAAACTTAAACGAGGAATAAAGAAACTGAATCCGAGCAGAAACCTGTAAAGAAGTTTACTGTCAAGGCTGTTGGAGATACTTCTTTTGCTTGCGCGTTTACATTATCTCTACGGCGCATTTCCTTCTGTTGGCTGAATATGCAGAAAAACAAACGACGAAGCAGACGTAGAATAAATAAAACTTAGTTTAATAAACAACACATCTTTTAACACACACACACACACATATATTTACACTCTGCAACTTGCAGCACACTTAAGTAAAGAAAACGATAAATACAGACTGACCCTAGTGATTTTTTTTTTGCTAGAGATTTACATTCCTTTTTATAGGTTGAACAACCATTTAAAATTACATTTTCGGTCGAAACTAAATGAGTGACGTCATACTTTCAAAAATGTCTACATTGTTTGCTGTGGTTACGTTATGCGATCTGTATGATACGCAATATACAGATTCTTAAATTGGTTTTATAAAATTAACACAAAATAAACTTAGAAAAAACAAATCCAGTAAATTGTAGCACAATAAATTACTATAAAAACTAAAATGAAATTGGATATTACATATTGCATTAAGTAGCCTGTCAAAATCTTTTCCTTTAAATACAAAACTAAATGTATTGTGAATTCACAAACTAAATTAGAGGTAACTAAATATGGTTAAGCTTTTACACAAATTAAGCTTTTATTTTTTTACAAATAATTTAAACGCTTTTAATATTCAGACTTACGATGCTTTTTTTTCCCCAAGCAATTTAGTTCATTTTCATTTGGAAACAATACTGAAATTTGACCTTCTAAATTACTTTATTTATTATTTTGAGAGCTTTTCCTTGTCCTTTTGAAAATATTTATAAATTTCCTTTACTTTCGATAAATATACTATATATTTTGTATAGCTATCGAAACTTTCCTGAATTTCTCTCACCATTTCACAATTCAGCGACTTTCTAGGTTGCTGGCAACATTGTAAATAGTTAAAAAGTTTAAAAATATGTTTTTACTTTGCATACTACAGTGTCTAAAAATTAAAAAATAACTGTTTAATGAATAATTATGTTTGAAAATAATTTATAAATGTGAGGCATTACAGATGTCTAATAGAAATTGGTGCATTGTTTGGGACATTACCTGGTGGCTGCCATTTTGGGCCAGAAAAGGAACATGGAATGAGAGAAAGGGAGGGGGGATCAAAGAGAGAAAATTGAGATAATTTTAATTTATTTTTTATTTAATTTTATTATCATTTATTTTTAATTTAATTTAATTTATTTTTTTTTAATTATTATTTAATTTAATTATTATTCTTTTACTTATTTTATTTTAATTTAATTATTATTCTTTTATTTATTTTTAATTTAATTTGATTTATTATTATTATTTTCTTCCCTGGTCAAAATTATATAAACGATTTCCCAATCTTTGAAGACTTGGGCTTGCTGTTGATATTAACTAACTTAGGACAGTGGCGTACGCAGAAATTTTTTCAAGGGGAGGGGTCATAATTCTAAAAAATAATAGCCCGCATAATTTCTACTAAAATTTTTATTTTTGCCATTTTGTCTGAGCTCAAGGGGGTGTTTAAACCCCTACCCCCTCCCTTGCGTACGCCCCTGCTTAGGAAAATGCGTTGATTAATGATTTTAACAGCACTTCAAAATTTTCTACGATTTGAAAACCATTTATTTAATTTTGTTGTAATTAAAAAATAAAATAACAAATAATTAAATTTAAACTAAATTTCCTTTCTTCATTTTATCCTTCTTTTACTTAGCCGAACGCTGGCCGATTGGTTAGGGCACTGGTCGTGGTACCAGAATTCGTGGGTTCGAATCCCACTGTGGAATGGATGTTCGTAGCCGTTCGGAATCGGCTTTAAGCTGTAGATCCCGGTCTCATTAGCCCTCGTGTGCAAAACAGTAGACCGTAACGCTCCAAGCCAAACCTTCTCTTATTTATTCCGTATTTCCCTTTTTCGGCCCCTAGTTGCTACCATGTTGCTTGTATTGCACTTCGTGCATCTTCAATCTGCTTCTACAAGCTACCGAGTGCTCGCCAAGTGAGAATGTTGCTTACTCACAGCAGTGAAACACACTTTCTCTTGCTATTTGCGCCTTACTTACATTGGCTTTGTATTTTATGTAACTGTTCTGCGAGGGGAGTGTTTATATTGGGCATGTCAAAATGAGGTCTTAAATAGATTTTAAGAATAAGTTTGGAAAGTTCTTTGCCTGCCTGTATCGTATACGTTATTACTGTTTTCAGCCTAAATATCCTGTTTAGTTTTTATTTATAGACAGTGATTTCTGTCCTTTCAGAGTAGTACGTTGTCACTGCCCCAATCTGCTATGATCACCTCGTCCATTCTTGAAGCAGAAAGCCTTGAAGATCTGTCTCAACCAGAGAAGATTGTAGAAGAATCTCACAAGGAAGAAGAGTCCAAACCCGCAAATGTAAGTACAGTAATTTTTCATTAAATATACCGTATATTTTCGTATATCAGCTGAGAATATTTTGGGCATTTTACAGACTGAAAGTGGGAGATCGGCTTATAAACGAATTCATGGACCAGATGTAATATATGTTTGTCTTGGCAGCGTTTTTTGCCGTCGCCAAATCGGCAAGAAATTAACGAAATTGATTTAACTGAAAATAACGAAAAGAAAACACATTATGGCAAAAAAGAAATGAAATTCACAAAAATTGAGATAAAAATATTATAAGACGGAATAGAAAAATAAATTTACAATGGTTTTGACTTTTGTTATAATCATGTTAAAAAAATAGTACTGTATCTGTAGCGGATTAGCTAATCTTTTAATAAACACAATTCTACGTAAGCCAGAAGCAATAGATAAATCGCTAAAAAATAGCACTTTTAAAAATATTTTAGTTTATGTTTAAATTTATGATAAAGTGCTACCTTCACGTAAGACTACAAGAGTTCAAACCTATGTCACTAGAGTCTAAGTTAAAATATTGGCCTAATGGTCTAGCACCGTGATTAACAAAATTGGTTATCGTGATAGTAATCTAGATAAGTTATTATAATATTGCGGAATTACTGAAGACAGCATGAAATTATTTGAAAATTGAAATTAAGTTTTTTTTCTCTTGGTTTGTGTTATGAGATGTATATGTCTGTTAATCCACGATACTACAACCGGATGCCGCGGCGAAAAAAGTTCAATGTAGCGTTTTACTTTACAGCAATTTAGAGATTGTAAAATATCTCTCCTCTCTCGTTTTACCTGCTTGGCGACATTTTCGGCTTCTTGGCGACATATTTGAGTTTCCAGAAATTGTTTTTCTCAATTCGGCTTATATACGGGTTTTGAATTTTGAGTAAATTTGTGATGAAAAATAGTACTCTCGGCTTTAAAATTTATTTAGCAGATTTTTTTTTATATCAGGTTTTTATGAGTTAATTTTTTTTTTATTTTATTTATATAAATAAGATAATAAAAATTTAATAATCATCATAATTGGCACTACAACCCTTGAAGGGCCATTGTCTCCTTTAAATCTTTTTTTCATTCTATCTGACTTGATGCCTTTAGTTTCCAGTTAGTGATTCCCCAACTCTTTTAATCATCTTTGACCTGACCCATCTATTATTCCTTGGTCTTCCTCTGTAACTTCTAAAAACTTAACCATTAATCAAAATATTGTTATTAAAGAATAAGTCTTCATTTTCTTAATTGTAAGGTGTGCAATATTATTTACATATAACAAATTATGTATTACAGTATGAGTTATGATTCTTTTTTTTTTTTTATCATTCCTTAACTCTTACAAATTGCTCAAATATTTTTCATTCTTTATACATATAAAGCTGTTTATTTATCAAATCAGTTTTTAAATAATTAGTTTTGAGATAAACACAGAAACAAATGTAAACTAAATACATCATTATGATTTGTTATCAGATTCTTTAAGAAAGTTCTGAAAGGAATCTGATTTGGTTAAAAATTTTATTACAAAAGGAAGGATATTTAAAAATTAATTTTCATTTTCAAATGCTGAAATAAGAATTCCTTTACATTCTAATGATGCTGGTGATACTACCAAGGTTGGCTTCATTTGCCCAACCCAAAAAAACCCAGGCAGGTTTTTTTTTTTAAAAAAACCACTTGAAAAACCCCAAATGGGTTTTTTCAAAATTGGGTTCTCAAAATCTTTATTTAAAATTCCTCATATTTAACTAATAATAAATATATTGAATTAAATCTATAATATATATTACATATTTCATCTTTGATGATGATCCTAGATTTTGTTTAATTTGAGAGGGGTCTAAACTGCTAGAAAAAACGAAAACTTAAAAATTTTTCAGGGAAAAATAGTTATCTGTATAACAAATACAATAAAATCTAAATTAAACAAAGTTAATAAGAATGTATGATGAAAAAAACAAGAATATTGAAGTATTACATGTGATAAAATTGAAAAATAGACAGGAAAAAAATATGTATAACAACTGCAAATAAATGAACATGGGGATAATATATATAATTAATTCTGCTACTTATCATATATAACTTACAAATTAACTAAAAAAATATCTTCTAAATGCTTTAATAACACAATACTGTTAATAAATATAGAGCAATAATTTAATACATTTTATTGAAAAGAAAAAAACTTCAAATGCAACTATTTCAAAGCCAACTTTTAGTATAAAATAATCGCCATTCAAAACTAGTTTTCTGATGTTAGAAAAATTTTATAATATGAAAAAAATTTATTTTAAGGTTTCAAAATTTCATTTAATTTACACAAAAATTTCTTCTGCATAGTTTAAAATTGATTTTTCAATTTTTCAATTTTAAAAAGTTATTAACATTTTAAATTTATTTTAATCATACAATTAATTATATATCCTGTCCTCTTACATAAAAAAAATACCTGAATAGTTTTCAAATACCCAAAAAAGCATCTAAAACCCATTAAAGTATAGTAAAAACCCTGAAAAAAGCCCAAAAACCTCAAAAACCCACTAAGTTGGGTTTTTTCTGAAAAAACCCAGGTTTTTCCCAATCCTGGATACTACCCACTTCAATTCGGGCAATAATTAATAATGCTTAAAATATTCACAAATTGGGATTAAAAAGTATTATCGATTTAAATCTGTTTTTTAGTATGATTTAAATCATAATTAATGTCAAACAGATATAAGTCAACTAACCCTGGCATGGAGCTCCCAAATCTGGAAACTTTATGCACAGAAATTCATCATATAATTAAAATAGAAATATTAATTTTATGAAAAGGGAAATTGCAGTTTTAATGTCTATTTAAATCATAAAAATAACCACTATCAAAGAGAATCTTTAAGCCAGTAGTTGGCAATTCCATTCATTTTTGACAGAATGCATGCTTACTTGAGAGGATATCAATAAGTAACACACTTGAAATTCTTTATGAATTTGGTTTGGTTTGGTTTGGAGTGCTACGGTCTACTTTTTGCAACACAAGGGCTAATGAGACCGGGACCTACTGCTTAAAGCTGATTCCGAACGGCTACGAACATCCATGCCATAGTGGGATTCGAACCCACGAACTCCGGTTCCGAAGGCCAGCACCCTAACCATTCGGCCATCGTTCGGCTTTATGAATTTGAATGATCAAAATAAGCGAAAATCTTGGTGATTCTACTTTCTGATAGCATGTGTAATGTACCAATAGCATATGTCATAATGACATTTGTGATTATATTATCTACTTTGTTCAATGAAGCCAGATTTGGAAGGCCAATGTCTTTTTCAATTTAACAATGGTTTTCACAGCAGTCAGAAGTTTGATGACGAGCTCAAACACACAGTGCTGTACTTGTAGCCATCAGAGTTCTACAAAACAGGGATTTTCAAACTATCCCAGCATTGAGACAAATGTCTTAATATGAATGTTGTTAAGTTAACAATTTGTAATTCTTTCATTTCTTTTTTATTATTATTTTCAAAATTATGTACTTTTCTCTTCTATACTCCCTTATATATGATTTGTCATTACAGCTTATACAAGCAATATCTTCTTTTGGATTGAATTATTTTTACAGCTATTTTCAAATTTCCCTAGTAAACATTAAATAAATAATTATTTGTATTTAATGGTGAAGGAACTTATAATATGTATAGCTTAAAAACTTCTCTTGCCTTGGTGATGCCTCACCCAAGCTTAATCAGACTGTAGCTGCCTTTTAGTATTGTAGTAGTGGACTTAACCAAATTTTTGGTATGAATGTTCTTAACCATTTGAAAATGGCTTTAAGCAATAGGCCTTGGTCTAATTAAGCCCTTATGTAGCAAATAATTAACCATACCACTGCAAAACAAACCTATTTAACTACCTCAAAGACTGACAAATTCTTTAAAATTATGTGCATTAATCTTGTAAAATCAGAAGTGTGCGGAAGTTTTAAAAGTAGTATTTGGTTATTTACAATTTCAATTTTTTTAATTCTTTTTAATTATCTTTATAAGCCCAGTGGTGTTTGGGTAGCACTTCATGCTCAATACTCATGTTCAATACTCTGGCTGTGCAAGGTTAACTCAGCCTTTCATTCCCTTCAGTGGGTAGACAATTTGAGGCCCAAGAATGCTTGGGAACTAAACACTCAAGATTCTGTGTAAGGTTGACCACCTAACTGGGATATATGCTTCACACCTCAGGGCCCTTAGTTGAGCTGTTGTGACGAGGGGTTTAATAATTCTCTTTATAGCATGGTGCACATTGAGGTGCCTTCATAGCTCCCATCACTGCTAGCAAAGCATAGTAGTTCTATCTTTTCTCCAGCTCAGTCATCCAAGAGAATTCTGTTCTTTGATGATCATCTGTGGCCAGGCATATTTAGGTCTACCTCTTTTTTGTTTCCCAAACTTGTCTTGCCCAAGTTAGAGCCAAGTTGGGTCTAATGAAAGTATTTGTAATATACAAGGCACATCCAGAAAGTAAGTTTCCCTATTTAAAAGAAAAAAAGAACTCACACTTTCATGGACATATTTATTGGCAACAAGTACAGCAATGTTTCAGCTATTTTTCAACATAGCCACCACCAGAATTGAGACACTTGTCGTATTGTGGGATCAGCTTTTGTATACCTCTGTCGTAGAACTCTGCCGCCTGTGAATGGAACCAGCATTCCTGTCCCAGAACACCATGCACACCCCTTTTCATACCAACAGCATCTGTTTGAGTTTGGTCCTGACCAAAGATCCGCTATGATGCCAATGCATTGACTGCTGCTTGGTTTCTGGGGTAAAGTGCAAAATCTAAATCTCATTGCCACTGATGATCCTGTCAAGGAACTTGTCGCCGTCATAGTGATACTGTTACAGAAATGTTAGTGCTGCTCCTAAGCATTGAATTTTGTGTTCGGGTTTCAGTTTCAGCTCATAGATCTAACAGGACTGACAATGATTTTCAATTGGCACAATGCTTTGTGTATTCAAGATCACCAACTGAGCCTTGCAGGTGGCGGGAGAAGGAATTAGAGTTTCCATTTCGGATCACTGCTACCCCACTACTGGCACGAATCGGGACTTGTTTAGCTGGCATATGATATATACTTCATAGATCTGTTATGCACATGCAACTGACACAGCCAATTACATTTACTTTAAAGGGGAAAAATTGGGAAACACTTTCTGGATGCTTCTCGTATATCCTACCCACTGTCATCTGCATTTTTGTTCTAGAGTTGGGGGTTTACGATTAAATTGCTTGTATATTTCAGCATTTGATATTTTATTAATCCAGTAGGTTTTAAGAATTTTTGTAAGGCATCTAATCTGGAAAATATTGAGTTTGTTTTCTTGCTGTTTTGTTAGTTTCCAGGTTTCACATCCATATAAGTAGACTGCTCTAACTGTAGCACTAAAAATCTGAAATTTAAGTTTTGTTTGGAGACTTTCAAAGTTCCATATTCTATGTAGCATTTTATAGGCATATTGTGCTTTTTTTTAATTCTTGCGTCAATACCTTTATCAGCCTTTCCATTGATATGTTACCTTTAAGAATTTTTGTTTTATTTACTTAAAATTTCCATTTATTTATTTTCAGCTTCCCAAACCTCCTACCAGAAAAACCAATACTTTATCCGTCCTTGACACTAAAACACAAAACCATGGAGAGTGGACCAACAGAGTTTTATCTCACATTAAAGGTATTGTAATCCTTGTAATCTATAACTATACACTTTTTAGGCATATACTCTCTCTGCCTCTTAGTTCAGAATCAGTATAGCTCAGCTATTGTTTGTCTTAGTACTGATGAAGTACCTTCTTTAAGACTATAAAACAATTTTGTACATTTCAATTTTTTAAAACTTTCCTGTGTTTTTTCTTATTTTTTATATGATGTAATGTATTCTTAATTTTGCACTGTGTTGGTACTTTATTGCCTTGTTTATCAGCTTCTGCCAGATCTGAAAAAAAAAATTAAAGCTCAAACCAGACTGAACAGCAATACTATATGGGTTATTCAGAAAGTTTCTTAGAGCCTTTATAAAGAAATATTACCCAGAAAAATTTATTGCAAAAGATACCATAATATTTCATGTACTTCTCAACATAACCAGTTTTATTTTATTATTCTGTATCTACTCATTTTAACTTCAAAATTTTTCTGTAAATGCATTTTTATAACTCTTGTGAATGTAATGAAGCATACCAATGACTGTGTTATCACTGTAGTCAAGGAGCCTTGTACAACCTGATTGACTTGACTTGGCATAGCCAGCAGAATTGTAGAATTTCTTATATTCGAGGATAAGTGTTTGTAGTTCAGTGTCATAGAAGTGTGCTACTTGAGAATGGAACTAAGATACCAAAAAGTCTGCTGGTGTTCAACTTTGGTGACCAAACACAACTTTGGTGACCAGGAACAAATGAATGTCCCTCGGAGCAAGTTCAAGACTTTAAAATAGTCTATCTAGGGAAAATAACTCTATACCCAAGATGAACAATTGGTTTTCTCATGCTAAATTAAGAATGGAATTTGAATAACACCAGGGCCTTAATTAGCCCTAATTAAGGCCCTGGTGGCAAAGTAGCATTTGCCACTGGCTCATAAATCATAGGGGTGCTCCTTCATGAGAAAAATGAGGTCTGATAGAAGACGATTTGCCTCAAGTAAAAATTAGGAAAAGTTGAAAAATAATTTCTTTTAATTATAAAATCCAATGTGTTTAAAAATTATATTTTTTATTAATTTTTCTTATTTTTAAAAATGCTTCTAGAGACTAAAGTTGTTATAGATTTTTACAAAATGTTTACCAGACAATCTTGATATGCCTTTATATAAATGCGGGTTTCCGTTTTAAATTTTAAATTTATTAATGTTGTTAAAACTAAGTTTAAATTTAAAAATTCGACATTTTTTTTTAAATGAAAATTCAACGTCTAAATAAAACATATTCCCCCTCAAATAAACTATTTTGTTTATCAGGAAAATAATGCCCCTGAATTGTTCAAAAATATCTAAGTATTAATGTGGTAAAACTAGAACGAAAGATTAAAAATTAATATACAAGGAACATTTTAAGAATCAAGAAAACATTTTGTGAGTTCATTCTGAATATATTATATGGAAGAAAAATGTTTATATATTTTCTCACTACATTTGGTGGTAGGGGCGCAGGCCAGTTTTTTTCCACGGGCACTAAAGAATCTAGTTATGGCCCTGAATATCACTATCTTGTATGCTAATTAAAATCTGCCAGTAGAAGGGAAAAAGTGAGAAACATCATTTTAATGCTCTATAACAACATTATTATGAGTGATCAGGAATTTATAACTGCTTCATATGATAGTCTGGCTTTTGTCCTCATGTTTTGTACTTTTTTCGACATTATATTTTGGGTTTGTTTTTAGATGACCCTTTTAGCAAACAGAAAATAAAATTACATGACTCAAAATACATTAACTGAATTTCATTTGGAATACTCACTTATTACTTTTATTGATAGTGTTCTATTCTCTAAAAAATAGTCTTTTGGGAGAGCAAATTAGTATTCAAAAAGAATGAAACATTCGACCACAGACTACACTTCGACATCAGCAACAACAACTTTATTTTCTTTTTTAACTCTTTTCGCGTTGCCACCGGCGGGAAAACAAAAACAGCCGAGCTCGCGACATTCTTCCACCTTTTGATTTTTAAGTTAAATCATCATAAATAAAAATCAAAACAATATCAAATTAAACACAAATACTAAATGAATACTAAATGAATTACGAATTAAAAGAGTTCCAGTAAGTGAAGAAAGTTCAAGAGGATATAGCTTTTTGACAGGTCGGATCAATTCTCCAGCTCTCGTTTTGTAAAGAATTACCTTATCATCATATTCCGAACATTTATTAATTTCGGTTTCCATTTCTTCAGGTTTAAGACTTTTTTCTATTTCAGAATTTAAATTTTTAACAGTAGAATCTTTAATTGATAACAGTTCTAAATCACATTCTAATGTCTCTAACTCAGAATCCTGATCATTAAGAGCAGTTTCGATTTTGGCAAACAACTTAGTTAATTGTGTTCTATAGGTCGAACGCTTATTTTTAAGCTTTAGAAACTTATCCATATCTAATTCAACTCAATATTCAATCAAAACCAAATAATAATTCAAATTTATCAATTATCAGAATATCCTAATTCAAATAATGAAGTTGAAATGACTCACCCCCCCCACTTTTGATTTCAATTCAAATTTTCTCAAATCAATAGTTCAATTTCATTCTAAAAGGTCCCGGGTTTCGGCACCACAATGTTCTATTCTCTAAAAAATAGTCTTTTGGGAGAACAAATTAGTATTCAAAAAGAATGAAACATTTGACCACAGACTACACTTCAACATCAGGAACAACAGCAACTTTATTTTCTTTTTTAACTCTTTTCATGTTGCCACCGGTGGGAAAACAAAAACAGCCGAGCTCGCGACAGATAGTAATTCAGATGTGCAAAAGTCATCAAACATTTTGATGTTTGTGGAAAGAGCTGTATGTTTCCTAATATTGTTTAATGTAGTAGTAACTCTTAGGTATTCAAGAGAGATGTGGTAAATTAGTAGAGTGCGTTCTTCTTTTTTAATCTTTTATTTTACTTACAGAAAGGACTATTTTCCTATTCATATTAATCCTAAAAAACACACAAAAAGTACAGAGTTGCATAGATCAGAGACTATATAAATAGTTTCCGTCTAACCCATTCAAAATTTGAGGTCAACAAGCTCTCAAAAACTAATAAACATGGATCACAGTGCCACTCAAGAGGTAGCAGCATATATGGCATTAAATATAAATTATTAATCTTCAGCAAAAGAAAAAGAAAGCAGAATTTCGATACTTGATTTCAACCAGGTAAAACATATTCGATGAAGCTAATGAATAAAGGAGGGATTGGGGAAAATATAAAGCAGTGGTGGCCAACTGATAGTACAGAAAATACAGAGTTGCATATATTGGGGCCTATGTAAATAATTTGCATTGTTTATACTCTATTATAGATATATTTGCTTACTTTGTTGTTGTGAAATTTATTTTTCCTCCTTTTTAAAGATTCCAAAGTAACTTCTACCTTTTTCATTTAGATTCTTAAAGTAGTTTTTAGAATTTAAGTTAATATTTAAAAAGTGTATAGATTATGGGGTTGGTTGGCAATTATCAGAATATTTTTGCTAATATGTGTTTATTTTATTTACATTATAAAAAGTAATGTTTTGTTTATAGTTATAAATTAATGTAATAATAATGTTAAATCATAGCTGCTACATAGATTTTTACAATAATTTGTAGTGCATAGTGTGATCCTGTATCTGCTATGGATGGGTTAGTAACTAATGTTAGAGGGTATGCATTTAGTTAATGCTCTCAGAATGGATTTTTACTAAGAATATTTTTAAGTAAATTTCATTTTTTCTCTCTTTTTAACTAGAATCTCCTATTGCCAGATCTGAGACCAATTTAATGGAGGCCTTAAAATCAGAATCTCCTTCAGTACCTGTAAGGAAAAGTAAACTAGAAACTTTACGGCATAGTAAGTAAATATAATTTGTGTCGTAGTAGGAATAATTTTACCAATATTAGTGAATAGTTCAAAAATATCATGTTGATAATCTAAATTCACAATTTATGGGTTTGTTCTTCAGTTCTTTTTTTCTGTATGAAAAAAAGCAGGTTTAAATATTTTAGTTTTCCATTTTTTTTCCTTTCATGTCTTTTACACTTTGTAGCTGAAAAACCAGGTGAAACATTTTTTATTAAGTAAGATATTTTCTGTTGAAAAGTGCATTTATGAATTTCCTTAAATTTTCATTATGATTTCAGATCTCCGAAGACATACTCTTCATTTTGCCGATTCTCCAGATTTACTTTCATTATCTAATAGTGAAAAAAAGAACAGACTGGATGTTTTGAAAAATGATTCACCCAGAAATAACCTTCCTGATGGCATTCCACCTGAAGTTATTCAGCAGTTTGAAAGAATGAATCACAAGGTCTGGTTGCATTTCTTATTTTTTGTGTAAAAATCCCGAGAAGGGCTGATAGCAAAACAAATTTTAAATTCCCAGATTTTTTTTGCAATATAACATATGTAATTAGCATTGCATGGAGGTTTATATAACTTTTATTGTACATTTGTTTCTTTCAGATGTTATATCATTCACAAATTTAAAAATTTGTTCATTTCTACAACGGTATATAAATGAGAATACATGCTATCTTTGCATTTAGTCACTGGACAGTTAAAAAAAATTTTTTTTTTTTTGCAATTTTCCAAAAAAAAATTACTTGAAAAAGCATTTTGAATAATAAAATAAAGCTTTTATAATAATAAAATAAAGGATAAAGACCCATGCTCAACGCAAGCTTTTAGAATAATCTGGTCAGGCGGAAGCATTTTGGAAGAATTTGATGAGTTTGCAAACAGGTAAGAGTCAATTAGCGTATGGACATGGAACTATGAACACACTCTATGCATGTCTTCAACAAATAAATGAAAATGGCATTGTTTTGCTTTAAATTAAATGATGATTTAATAAACTTATTATTATCAAGAAAGACTGTTTTCCATTAGCGTTAACACTGGATCACGGCATTTCACACACACACACACACATATATATGTATATATATATATATATATATATATATATATATATATATATATTAAAATTTGCTCTGTGTTTTGTAAGAAAGGAAAAAGACTAATTATGAATGTGGAAGGATTGTAGACGTGACTTCAGTAAAATTGTTTTCTTCATAAAAAATCAAGAGCAACAGTGGTGAAGATAGAATGTTATAAGTCATTTGCTGAGCTTTTCAGATTAAGCCAGATGTATATGTACATTTTTTTGTGCTATAGATTTATATTCTGACATGCATATTTTAAATCTAATCTAACCATGCATAAACTGCAAATTAATGCCTGATATTTTATGCACCACTAACTGTTTACAGACAAAAAGCTTTGCTATGGAAACATCAAAAGAATTCATATAAATAAACGAGTTTATATGTTTGTCTTCATCTTTACAAACATATTAGAATTTTACATAATTTTCTGCCATCTTATGGCTGAGTTTTAAACTCTTGGCTCTCAGAGCTGCAGCCAGAAAACGAGCTGAAGCTCCCCCCCCTCCCCCCAAAAAAAGGAGTTTACTCTTGAGTTTTTAATATTGAAATAAAAGTATTTTTTAATTATAAGTTTTTTAAACTGCATATTTAAAGTCGTTTTTTACTTTTGCTCCACATTGTTTTGCTCATTTACTGAAACACACACAAATATATATATTAAATTTTATGATTTTTTACTAAATTTTATGTATTTTTAGTTAAGTAGTGAAATAACAAGAAGGGGGGATTCAGTCCAGATTGAGCCCTTTCTATCAAAACTGAAATTCTGGCTATAACCCTGTCAGCTGTTAAGAGTTAACATTTGCTTTATCTTTGGACACAGTGAGAAAAATACATTTGACATTTTCTCATAAACTAGGTACATTAACACGAGTCAAAAATTGTTTGGTTCAGGTATGGTTTTATTGTATTCACAGGATCTGGTGCTGTTGGCCATCAAGCAGCAAGCAGACCTAGAAAGGCAGAGGGATAAAATCATTGACCTGGAGAACTACTTGGATAATCTGCTAGTTCGTGTAATGGAGACAACTCCCCGAATCCTGCAGAAACCCTACATTAGCCCTGCCTGTTCGAGGTGAGTTGTTTTCTGTGGATTGTGGACTGGGGAGAAGGAACATTGAGAGGAGATTTGAAATGCCAGGTCTTTTTTCCAGCTTGGAACCAAATGCTGCAGGTAGCAAGAGACAAGTGGACTGGACAGCGATACTCTGTTTTATACTGTCTTATTTTAAATGAGAGCAGTCTATATAAATTCCTTTTTTTATTTTATGATTTCAGTCTCTTTCATGAGTTGTGTGCAATTAAATTTTTAATTTTTTTTAAAGCAGTGGAATTTGCTCGAGTTTCCCATTTAAGATGTTTTATTTCTGTGGTCCCAATTTTATCCATATGTGAACATTGTAAGAAACTTCCTGTATGAATCATTTTCATGCTGCAAAAAAAAAAAAAAAATTATTTTCCTCAAAACTTCCTTAAAAAATGTCAATTATTTATACAGGGTTCCCACAGTCCTTAAAAATCCTTAAAACTCCTTAATTTTAGCTTTCATTGTTAAGGGCCCTTAAAACTACTTAATTTTCAAATTGGAATGCAATCAATTTCTCCGTTGACGTGATATGCTTTCTTCACTTCCTATAAGTTTTAGCAGTATTCACCTAACTTTTTAGTGTTGTAAGTTCAGAGTTATATTTGCCCAAAACTGGTTTTAAGAATGCCAGTACAGGTGATAAGTACTGTTCAAAGAATATATATATATAAAGAATATATAAAATATTTGTTAATGTTCATAACATTCTTTTACACTTTCTAGCCAAAAGTGCAGTATTAATAATAAAGAAAATCTTCAAATACATATATTTTCAGTATATTTCTGTAGTAATTTAAAATTCCTTTCCTTGATATCCTTAAAATATTATGAAAATACTTTTAGTTTATTAGCACTTTTTATGGTCACGAGCAAGAAAACTTATTTGACAAATAATGTTTCGCACACTGAAAAGATTTAAAGAATAAAGTCAGCTTGCCCTTTCCTAATAGCTAAGTCATGCAGATTTTAATTAAACGAAGCATGGAGGTTTTGTAGATATTTCAGTTACTTATGGAAGTTTAATTTTCCTTGCATTCAATGTAATAGAAAAGTCTAAAAATTTCTTCTTTCCCAGGCAACGTCGGGTATAATCAGCCAGTATATATCTCAGAGTCATTTTTAAACCTGATAAAGTACTGTTTATAATATTGTATTTTATTCACAACTTACTTTTAGTTTGATCACTAAAAACTTTTTTCAAAATTAGTTTTTGTCAAATAGATTTATCTTATATTAATTTTTAGGCATTTTTAAAAATTTAATTCTGAAATATTGTAAAGGGCATTTATTGAACATGCCTTGTCTGGTTCATAATCATTAAAATATGTTCCTCAGGAAATAGGGTTTATGTTGTTATGTCGTGTATTTCAAGTAGGTCCTTATAAAAAAAACTACTTTGGTCCTTAGAAAGTCCTTAATTTTTGTTCTGGAAAAAGAGTGGGAACCCTGTTATAACTCTGGTAGGAAATACTGGTCTACACAAAAGACTGTGGACAGCATTAAGAATGTATTTTGTTTTAGTGGACTCCCACACATACATATCTAACTGCATGTATAAATTTTAGAGCAATGCAGTAGAATATTTATCCATTAATCACAAGATAACAGTTAACCATTTATAACTAATAATCAGTACAAGAATTTACTAGCTTAAGCAACCCAAAATTGCATATTTCTTTTTATACATTTAGTGAAATATTTTGCACAATATTGTGCATGAACTTTAAATAATATATATTACATTTAATTCTGGCTAAGGTCCTTCCAGTATTCCCCAGAATGTATATGAAAACCCAATTAATTCTTAACACATTGAAGACGGTATGCACTGAAAAGTGTCTATCTTCAGTTTCCGCACATTTTTTGTTAAAGTGATAACAAAAAAATCCAAAAAACGTGAATTTCTGTTATTCGTTGCCAATAGTTGAAAAATAAAATACGGGAATTCCTGTCTCCCATCTTCAATGTGTTAAGTGGATAGGTAGTTAGCTGAGGAGTATTTGTGTATGCCTTTGGGTTTACATTTTTAGTATTGATTAAATATTTATTGTACAGGTGCTTTATTATTTGAAAAAGATTTTAAACCCTTGGGAAACTTTAGCAGGCTCCACTGTGTATGTATATATATATATATATATATATATATATATATATATATATATATATATATATATACTATGCGAGAGAGAGAGTATATGTACGTGCAACATATCTTTAACACTAGATTGCCCAAAGCAGTCATTTTGACTGTTTTTTAATTTCAATTCGAAAAACAATTATGAAATATAATGACACAATTTCTTAGAATTTGGTGACTTTTTCTATAACATATAAATGGGTTTATGAATAATTGTAGTTACTTCCGTCCTCCTTTATTTCCGTATATATATATGTGTGTTATACCTATATTGCCAAGAAACAGTCATTTTGACTGCTTGGGTTGGTTAGTTGGGAGCACTACGGTCTACTTTTTTGCAACACGAGGGCTAATGAGACCGGGACCTATTGCTTATAGCCGATTTTGAATGGCTACGAACACTCATGCCACAGTGGGACTCGAACCCACGAACTCCGGATCAGAAGGTCAGTGCCCTAACCGTTTGGCTTGACTGCTTGGGAAATTTTAAATAATCAAAAGATTTTTATTTATTGAATTGAGTAAATTTCTTATATGACCTTTCCGGCTTTGTATTGAAATAACATTTTTTTTTTTTCGATTACAGTAACATACCGATGCATGATAAATTGTCGATTTGGGCGTATACTTAATAAGTGTCAGTTGCTCAATAAGCTAAAGTAGTACTAGTTATTCGAATCTTTATAAAGTGTTGTTCTAACAAGTTTATTTTATTTCTTTTGCTAAATTTGTTAAAATTGATAAAAAAATGTTACCAGAATGAATTCAATTTTATAATAGTACAAAATTTGGAGTTGATATGGCAGATCAAATGGGCAGAAAATATGCAGTAAAAGCTAGTTCTCGTAGATGGCCCCTCCAAATATTTTTCAGTACTTTAGATTTGGCTGCCACAAATGTTTGGATCATTTACAAAGAAACGACAGGAATACAAATAGAATGAAAAGAGTTCTTATTTCAATTAGCAGAACATCTTTCCAACGAATATAGAGTTGCAAGACAGAAAAATTTATCAGAACATGAAGACCCACAAAGATCAACTGCAACCCATTCTCACAAACGCAAATTTTGTCAAGTACGACATTGCCACAACAACAAAACAAATAATATATGTGAAAAATGTCAAAAGTATGTTTGCGGAAGATGTACACATAAAAAGATTTCCACTTTCATTTGCATAAAATGTACAAATAATAATGCATAAATTATTTTTTTTAAATTAAAGTAAATTTTTTTATTGTTAATATTTACTAATAACTTGCTGTTTAATTGTAAATAATATAAGAAATACTAAAAATTAATTTTAAACAAATTTCTTTACATATTTGTTACTTTTTCACAATGCAGTCATTTTGACTGTTTTTGGGCAATATAGGTATACAAGAAATCTTGGGCAATCTAGTGTTAATCACCATGTATCGATGTTGATTAAAAAGAAATATAACCACACCCAGGAGGTTATTCAAATATATAATGATTTTATTTCCTTAAATTTGATCTATCTAAATGATTTTTACATCACATAATAGTGGACAGACTAGAAAATTTGCACAGTATGTATCTGGAAATGAGTTAAAAGTGAAAAACAATTTATATAAAAATTTAAATAAATATACAAATATATACATTATTAAAAAACATAATTACTATAAAATCAGATAATCCTGAGTTTTAAGAAAGCTATGAAAGTGGTTGTTTCTTTAAATGGTTATCTTTGAATATTAGACGATATTTCTTAAAATAGCTTTCATGTAAAAAACATAAGTTCACAGATAATCTTTGGTGCACATATATATCAGAGATTCTTATAAATTTTCTTTCACTTTTTCCACTTAATTGGCACAAACTTTGCAGTATTCTTCCTAATAAACCATTGTTGAATTCTAATCATGGAGGATTAAAATGTTTATAGTTCAAAACCAGATGCACAATATTTATTTTTTAGTGTAAATTTAATTCACTTGCAGGCTGGCAAAAAGCTCTAAATTCCATAAGGCACGTTTTTGTCTAAAAAAAAATGGTGCACCCAAAACAGTAACAAACAATTGTGAAGCATCAAAACGTATATGTTCACACCAGGGAGCTGGGAATTTTTCACAGGAGGGGTGGGTGGGTTTCCCTCATTCCACCAATCTTAGAAATTAATACAGTTATCCTTATGGGGTATTACAAACCCTACTGCTAGACCACTAATGAGCACATACATTTTTTATATCTTTTATTAACATTAGAATGAAAAAAATTTTAGTTGATCAGAATTTTAAAAATTTGGCCGAAATTCTGCAATAGCTAACTGAATGTTATTTATAAATATTTCATTCTATAAAAAATTACATAATTAAAAATCACGAGACTGGCTTATTTGGTCCATAAAATATTTTGTACATTTTACAAAATGTGAAATATTTAAGCACATACAAAATAATAATAATTAAAAATGCTTTGCATTTGGAAAACAAATGGTTCATGAACAAAAAGTCTTTGTGTCACACACATATGAACTTTCTCCTTCTATAGAATGATTTGCTGTTGATTACAGTTTATAAATCTTTGTCAAGACAAAGAAGCAAGCTCATCTTTTAGACTTGAACATGCGTTAAGAGTTGCCTTAATATGTCACTTCATAAATACCTAAAAAAGAAAATTATTTATTATTATGGAATTCTAATATGTAACACACTCACACACATATAAATATTCAAGCTATTATTATAGGAACAAGTATCTATATCAAATCATTTTTGTAGAAAAAGCCTTAAATTATTCCTTTACATCCTAAGTTTAATTATGACCAACAATTGTTTACATAACATAAGTTTTGAAAAATATATAATCAACGTCAGAGAAAATTACAAAGCAAGTTCTATAATATATAGGCATGTTTGGAGTGCTATGGTCTACTTTTTTGAAATATGAGGACTAATGAGACCAAGACCTACTGTCTTAAAGAAAATCCCAAACAGCTACGAACATCTGTGCCACAGTGGGATTCGAACCCATAAACTCTAGTACCAAAGATCAGTGCCTTAACCATTTGGCCCATCATTCAGCTAATATAGGAGCATGGGGTAGATACATGTTAAATTACAATAAAACATTTTACACTGACTAATAAGGAAAAAGTGTAAGTGTTAGCCATAAATTCCGAGTATTTTGAATAATTACTGACAACTTGATATATAAAGGAAAACTTCTCATACATCATTTTTTACTTACATTACCATTCATAAGTTGGTATACATATAAAATGTTTAATCTTTGTTAAGACAGTTAAGTGTAATATTATAAAAATAATAAAACTACCACTTTAGAAAATAATTTAGTATTAGAGCTCTGACTGTCTAATCTATACAAGAGTCAATACATTATGACCACCCCTACATTTTGCAACGAACTCTCCTACATGATGTGGAAGTGAACCCGTGGCTGTGGTAGAGTAGATCATGAATGCTACAGGGTATCTGAACATTATTGCGGAGCAGTAGCACCCTTACATGGCCTCTGTTTTTCCAGCTGGAAATGGAATGTTCCAACAGGACAATACCCTGTATCACAAGGCTAAAATTGTGTTGGAGTGGTTCCAGGAACATGATGCTGAATTCCAGTTAATGTCCTGGTCACCTAACTCACCTGATTCTCAACCCGATAGAACACATTTGGGATATCATGGGACGGCAGCTCAGAGTTCAAAGACAACCCATTTGTTATATGTCGGATTTGCGTTACTGTTGCTTAAACATCTGGTACAATCTGTCTCCGGCCATCTACCAAGGACTTGTGGCATCCATGCCAAGGCAGGTTGAAGGTGTGTTGCGCCAAAACTGAGCCAACTCGTTATTAACAGGTGGTTATAATGTTTTGGCTCTTGGATGTACATATATAGACAGACATACTCGACACTCCTCTTATTGATAAAAGCATACAGCAGTATAACTTCTAATTTATAGTACTAAATTAAAATAAACATATATTTTTGTCTTTATTTCATGACGTCATTATCCTATTCTCAGTTTGTCAATGAAGAAAGTCATTGTGATTAACCCATTAATGCCTGAATCATTTTTACAGGATATGTATTGATGAGTATTTTAAATCTAAGATAAACAAACGGCACAAAGTACCCTAATTTTAAGTAGATAACCTGCAGCTTTTATGAGTTTAAAAGTTGTAATTTAATATTTATGGCATATCTGCCAAAGTGACATATCTAAAGGAATTCAGTTTTTCCTATTGTAGAACAATAATATTAACACTATTAAGGTGAATTATTGTTATGACTCCTTCAAGAAAAGACCTGTACCTGTTTTTAAACTTCCAGGCGTGAAGAAAGTGATAGAGATAAGAGATTGGTCTGTGGTTAGAGTAATTAAAATGAGACATGCATATGAACAAGAATGAGCTTGGTTTGGTTTATATTGCAAAAATCAAATTTTTGCAGACGAGTTCAGGACCTACTGATCCTGAACACCTATGAACATCCATACTAGCAGTGGGATTCAAACCCAGGAATTTGGTACTGAAAGACAAAGCTCTATCTATTGGGATCCAAAAACAATTGAAGAAAATTCCTAAAAATAACATACCTCATTAGCCTGACATCATAGTTTGAATTGTTTTGATCTTAGAAAAATGGACAATACAGCTGATGAAAAAGGTTATAATTAGTCCTCAAGTAAAAGTAATTATTAAGCAAATAGGAATTAAAAACTTTATTGGGGGATCAATGATCCAACAAACAATTTCCTTTTAGTGTCATGTGTTGTGTATCTATTAGTGACTTATTACTCAAAATTAGGATAAAACATGATATTTAAACAAACTTTAAATATTACAATTTGGCCTTATTAGTAATAAGCTGTTATTTAGAATCATTTTAAGCATCTTAGAATGCCATATATACATATATATCTTTAAAAAAATTATGATGAGAGATGTTTATTTGGTATTGCATGTACACTTAGAAGTGAAGCTTTATAATAGATAAAGCAAATTGTCATGATTTCAGTCCGAATAACACTCAAAAAATGTAATTTATCTGCAAGGTTAAAAAATCATAAAATATGATTCAAATGACAAAAATTATAAATAGTTACAGATACTTGGAAATTCAGTAGATTGTTTATGAGTCTGCAATATCCCTTCACTGGAAATGAAAACTCGTTCTGAGAAAACATAAAAATTCTACAAACTATTTTTTAGCTAGTCTTAAAAAGGGATACTAGATATTAATAGTTAAAAAGATAATTCATGCCGTTTCAGTCTTAAACCAAAATGTCAAAGGATTAAGAACTGATCTGTTTGTATGAAGATAAATGACACTCACCTTCTTCTTCTGATTTGGCTTCACAGTACAACTCCTCACTGAAAGAAAAAAAAAATTTTTTTTTTTTAAACTTTAATGATTAGTAACTAACAACTATATGATTAATGTAAAAAGTAAAAGTTTTACCCAGCACTCATCACAGATAATCTTCTTATACTCATCACCTAAAAAACAAAAGAAGAACTCCTTAGTTCAAAACTGAATTTACTTGCATTGTCAAAGGCCTTGAAATTTATAATATAACATCTGATAACAGAAAAATATCATCCACCGCTGTTAAGTATTTGTCTATTGATTTTGGCCCATTTTATACAAAGATTAAGTTTGTTTAAAGTGCTACATTTTTTAAAGCAAAATAAGAGTTAGTTTCCACTGAAGCTTACTATTTAGAGAATTTATAAATGCTACATACATTTCAGCAGCAGAATTTCAACCCATGGACTATGGTATTAAAAGTCAGTGTTCTGCCTATTCAGCATAAGGGGATTGAGTAAACGTTTTCAATTTTTTACCTGCTATGAAAATTTTATTACATTTTATTTTGTCCTAGTTCCTATTGTTTGTTGTTTCTAATGTTGCTTGAATGAGCCAAGCTTGTAAGCCAGAGGCTACATGATTTAGGGCAAAGGGGGTTAACATTTTTCATTTTAAAGAGCACCACTTTGATGAAAAAATGAATTTTATTTGAACTTGATTTCATTTGAACTTGAAGGACATTACAACTACAGACCTATTTTATACAGCATTAGTGAATACAGCGATCTTTGTCCAGCTCAGGTATCAAACTCTCAACCCTCTGGATATAGTTAACACCTTTGCCAACTAAGTTACCATAACTCTTCTTTTATCTTTATTTTCATCATAACTTATTTTATCATTAGTAAATTTCATTCAAGAAAGTTTCTTCTGTACAGGATAAGGTTGGCTAAATATTGTCACTTAAGTTTAACCCTTTCGTGGGCCATTTATTTCTCGCACAACGTTTTCAAACTTCCAGAACATAAGTGCTAATTTTATTCAATCGATAGAACAAAACTGAAGCTGGGATTATTCTTCTCATTGTTATAATAACAAGACCAAAATATCATAATTGGTTTTGTGCTTCCCACAGGTGTGTTTTGGAAGTTCATGTAGATGGGAAGTAATCTTCCAAGCCCACGAAAGGGTTAAATCAGATCAAGTTTGGTTTGGAACACTATGGTCTACTTTTTTTGTAACACGAGGGTTAATGAGACTGGAATCTACTGCTTAAAGCCAATTCCAAATGGCTGTGAACATTCATGCCACAATGAGACTCAATCTCATGAACTCCAGTACTGAAGATCAGCATTCTAATCATTTGACCATCATTCGACTAAATCAAATCAGGACCTATAGTTTGAAGGTAATTCTAAACAGCAGTAATCACTCATGATATCAGCAGGACTTGAGTTTAAAGATTCTAGATTTAAGTTGTAGTGCTCTAGTTATTCAGTCATTTTTTTTCTGTACAGATGTTATATCAAAATTTCAAAAGTCTAGATTTACATACACATTACATTTACAAGTCAGATAAAACTTTGCATTTTTCACAAAACATACAATTATTAACAAGAAATCATGCCATCATGATGCAGAAAATATAAACACATTTAACATAAAGCCTGCAGAACAAAGCACTACATTCTCAAGCCAAGAAAAACACTGTGGAGGTGAGCAAAAGCAACTTAGAAATATTTTAATTATTATATTGCTACTGCACAAAAGAGCTACTTTGTCCTATATAAGGGTAGCACTCTGTGGACATTCATTTAAAACGTAAGCAGCATTGTTTATGCAAACTGGATAATATAAGCATACATATAAACAATATTAGCTAGTATTGACAATTTAGACATTCCACTTTAGCATAAAAATGTAACTGTAAAGAGATAACAAGCTATTAAGTCAGGAGATCCTGATTATGTTCCATAGGGATGGACTTTTTCCTTTTAATGTACAAAATTAAACCACTTTTAAGTGCTGTTCGAATTACTCTTTTTGAAACTCAATTAGAAGAATCTAAGCCTTACAAATTTCTAATTTGGAAAAAGAAAAAAAATTTTTAACACAATGTAGTATTTTAAAATTTTCTCCTAATTTTTCCCCAATAATGAGGCAAATATTTCCAGTTAGTTCATTGAAAATTTTCGTATATATATCTTTTCCTGTATAAAATGAATTTTTTCCAAAGTTAAATTAGGGTTTGGTTTGGAGTGGTATGGTCTACTTTTTACAACACGAGGGCTAATGAGACTGGGACCTACAGCTTAAAGCCGATTCCGAACGGCTACAAACATTCATGCCACAGTGGGATTCGAACCCACGAACTCCGGTTCCGAAGGCCAGCATCCTAACCAATCAGCCATCGTTTGGCAAGTTAAATTAGGGAGATTGGTTTATACGGCTGCATGAAAAATATAGGTACTTTCTTGTTCACAAGGTGAAAACAATGAATTGCTAAACACAGTACTTTTTAAGTACTTAGTTTATATTTAACTTTGAAAAAGTTTAATTTCTAATGAAATTTTTTTTTTTTTTTTTTTTTCATAAAAAGCAATTGTTTTATTTTCAGGGCTGCTATATTACCAGTTATTGTGTTCAAAATAAAAAATATAATTATGAAATTTGCACCGAGCAAAAAGTACCAAAATGTACGGGAGAAATACTGTAATTAATTAGCGCATAAAAATTACAATGAATATTGCATTGTTTGAATTACTTTTTGAATGGAATGTGGCATCTCTGCAAAAAGAATTAATTTATTTTGCCATTTTACTTTATAATGCTTTGATTACAAAGTGTTATATACACACTTTTTATTGGTCAAACAACAGTAGTTATTAATGTTCCTATAGATAAGTAAATTTTCTGATCATTTATAAATGCAGCACTAATGGTACCCATGCTTTACTGTCCATCCCTAAACTTTACCAAATACATGCTATTTATTTTCATTCAGCCTACCATCTTGCCATTCCATGATGCAAGAAAGATTAAAGAAAGAATTTTAGACTATCAGCCAGGTTTTACGCAAGTCCTACTGTTAGGACTGAGACTTGCCTCACACACGCAGTGATCTTAGATAGCCATGTGACATTCTTTTCCAATGGAGTTGTACATATGTTGTCTTCTGATAGAGCTGATGCCTGAGATGTAGGTTAGACAAAGTTGTTAGTACATTAGTAGGTTATATAGAGACCAGTGGTTCCCAAATATGACAAGGAGTTGTTATGTGGCTCAACTGCTTCTAGAACTATGTCCTTTACTATAACTTTTTTCACAAATTTGTTTTTATTTAGAAATTGGTTTTATTAGGGTGACTACTGTTTATAGTAAAAATAAAACATGAATAATTAGCTTCAACAAATCTGCTTTAATTTTTAACATCCTCTAGCATGCATTAGTCAGCAATGACCAACCTTTCTAAGAAGCCCCATGCCTTGGGAAAAACATTTTCTATGAAAATAGTATTTTGAAATTTGACAAGTAAAATCTGACTAACATTCAAGGATATCTCTAAGCATATTTTGAAAAAAAAAATTAAGTAGGGAAAAATAAAACACATGAAATACAGTACTGTAACATCGAGTCACTTGATAGAAAAAATGGGAACTAACATTAGAAAAAGTTAAGTTACTAATCCTTGTATTAAGCAATACTGCTAAGTAAGAATATTGAAACTTTAAAAATATAAATAAAAACCAACATAAGTATGTTTGTTTTATAACATATTTTATCCTTTGATGAAGTCTTTGTTCCTCAATACAGTAAAAATATAAAAGAATCCTTATGATTAAATAGAAAATTAAATAAAATTAATGGCAAACATATGTTTCATAGCCATTATTGAGCTACTTTTTCAGCCCAAAAACATATGTTGCTGTTACTTATAAAGTGTCGAGTAACTTGATAATCTGTCAGAGTACAGTTGCTAACACAAGTCAAAGGCAATAGTACCAGGGAATCTGTATAGGATATATTATGGAGATATATTGGTGCTCAGGCTTTTTACATGCTACAGCACCCCTCAATTTATGAATAAAGCGAACTATTTTTTTTTTTTAATGCAGAGATCAATCTGACATATTTCTTCTAAATGTAAATTTTTGACAGTCTTTGGTTAGGATGTCTCGTGGAGTGCAACACTCATTGCAATGTCCAAACAAGAGGTCTAAACCCTCATCACAAGATATGAAAGAATTTTAGAACCTTGATGACTTTTTGATTAATTCCAGAGAGGATGTCTAAGAATTACTCTGTTTAGGAATAAGTTTCTTTTTAAATGTCACACTTGCCCAAAGTGCAGAGTTCACTAACAGTATAACACCAAACCAGAGTATTATCATACAGCTGAGCTGCATGCCTTTTTCGTGCTGTCCTCTGGGGAAAGTAAGTTCTTAAATTTAGAATAGCGAGTTATTTATAGATATACAAATATATATATATATATATATATATATATATATGTATATATAAATTAAACTTAGAAGCTAGATCACTTCTGAATTAGCTTTAATTACTATAATTATATTGACCTTGCTTTGTATTTTTGCAAATAAAATAAGTATGATATACTTTATAGAATATGGGGATTTGCAGCTAAACTGAAGGAAAACTAGAACACTTTAAAGTAGTTATGAATACATGATTGCAAAAATAAACAAATTTTAGTGTCATGGATGTGATGTTGAAAGTGTGAACTTTTTAAATTCCAAATGAATGTTTTACTGGGAACCACTGGTGCTAATACACAAAATTTTTACTATATGTATTCAGATATTACAATATATTATCATAGCTATTAATCACTCATGTACATGCAATCAAGTTTTGAACCAAGATTATATTTTCTAGAGCAATGATATAATTCTAGCATGTACTACAATAACAAATTTTATTGATTAGTTCATAGCACACAAGTATCTTTTCTTAATCCGAAGTTTTAAAGTGAATTAGTAGTAAAATCCTCATGCTAACAATATAACTGGAAACTTACAATTATTAAAAACTTTTTCCTTTAGACTTTCATAAATACTGTTAAAATAAAATAGGAAGTGGGTTACCATCAAGTTCATTACTAAATATGGTAACAAAATTAGTGATGAGAAAAATTAAGAGTGATAAATATATCAAATTTGTTTTATATTGGTTTGTTAGAGTATTACCATCCTTTATCAAAGGCCAATGTTGACCAAATACGACATAAAAAGAAAAGAAAATGACTGAAGTTTTATTTTGTATATTTGCGAACATCTATGTTGGATTTGAAATCAGAGTGCACCAATTCCAATGCAGAAAACACAGCAATGCTGTAAATTTACGCTTTGGTATCATATTAAAAGTTCAACATGATACACAATCAAACTAAATAAATTAGAATACATATTAGGTGATTCCTTAAAAAAGTTTCAACATGAATGCAAATATACATAACCAACCAGTACCATATATCCTCCATATCAGAAATGTTTAAAATCACTTTGTACAGCTCTATAAAAGAAACTGTAGTTTGATGAATACATGATTTAAAAAATAACAAGATCTTAATGTTGAGATGTGATATTAATTACTGAAATCTCTAAATAAAGTAAACAAAAAAAATTTCCTTAGTTGAAGTTATGAGATAAAAGTATATATATATATTCCTTTTACAAATTTGTACAGAATCAAAGATGCTTTGGCTATAAAACCTGAAAGCATATATTTTTATTCTAGCTATTATCAGGACCATACAGACATATATATACCTATATTTCTTCTTGTAGAAATAACTTATAAGTTTATATTGTAAAGCACCATTTATACATTATTTACATGTCATTTATCACAGTCTTGATGCATTTGTAATCATTGAAATAACATCTTTTGCTGATATAATGCAAAAAATGAAAAAAGAATCTTTGTTTACACATCATTTTCTCCTTATCTAATGCAAATTTTTAGCGTTAGTCATTATTACTTCCTTCCTATTAATGTTAAAGCAAAAACTTTTTCTTGAAAAAGTGCACTGTTGGTGAACTAATAAAAAACAAATTGTTTGGGCTTAATTTAAGAAAGGATGGTGAAGAATTAAGAAGTGTCATGTTATGATAACTCAACATGTCAGATGATGATTAAAGACTTTTTTTTTAAATAAATGTCTACCAATATACATAAATAGTATAATTGCGCTAAAACTGTGCAAGAAATGTATGATTTTTTCTCAATTTTATGATAAATGCTTAATTTTAAAATTAATTTCTACTACAATTTTATCAAACACATTGAAAATGAATATAAAATTCATTTCACATTAATAAGGTTCATAAATATTATTTTTAAGGGAATTACATTAAATCTCATAGAATTAATTTGTAAACCAAAAGGTTAAAATATTATACAGTAATATACTAGTTCTACTATCTTATAAAACTTTAAATTTATTACTTTTACATAAATTCACAATAATTAAAAGTCGTTTATTAAAATTTTAATTGTAGGTCTTTTCATTTGTATAATGTTTTAAGGATATATAAATGGGGCTTTACTGTACTATTTCTTTTTTTGCCTAAACATTTCAAAGATTAGTCACCTTACTAACAGACAATTTTGGCATGCGAGTCCAAAAATTAGAGAACTTAACTAAAATCTTCCTTTGAAAGTTTAGTTTTTTGAAGCTCTACGCTCAACCATTTACAACAAACAAGTAATCATCCTTTCATCTACTACCGATGAAACTTGATTTTGAGCAGATGTAGATATTCATGGGCAGTGGGATTCCAAACCCTATAACTAAAAGCAGTGCCCTTACAGAGCTCTATAATCAACCATTTGCAATGAACATTTAAGACTGTCTCCTAGTAATTAATCCTGATCTTAAAAAGCTACAAATATACACACTAGCAGTAGGATTTGAAATCACAAATTCCATAAATAAACACAGTTCCGTACCCGTTCGAAAGAGACAAAGAATTTGGATTGGATATGTCCTCTGGATAAATCCATAAGATCTATATTTCATTTCCTTAAATTTCACATATTTGGAGAGAAAATAGCCAAAGAAAGAAAAGAAGACCAAAATAAACTTTCCATACAAGGATGTTGAAACAGAAAAACAACTTCCAGCTGGCCAGATATAGCAGCCTTGGATTGGGGAGGATGGTACAAAAAAATTATTGACCACTTAGGCTTAACAAGATGCATAGCCAGCCAGAAAATTGTTTGCATTTATATGTGAGAACTCAATACAGAACTACTCAAACACAACATCAAATATCATTAATCAGATCACGGCTGAATTTCTTTCATAGTCTGTATTACATGGCAAGATTATGTATAAACAATTCATTGGTAAATAGATCTTGCACTTCTTTGTAGACATGGACTATATTAATGAGTTATAACTAATTTAAAAACTACAGTAAATAATACAGGTTAATAAATTAGTGTTGTTAATAAATTAGTTACCATATTATCACTAATGAATGGCTAGTTTCAGAAAGAATTTCATCTATGTAAATTTGGTTATTTTGCAAAACAATTTTGGGTTTCACAATCGTAATATAGCATATAGAAGTTAAAAATACCAACATAAATATAAAGTTTGATTTAAAATTATAAAGTTGTTAGACACAGATTAGTTTTTTTCATTAAAATGTTTCTACAGTGAATTTATATATATATATATATATATATATATATTCACTATGTTTGCTGTTCAATAAGTAAAATTCTGACAATCTATTTTACATTTCTTAAAATTTTTCCAGCAGGCAATTATGCATTGAAAAGTCGAACTACCTTATAATTTTTTTTAAACAAAAACAAACAAACATTTAATTTCTTAAAAATCAATCAACAAAATAAATATTAACTTTTAATTGAAATTCTGATACCTTAACATTTCTTATGTAATTAATGGCCCTTCAAAATTTGAATATATATATAATTAACTACAGATCAACTTTCACAAGATGTTTCCAGAATATCCAAATTTAACAAAATAGGTATAGCAAATTAAAAATAAGGTGCAAGCACAAAAATAAAAGGTAAACAAAACAAAAAGCAACATTTTAATAGCTTACAGATTTAACGGAGAGTGGATCTACCTCAATATTTGTCAGCTCCACATATCCAACTGAAAAAAGCACAAAAACTGCAATTACTTCACATAGATATATATGAAATGGATGCATTTATGATAGTAAAATCCTGATAAAACACTTATGAACAACAATTATAATATATATATATATATATATACACACATGCATACATATACAATCAGTAATGTAGCTTCTTTTTTTTTCCGGGGATAGTTTAAAATCTTAATATACAAAGAGAACTTTCTCAAAAAAAAAAAAAAAAAAAAATATTGCATTACACACACATACAAAGTATATAATACATAAATAAGTCTTAGGCATGCATCTATACTTTTGCATGCATACATAAATACATAATAAAATGAATAAAGCAAAGATGTATGACATTTATTGAATCTTGAAATATATATATTTCCAACCACATTATTTCTTTCAATTTACACTCTAAGTTTTTACCAGGTTTAATTTTGCCTGGAAAATACTGGAGCATATTTAATTTATGCTCCATTTATCAAACTAGAACATATACTTTGCACCCAAAGGCCTTTGGTCTCCAACATGGATATTGGCACCATAGCCTGTGGTCCCCTAGATAGGCTGTAGGGCCAGAGAGTTTTTTAAGTTTGTATATTGTCAATTTTTATGTATTGCAGACACAAAGAATAAGAATTTTTAATTCATTTCCCATCGCAATTTTTACATAAACCTTACGGGTCATTTGGCCCGTTATATGGTACGTTTAGTGTTAAAAAATAAATAAATTGTTATGTTATCCAATAGCTGATGGGAATTTGGAATTCAGTTCTTTTCACAAGATGAGCAGCCGAACGATAACCGTGTGTTCGAATTTTTCTGCTGGATGGATATTCGCAATTATTCAAAATAACTTTAAGCAGTAAGTTCCGATTTCGCTAGTCCTTGTTTAGTAAAACAGTACACCAAATCACCATATTATGGACCATTTCGGCGGGAAAGCTGTTGGTTTCACTATAAGGTAGAGCAGTGTTTAGTTTCGAGCGCTATGGTTTACTTTTTTGCAACAAGAAGTGTAATGAGATCGGGACCTAATGCTTAAAGCCGATTTGGAACATTCATGATACAATGGGATTCGAACTCGGGAACCGAAGAACAGCGCCGTAACCATTTGGCCATTGTTCGGTTGCAAGAGCAGTTGTGTACAAACTGTCAATCCCAGAGTAACTTTTGTAATGACTTTTCTCCGACGAATAACACGTACCAGTAAAACAGTGCTATAAAATTAATTTTTTTTTATAAAAATAGATTTTTTTTTCTACTCGGTTGCCGCTACAAAAAGTTTACACAAAATAGGGAATCGCAAAATCAAATAATGTATGAATGGGGGGGGGGAAATTCTCATTTAGCTTTGCCGATCAATTCAGTAAAACCTAATTACAGAACAAACATCAATGGGAAAAATTAAAATTTTTCTTAAAATCAGAATTTTGCAAAAGCATTTTGAAAATAAAAACTTTCGAATTAACTTAAATTTTTCTCGAAAAAAAAAAAACAAATTTTTAAAGGAGGGTGAAATCAAAACATGGTATAGAACTTAACCGAATTTGGCTTTTACATAAACACGGTCAAAAGAACTGCGCTGGCAGAAATTCCAACACGGTTGTCATGATGTAAATCAACCGATGAAAGAAAATTAATGCTTTGAATTTATCTTAAGTATTTCCCACAATGTGAGATTTATAAAAAATATACTAGAAGAAGTGTCCCGATTATTGACCGAATCTATTAAAAATAAAAAAATAAAATAAAATAAACCACCGCTGAAATAAGCGAGCGTAATACCATAAAGGTGGAATCGTTCACATATCAAAACTATGTGAAAAACAACGCGCTGGTTAATTAAAAGTAATTAATCTGTACCTTGACTTTGACTAAATCCACAGCAAATAATCAAAAATACTCTCGGCCTGGGGAGAGGTGACTCAGTTGCGCCATCTATGAAGACGTATATTTGTTTTAAATTATGCTTGTGATCTTTTTCGTTAGTTAAAGAAGGGCTTTTTTCACTACTAGATACTCCGAAACCAATTACCTTGACCTCCCCAAAATAGTCATCGATGTGTAATAAATAGTCGGTATTTATATGTCATCCTACGGCCTTAACGAACAATCAGATTTAACACGATTAAGAATGCTTTAGATGTGTAAATTTGGCATGCTAATATAGCTGAAAATATATACTTCCCTTCCTGAATTGATAACAAGAGATGTGTCACCAATGATAAAATGAACTTTTAGTGGCCGGAATAGAATATTGGAGCATCCAATGTTACAGCACAGCAATGACCGACACAAAACCTTGTTTCATAAGGATTAAGATAATTACATGAAGTTTATATTTAACTCCAGTCTATGTTGTTTTTGTTTACATTTTTAAAAACCACTCGCAGTAAGGTACTTCGCCTCGTATAAATAAACACAGCCACAAAAAATATATTTCACCTACTTTAATCTAGAAAATAAATAAGTAGAAAAGTGGAAAGTTTTTTTATTTGTAACACTATGACGTTTTTATGCTTTTGAAGTCTGGAGGATGACGATTCCGCAAAAACGCTAAAGCCTACTCGGATCTCAACACAGAACACTTTGGCATTATGTTTTCTACAATTTAATCGAAGATAATTGTACGAATAAGCCATCTAAAGAGGTTTATTTTTATTTATTTTTGTTAGGAAACAGTATAAAACATTTTGATTGCCGAATCATATTCGCGAGATATTTATTTTTTTATATTTTGATATCAAATAATGCATTTGTGAAGTAGTTCAAAAACGTACAACTCAACACACCAAAGTGGAATCTTATTATGCATATAAAGATAAGTACAATGCATGTCAAAAGGTTCAAGATGACATATGTAAATAATGTCTCGTAGCATTTATGTGGTGGAAATTCGTTTATAAGAAATATGCAGTTACATAAAGTACTTCTTGTTATTTGGCGAAACTCCCGTAAGACCTATGTAATAAATTATTCTTTTATACAAGTCATTCACTTATACGAAATATGCAGTTACACGAAGTACTTCTTGTTAATTACCGAAACTCCCATACGACATGTATAATATATTATTCATTTATACAAGACATTCACTTATACGAAAGAATGTTCGATCCTCTACATAAATACTTTAACGTAAATTTTATTCACTTTACAAAGGGAACAAAAAAAGTTTTTGAGAACATTTTCCATACTGCAATTTTATAATGCTTATAAAGACAAGTACAATGCATAACCAAACCGTGCAAATTGGCAGATATAAAATGGTGTCTCATAACATTTATGAAGTGGAAATTTGTTCGTACAAAATATGCAATTATACGAAGTGCTCCTTGTTCGACGACGAAACTTCCATACGATCTATGTAATAAATATTCCCAAGCATGCTTCCAGAGCGTTCTAAAATGTGTGTGAAAAATAGATAACGAAATCACGTGATAACTTTGCCTTTTTGTAAAGTTTTTCCCTTCCCAAATGGCAACAGAAAAGAAAGAACAATTTTGTTTTGTTTTTGTTTCCGGTTTTTAGTTGTTCTTTGGAATCGATGTATGATGTTCGTGTTTCTTTATGTCTTTAATTAGTGTTTCGTCAGAACGTGTAAAATAAATGTTTTGTTCATACCGGAAGGCTTCTTTAAATTGTGTCTGAAGAATATTTTTCCAGTGCGTCCCACAGAATCCGAAAGTGAAAAGGTAAGAGTTTTTGGATATTAATCTTCGATGATGCTCTTTCCTTAAGTTCGAAATTTAATAATGTGGGAGCGCGCAGAACGCCGTACTAATGTGTTCATTTCACTTGCCTAAAAGGTTCCCGTTGTTTACATGAATACACAAGAAAAATTTCATCAGGATATGTTCAAACATATCGGAATACGTAGAATAGACATATAACACACACACACACAAAAAAAAAAAAAAAAAAAAGAATTTTCATATACCCGAACAGATGTTTAACCAGCGAACGTTAATCGAAGGCGATTAAGTGTGAAGCACCAAATCTCACTTACTTTTTCCCTTTTCGTTCTTGACTAACCACCTGCCTGATGGGTTGCCTTCCATGCGCAGGATGAGCACGGTCTCCCCCTTTCTGACGGGTAGGTCCCCTTTGCCGCCCCTACTGTCCCACTTCACGAGACCATCGTCGATGGGGATTTCCTCGCCTGTCAGCTGTGAGGAGAGAAAATATAGGACTTAATTCACACCTGCAGCTCAAACAAAATCCGGAATAAGGCAACAAGCTTACAGTTTAGACACAGATCCACAGTCATAGGTTTATGACTACCGAAGGCCAGGGTGGGCTGGGAGATAGAACATCCACCGCACAATTTATTATTACACACACACATGTAATCCAGCAAAATAACTGCCGATCACAATAATTGTAACAGCTAGCAGTAATGAATAATGTTGAAGTTGGGCCACATTGAACAGAAGCACCATTCTGAGAACAACTTAAATCTTTATTGAGGAGCTGCAAAAAAGAATTGAGGTGGCTATGAACAATTACATCACCGCATATCGCAACTCCTGACCTGACGGAATTGCAACACACGGTTGCACGATACGCAGCTTGACTGGACTCTCGGTGTGGCAACCGTAACTGACTTTCACTCGTCAAGGAATCCCCCGCTTTGTTAAAGTGATCTAGTGTACCGTATGCAGTTCTATCTGTAGCACGATCCTTCGTGCCCGCTTATCTTTATTTCTGATTAAATGTTAAGTTATAATTTATAGTGTCGACCTTCTTCCATATTTACCACGTGTATCTAGTTGTCGGAGATGGTGTATAATATTATCGTATTGACCATTCACCCAAATTCTGCAACATCTTTGCCAGTCGAAGGCAGACAAGAGAGTGATACGAAAAACGCTTTGCTGAAACAGAGGTGTATCCATGAGGGAGACAGAATTTTTCTAAGGAACAAGAAACTTTGCGAATTTAACAGTTGGATCGGGGAAAAAACAGAGCCATTTGCCGGCGACAGCTGGGAAACGTGTGGAATGGACAGAAAATTTATATCTATTGTACAGAAAGCTCTGGGAAATGTGTTGGAAGAATTTCAAGTCGAGAACACTGCTTTAAAACAGTTTGTGGCTGGAAAAATAGATTTGTAAGAATCAGAATGGGAGAGAGGAGGTTTTTAAAGAGATTAAGTAGAATAATTTTGATATATTACACATACATATTTAAAGAGTAGAAACTAACTTAACAGTTCTTAGTTATCAACAAATGAGAAAACTTATATTATTTAAATCAATACTTTCTAAACTTTTTATGCCCACGGATACCTATCCAGGAAAATGTTTTACTATGAATTCCCAAGTAAAACAACTCTATTCAACTACATCCCAGCTAACAGGAAAACGTTGGATGTCCGTTGACCACAAGTTAGTAGTTGGTCTTACAGTTGAGTGTATTTTGAAACAGGAAAATGAAATGGCGGCATTTGGTAAGAAAAACGTCTTGTTAGCCAACTGAAGAATTCATATGTTGGCTTTACTTTGGCCTAAAGAAGAAATATTCCTGTTACGCCTCTTGCATAAACACCATGAGCTAAGAAAGACAAAAATAATCTCCAATAGCTATGCGCATGTAGAACCAGCAGAAAACGAGAAAGCAGAGAACGAGCAGAAACGAGAAAGCAGAAAACATTTACTTAACATGATAAAATTACATGCATGAAATAAACACATTTAAAGTGATTAAAAAAAAAGGTGCATACGATTCGGCGATACCAACGGCCATCTATAGTGTTTACGCTATTTATCACGAGATTGATGCAATATTTCAAGATGAATGTTTGGGTTGGAATGCAATGGAGTAAATTCTTGTGTTCACACTAAAACTGTGCAACTGCAACACATTGGATCACACAGACCCCTGAGCATCAGTAGGAACCACTGTCCTGTGTGGGTTTCGAAGTATGATTTGTTCTCAGTGGCATAGTTAACTGCTAAAAACAATGTACTTTTAATCTAAAACACCTTTTATTATATTTCCGTATGTGAGCTCTTTTAAAAACAGAAAATGTCACACAGAAGAATTTATAGAGTAAATAATATTAATTTCTCAAGAACACAAAAGCAACTCAAGAGCCATGTTTTTTCGCATACGGAAGAACAACCATGTTTTTACTTAAAAAACCTCGTTCGTTGCCATTCGCAATTTATAAAGAAAAAATAAAAAAGATAATATGCGGGTAGGACATCCATTACGACGATGTGACAACTGGTTTAAAAGATACAATTCTACACTACTTTCAGTTTTATAAATACAGTAGATGCCGCTTAATGTGTTTATATCGAGCTGGCTCGATTTTCTTTTTATAATCACAGACGGGTGAAAATAAACGAAAAATATAGTATATTAGAAAGGGGCAACAAATAGATAAGGAGAGGGCGATTTCAACAGAAAACATTTACTTAACATGATAAAATTACATGCATGAAATAAACAAACTTAAATTTATAAAAAAAAGGTGCATACGATTCCAGGAACGAAGAAATCAACAATTTTTGATTGCCTGGTCTGCTTACGTAATAAGTCATTAACTAAACAAACATTTATATTTACAATGTTTACGAAACCAAGCCATCAACCTGACATCTTCTTCGCACACGTCAAAAGTTGAAGCGCATTCCTTAATTTAACACTTCCTGGAGTGTACTCGTTCTCGATAACATTTCGGATTTACTTTCGTCACAAACCGACCTCGACACGTGCATGTGCGATACAGATTCAATAATGTTGTAATCCGTTAAAGCAGTCGAAGTTCTAAGGTTCTCGTCGTTGTCCATCCAAGATTCCAAATCTTGGATGCAGTTATTTTGAGTGCAGCATTAATTTTCTTTCCCAACAACAATGGGAAGTATGCCTTATGGTGTGAATTGTTCCCCGAACTCATATAATGAGACGCTCTACAAAATTCTCTGAGAATCACTCATCGAAAATGATCTACAGTGGACTCCGCTAAATGTGATCAGTTTGGGACACTGTGATTTTGATAACAACAGCCGATTGATAACAATAAACGATATGCAAAATTAGATAAATTTACCCACCCCCTCCTTTAATTTACACGTACTAAATTTCAAAACAAAATGAAAAAACACACCTTATATTATCCTGCATTTATGTATAATATCCTTTAAAACATAAGAATTATATGCATAATAAAAAATTTATCCGTTATTGACTGTCTACAATTTTTTCTAAGAACTCATTGATAAATTTTCGTTATCAAAATCAACCTGTCATCACAATTTATGATCGTTATAATGTCGATCTTTTGTTTTAAGTTAAATCATTTCGCTTTCTGGTTTATCGACAAGCTACACGAGCGAGAATTTTAAAATAACACGCTCCTTCTCAGTTCCGAAAGAATGGGTTCCTTCTGCTTATCTGACAACCACTGAAGCAGGGTGTGCGTATTTCTGAAAAATTTCAGGAACGTGTAATGCTTCCTTTGTTTCATTCCCATTTCATTAGGTAGAAGAGGGAGAATTTTCAAAAATTCCAACAACAGCGAAAGAAAAGAGAGGATGGGTTCCTTCTGAATACATTTTGAATATTCATTTGCCGGTTAAAATGAGGTTCGAAAACTGATAACATTAACCGATGTGACAGTCCATAAAGCAATAATTTTAACATGTAAATTAATAGAGAAAATCGGGACCCAAAGTGATTTCGATAATCAATAAGCGATTGATAACCTTAACCGCGATCATATTAAGCGAAGTCCACTGTAATTGGATAAAATTTGATAACATTAAGCGATGTACTGTGTCACTTTAAGCGACCATTATTGTCCTTCGGAACCAGAGGTTATTGGTAATAATAAATGAATGACAACATTTACGGACGTCTACTGTATCCAGGCCTTAAAGCCGTAATTTTTCCGTTCAGGTTTAAAAAAAAAATCGTTTATGTTACGCCAAAAATAACGGTTTTAGGTTCAGTTCCGAATGAATAATTTAATTTTATTAATATTCTTATTTGTACTAAAATATAACTATCATAAACAAAAAAAAATATGCAATTCTATCAAAATTATTATATATCAAGATTTTCTTTTTTTTTTTTTAATTGGTACACTATTAGTCAATCGATACAATTAACCAAAATGTCGTACGATAAGATCGGTGAGCAGAGAACGGCGTACATTAACATTATTATCCATTATCGAAATCGCATTCGACAACTGAGCATTCAACTGAATTTAATCTGCCTTCTACGAGTATATCGAAACTACGAAAACACTGAACATTCAACTGGAAATCGTAAGCAATGCACATGTAGACATTATAAAAGAATAATTTTGATTTTTTAAAAAAGAAAATCTCAAAATGAAACTCATATATTCTTATGTAACATGGAGATCTACATGTAGAAACATTATAAAAGAATAACTTTGATTTAAAATATAAAATTTCCGTAAATTTTGACATATTTGATCTATTCTATGTAATTGAAATTTGCCATTGCTTTCTTAACGTATAATGCATGATACGGCAAAACTTAATACCGATATATTCTATCCTGTAACATTTATATAATAAGGATTAATAATAAATAAATTTCCGTACATCTTTTAGACATTTTTTTTTATATTACTCCAGAAATCAGAAAGTAATAGAAAAATAAATTAGTTCTTGTTTCTAAATTGTACAAATGTTTTTTTATATATATAAACAGAAGCAAAACGTAACACAATAAGTTAGTGATACTATATTTTTGGAAATAATAATGATAGTAATAACACTAATAATACATAAATTACTCCTGAAACCAGAAAGTACAATACAAAACATAGTAAAGTGAGTTTTACCAAATTATTTTTTAGAATAAGGTACTGCAGAATCCAGAGAGTGCAATACGTACCACAATAAAGTTTGTGTTAACAAATTATTTTTTTAGAATAGGTTACTCCAGAAACCAGAAAGTACAATACGTAATACAATAAAGTTAGTGTTACCAAATTATTTTTTTAGAATAAGGTTCTCCAGAAACCAGAAAGTACAATACGTAACACAATAAAGTTAGTGTTAACAAATTGTTTATTTTAGAATAAGGTACTCCAGAAACCAGAAAGTACCAATACGTAACACAAAGTTAGTGTTAACAAATTATTTTTTAGAATAAGGTACTCCAGAAACCAGAAAGTACAATACGTAACACAATAAAGTTAGTGTTACCAAATTATTTTTTTAGAATAAGGTACTCCAGAAACCAGAAAGTACCAATACGTAACATAATAAAGTTAGTGTTAACAAATTATTTTTTTAGAATAAGTTACTCCAGAAACCAGAAAGTACAATACGTAACACAGTAGTGTTACCAAATTATTTTTTTAGAATAAGGTACCCCAGAATCCAGAAAGAACAATACGTAACAAAATAAAGTTAATGTTAACAAATTGTTTTTTTAGAATAAGTTACTCCAGAAACCAGAAAGTACAATACGTAGCACAGTAGTGTTACCAAATTATTTTTTAGAATAAGTTACTCCAGAAACCAGAAAGTACAATACGTAACACAGTAAAGTTAGTGTTACCAAATTATTTTTTAAGAAGTTTGATTATTTCTTCTCAGTTCACGACACTGCAATTCCTTACTGATATTGCTACAATTAAACATTCGAAAAAAAATATTATTTCAAATCACTTCTACGAAATCTTACAAAACCAGAGACAGGAGGCCCAAAAAGGGGAGGTGAATAAACTTACGCCAAACTTTTTCCGCAGTTTGTCGAGTTCTTTTTGTCTCTTGTCCTTTTCTCTTTGTTCTTTTCGCATTCTTTTTTCCTCTTCTTTCCTTAATTTTTCAATTTCTTTTTTATTGTTGCTGTACACAGGAAAGCCAGAGTCGCTGTTGGAAAAAATAAAAGAAACAAAACAGAGAACTATTATTTGGAAAAGTAGAGAAACCTAACAAAGAATCTGGTAAATTGAAAATACTCACTCTGGAATATCGTCACACGGCATGACTTCGTATACTTCATCTGATTCCACCTGCGGAAAAGATTTTAGTTCAGAATGAAGTAATTATTAAATAACTGTCCTAGGCTATGGTCATCTAATTACATAAACACACAATGAGTAATCCCCTATATAATAATAGCCTAAGGTGTCTGTCGGCAAATTTTTGAAGCGGTTGTACCTGGAACGGATACAGGCATCCATATTGAATTTTTTATGAGTTAGGGTTAGCAAAATTCAAAGCGAGTTCAAAATCTAAGCCACCCCCCTTTTTTAGCGTTTAATACTATTATTTCAAGCCTTATTCTCCCCCCGTTAAAAGCAGGCGATTAAATTTATCATTTTCGATACCATTCATACATACCACCAAATAATCACTGTCCTGTTTGGGTTTCGAAATCAGAAGTGTGATACTGAAGAATGTTCTCAATGGCGTTAATTAATTGCTCAAAATAGACGCCCTTTTAATATAAAACACTTTTTATTATATTTACGTATGCGAGATCTTTAAATGCACAGAAATTGTCACATAGAAGAATTTATGGCGTAAATAATATTAACATATTAAAGCACAAAAGCAACTCCAGAGCCATTTTTCTCGCATACGAAAGAACAGCCATGTTTTCACTAAACAAAATCGTTCGTTGCCACTCGCAACTTACAGAGAAAAAATAAAATAAAAAAGATAATATGTGGGTAGAACATCAATTTTAACAGACGATTTGACATTCTCCCACCTAAGTTAACTTTTATCTTAACATTTAACTTAACTAACTACACAACAATAACAATAACATAATAGTAACAGTTCACAAGTCTAGTCCCCTATATAATAATAGCCTAAGTTATCTGTCCGTCTGTCCACGAATTTTTGAAGCGGTTGGACCTGGAATGGAAATAGGCTCCATATTGAATTCTTAATGAGTTAGGGTTAGCAAAATTTAAAGCGAGTAAAGTTTATTTTCTCCTTAACTATCGATCTGATTCTAAAATAAATTGGTATAAATAAGCTTCATATCACAGCAAAAATATTGAAATTCACTCCTTCCCCCCTTTTCGAGAGTTTAATGCGATTATTTCAAGCCCCATTTTCCCCCGATTAAGAGTAGGCGATTAAATTTATCAATTTATTATAGAATAAATAGATGAAAAAAACATTTTTCTATCATTATGACGTCATTCCCTTAACCATCTCATTTAATCATTTCTTATTTTATATTATTTAAATATCGTCTGCATTATTTTCACACGTTTTATCACTGAACTTTTATATTACGTAATTAATTTTCTTTTATATTTCACTTAAATAATAGATTAGGTACGTATGTGATAATTTAAAATTCAATCAACGATTATTTTTTGCTGCAAGATAATTCTCAGCCAAAAAAAAACCCCTTTTTTTTACCTGCCTCATAGGGTAGTTTACAATTCTGGAAAATTAAAAATTTTACTGATCCCGTCATATGACGGGCTATATGCTAGTACAGTAGAACCTCTTTTTAACGACCCCAGGATACAACGACCCCTTCGTTAGAACGACTATCTTAAAAATTCCCAATTATTTTACGATAGGAATAATGTTAATTTTGAATCATTACAACGATCCCAAGCGTATTATTTTTCCTTAGAGCGACCGCTTATTTTAGACCGTAGAACCCATGAGCAAGTGGGCTATTTTAAAATTATTGTACAGTGGTGCAACTTCAAGAAACCTGTACTCCTCTCTTTGTGCTTGCTTAAAGGACCATTTCATCACTTACGACATTGATGTCCAAGGTAGATGACACTCCAAACACTAATGAAATGACCCAGCTCCTCCGCGTCAAATTTCCGGATCTTCAATATCTTTTGATGAGTTAGTTGGGCTAGACGAAACTTTACAGTGAAGCGAAGAAAATTTGAATGAGGACGATTTTATTGCCCGTATTACCGGAAATGAAGAAATCTGCGATTCTGGAGAAGAAATCGTTTAACCCCTTCCGGTATGATTTAATAATGAAAAACTGTGCATGAAATAACCATTTAATTTTTATTTAAAAAAAAACTTGTTTCATTTTACAATTTTTACATATTCTTAATTAAAATGCACTTTTTACATAGTGTTAAATAATATCAGAAACAGTAAAATTAAGAAAATATCAAAGCAAAACATTAATAAGGTATACAGATAATAGTCTTCAAGCTAGTGGTACTTTTCAAAACAAAGTGCAAAGGAATTCTTAATTGTTTACACCGCCAAGTAGTCTCACTTTTAATTGGATTCTTGTAACACACGTGGCATTTCTTAGTAGGTTTTCTTTTATTCTGACTCATTAATTTGGCAATGACTTGTACCAAGAAACAATATGCAATAGTGACTTGTGATTTTCACAAGTGATAAAAGTGTTGCCAAATTCAGTACACTAGAAATTTTAAACTAAATTAATTATCATATTTAACAGTAACTTTAATCGCATGACGAGTGTAGCTCGTCATTGTGCGGTATGGAATGAAAAACTAATGACGAGCTAGACTCGTCATTTTACCGGAAGGGGTTAAGCTTTTGAAAAAATGAATGAAAGGGAAGCATTCAATGCAATCAATGCTTTGCGTCAATATTTTGAAGGACAATTTAATTCTGAGGATATTCTTCAAAATCTAACGGATATGGAATCGGTGATAATGAAAAATTCCCAAATGAACTCGAAACAGGCGTCAATCAAAGACTTTTTTTTCAAAAATTCAGTTATGGAAATACAAATAAATAGAAGTGTTCTCTAGGTATTTACTGTTGCGTCATTTCTTTGCTCATTTTTTTATTATTGTCTCCATTCGTTACAACAACCATATGATATTGGTCCCACAGGGGGTCGTTTTACAGAGGTTCTACTGTATTATGAACTGCATCCCCACAAAAGCACTCAACTTCTAAGAAATATTACTTCTTAAAATCTTTTTAGCTGTGAAACATAAGTTCATATATGTTTATTTTATCATTTAAAAAACGTTCTATTGTTTTTTACTTAAAAGTTAGTTAAATTCGCAAGCACGGAATGTTTTTATACAGGGTTTCTATTAACCGAAATTTCCAATATCCGAGGTACTAGCGGTCCCAATTAGCTCGGATAATCGAGGTTCTACTGTACTTTATAAATAGTTTAAGCAATTTAAATTTAGACTAAAAGTGTACAGTTAAATTAACAAATTTTTAATAGCCAATCCTAAAATTGCAACAAGGGATATCTGACAACTATCTGATATCCAGACGATTTTTAAACATCCGGATATCTATAATTCAAAACCAAGGAGTTTTGAAGTTTGGATGTTTGGTTTGAAGAGCTACGGTCTACTATTTTGCTACTGGACTTACTGTTTAATGCAATCAATGATGAAGAATTTGTATTATTACCATCTCATGCTACAAGAGTAAAAAAGCGTGCGGGTGCTGCTAGTATCTGATAAAAAAAATTTTTTAAATAAAGAAAGAAAAAAATAGTGTCAATTTGAAATACTGCACCAAAAAACATAGCTGAACGAAAAAAGAAAAGAAAAATAAAACCCAATGCCAGACTGCTTAGACCTCTTGCATCATAGATAAGTTTTTTTTTTCTCCTATCTCTTTTTACGTACTGATTTCCCTCTGCTGTGGTCCTACACGCTAGGAGGGGATTTGCTGAAGAGGGGGAAATAAGAGGTTCGCTGGCAATACGAAACTTTCCCTCACGCAGCGTTTTCGGAGATTAAAAAGATCTCATTACTGTTGCCACAAGATCCTATCTTTTCTCTGCAGAATCAAAGCGCTTATTCAGACCACTTCAGCAAGTTGTCCCAAATCCCAAAAAATGAGGGAAAGGGGGAGAAAATTATGGTTATTCATTACGATTGATTCACTACTTGAAAGAACAATTATTGTTAAGAATTTTGATAGAGCTTAGTTGCATTTTTTCCCAATCAAAAGTTTACACCATATTCATTTTTAAAACCGAATTCTTCAAAACTGAATAGTTCAAAATAGTTCAACATTTTATTTATTTAATTATTTAGATAAACGCTTGAATGATTTTTTATTGATTTTCTTACTATAAAATTGCATCGAATATTTTAAAACCTTCAGAACAAAACAAAATTATTCTAGGAGGTCTTAAAACTACTGAAAAGTCGAAAA
>CM063497.1:17172772-17208675 GCA_032207245.1 Pardosa pseudoannulata
ATAACATTTTTTTAGCATTATGACGTCATCCCTTTAGCCATCTCACTGAATCATTTCTTAAATTATTTAAATATCGTCTGCATTATTTTCATGCGTTTTATCGCTGAACTTAGATATGACGTAAATAATTGTCCTATATGTTAAGCTTAAATAATAGATTAAGTACGTACAGGATAATTTTAAATTTAATCACCCACTATTTTTCTGTTGCAATGACAATTTTATCGCTGTTATTAACATCAAATTCTTTTCATAAAAGTCTATTTCCCGGACTCATATCTAGCTTTTAAGTTACATATCTTTGAAAATTAAGAAGTTTGTTCGTTTGTGTGTTTGTCTTTTATACATAACCACGCGGTTTGCGATCGATTCGCTCCATTTTGGACATCATACATATATACCGTCAAATAATCACTGTCAATATTAAAACCTCTGCTGTTCATCCTATCATGTAATATGACAAGGTAAATTAAAGTTGGCAACTAACAGGCGGTCAGTAAAGATAAACAAATAAGGCAATTTGTCGCAACGTCATGAACTACTATAACGTTCTTCGCATTCATTTTCATGTTTACAACAGCCAATAGACAAACACTAAACTGCCCTTCCGTTTGAAACTAAAGCCAGAATTGTCATAATTTGAGAATTTGGCCTACTGCGTGAAATCGCCTTATTATTGACCATGCACCAGATCCTTCTCAGCCGAAAAACAAACCATTTTTTTCACCTGCCTCATAGGGTACTTTACAATTCTGGAAAATTAAACATTTTACTGATCCTGTCATATGATGGACTACATATTAGTCATTTGGAATAATATAATACCGGATATTCATGAGCAGTATACAACAAATAGCCTGTACTCGCTTGCAAAGGGTTGAGACACGCGTGGGATTAAAAGTCGGGAAAATTGCAATCGTTTTATTGAAGTAAAAAAGATGTTGCACAGTAGCTGGACAGGAGATGAAAAAGAAAATCTACCAAGGAGTCAATTGTCAATGTTTTTGTGTTCTTTTTCTTTCTTTTCTTTTCAGTGGCAAGCAAAACGAGGTCCCGAGGTCAACATCAATCAACGTCTGCCTCATGTTCACCTCATCAATAAACGTGTTTCAAAGACAATACTGATACTTCCGTTTACTTGTTTCTTCAAAGGAAATACTTTCATTTCTGATTTTGTACTGTCCATTGAGACCCATCTAGCAAATGTGCCCGTGCTTTGCTAATATTATTACACAAACCGTGCTTCTAACCATAAACAAAGATTTTTTTTTTTGCATATATCTCTATATATACATATATATATATATTATAACAATACAAATACTACTACTACTGTATGTTTAGCAACGTTAATATGATCTTCATATTAAGTGGTATAGAGGAAGCAGAGGTTTTGACAACAACAATGCTAATTTTGTTGGTATTAAATAAAAATGTATGAAATTAAGGTTTTGTATGTAAAAACACACATACATACCAACCATATGAATATAAAGATAGCTATATAAAATGATAGGTTTTTATTTGCCCCATTCACGAAATTTGTACTTTTGTTTTGGAATATTAGAATATTGTTCAAAAATTTCAAAACGTAAAAAAATATAACCAAATTAAATATAAAAAAATAAATATAAAAATGCTATTTTGCGTCACATAGAAATGAAAGTTAATCACTTTATAGCTTTTTCAAATATACTACGCAACGATATATTTAAATGAATTAAATTAAATACGTCAAATGATTAATAAATATATTTATTAAATTGATTAAAAATTTTAATCTCCTGCTTTTAACCGAGGAAAACGGCGGTTAAAACAATTACTTGGGATGACGTCACATTGCTAGAAATATTGCTTCTTTCACTTAGTTATGATGCGATAAATTAAAAAGTTAATCGTTTGCGTTTAACTGGAGAAAATAATACTTGGAATAATGACATGAAACGCTTGAAAAAAGGGGAAGGAATGGATTTCGAACGTTAAAAATTTACAAAAACCTTCCTAGGGATATACCTAATAATTTCCCAAATTTTCACGGCGATTGGATGTATGGTTTTGAGTCTATCGAGTACAGACAGACACAAATTCATTTATATATATATATATATATATATATATATATATATATATATATATATATATATATATATATATATATATATATATATATATATATATATATATATATATATATATTACTAGCCTATATCCCGTCATATGACGGAATCAATAAAATTTTTAATTTCTTAGAATTGTAAAATGTCCTGTGAGGTAGGTAAAAAAATGGTTTGTTTTTTTTGGCTAAGAATGATCTGGTACACGCTCAATAATGTGTTTATCTTCGTACTCCTCTAAAGTCTCCCGATACTGTGAATGCAGTTTAGAATCACGTTGAATTCATTTAGAAAGATAATTCAAAGTTTTCTTTGCTGCTTCGAAATTATCGTTAAGTTCTTCCTAATTTTTTTCCACACTAATTAATGGAAGTAAAGGAATGAATCTATCATTTCCATTACACCCTGGAGGTAGATAGAATTTGTTGTTAATACCGGTGATAAAATTTTCATTGCAACAAAAAATAATCGATGATTAAATTTAAATTATCACATATGTACCTAATCTATTATATAAGACACATATAAAAGAAAATTATTTACCTAATATCTAAGTTCAGTGATAAAACGTATGAAAATAACGCAGACGATATTTAAATAATTTAAAATAACAAATGATGAAATGAGATGGTTAAAGAAATGACGTCATAATGATAGAACAAAAATGTCATTTTTACCTATTTATGTGATGATAAATTGAGTAGCCTGCTCTTAACCGGGGAAAATAGGGCTCGAAATAATGGCATTAAACGTTCGAAAAGGGGGAAGGGGTGGATTTCGAACGTTTTAAAGACGACAGTATTTTTTGCTGTGATATGAAGCCTATTTATACCAATTTATTTTAGAATAGGATCGATAGTTTAGGAGAAGATAAACTTGACTCGCTTTGAATTTTGCTAACCCTAACTCATCAAGAATCCAATATGGATGCCTCTATCCATTCCAGGTCCAACCGCTTCATAAATTCGAGGACAGACGGACTTAGGCTATTATTATATAGGGGATTTTCAATACTCCTTATTTTTTTTACTTCCTGTTATACTATTACAGATCTTTCCTACTGTTAAAAAGTGCTTCGAGTATAATTTTTAAGCTTGTAAGAAATAGAAGGTTAGCCCCTAGGCGGATACAGCCAAAAACGCCAGTCAGCCTCCAGTTCTCGGGCATGTAGCATCGTGTTTATTTTGACTTGTTAATTATTTTATGTGTTAACTGTTTTGTACTGAATTGTTTGTTTTTGTGGCTCAGTAGATTTTAAGTATAATAATTTTGCGAGATAGCCGATGTCTGTATTTATTTAGAAGTTTTTTTGTCATAATTTAAAAAAAGTAACAAAGATTTTAAACAAATAAATAAAATTAACAGTTAACACAAATTTATTAGCAACACAAAGTAAATACGATGCTACATCTCCTAGAACTGAAGACTGACATACGTTCTTAGCTGTAGCCGCTAGATGGCAAACTTTCTATTTGTTACAAGCTATGTTTCCATTTACAAATTGGTAATAATGTGCAAGGAAAGGGAACTTGACTCGTTTTGAAATAAGACCGTAATAGATTTAGACAGAAAAGAAAGGGTGGAAATAAACAGGTTTATTCCTAGCATTTTGAATTCATTTCGCTCAATGTTAACCTTTGGGAAAAATAAAATTTCTGGCCAGCTCGCAATTAAAGCTTTTACGAGCTCTGTACGCCACATATGATATACTGGTATGAGCTTCAGGTGGCAGAAACCTACGCTACGTAATTGGACAGACCTTCTAGCAGATGGGAGAGACTACGATGATGTGTGCAGTAGTCATTATTTGAAAAATGTTATGCAATACAGAACTCAATGTTTGTTAGTTTTATTATAGCTTGATTAACCCCTAGCCATACAATGACGGCTCTGACTCGTCGCTCACTTCCTGTGCCGTTGTAGACTTTGACGACTCTCGTTTGTCGAGCACTATCTTCGGCGAACGCCGGCCGGGATATTATTGGATTCTTTCAGGGTTTCGGTTGTGCATCGGTGGTATTTTGTTCAGATTCTTATGTAGCCTCCACACTATGGCCAGTTTTCATCACTTCCTGAAGGTGACCTCGAACGATGGTTCACGGGTCGCATCCACACGCTGGGCCACTAAAGGAGCTGAGCGCATTCATTCGTCCATAGGGTCTACTGCGCACTTTAGTTGCGCATCTGGCTGCCTTTGATCTTTGGAGAAAAACCGCCTCCCAAGCCATCGTCCGCCAAGGCTATTTTATCGTCTGTCGCCATCGGCCACGTTAAGCCAAAGCCCCTCCAGACGGTGGTGATGGCTTGCAGTGGACCATAGTGTGGAGGCGCCTTTACAGGTGCATCCCCCACCCCTTCCTCCACAACAGCACCGATAAATAAAACCTAATCAACAAACAAATAAACGAAAAGTATCGCAATGAGTGCGGTAATCAGTATAGCAGTGGTGTTGCCCCTCGAATGTTACAGTACATATTTGAGTAAAGTAAAATTCAGAAGCAGTCCTTCCAAACGCCTGGGTTTAATGCATTACATGACAGCGACGATGAAAGTACATTAGGCTATTCTGGTGATGAGAATGGAGCTGACAATGGTCATCAAAATGTTTATAATGTGGAATATTTGAGTGATTCTTCAAATTCGAGTGAAGATACCTCTGTTCGACAACGGATACGTAAACGTGCAAAACTCATTTCGAGCAGTGAAGATTCTGAGATTGTCCATGAATGATCACTGGTGCGCAAGGCAAGCCAAATTAAATGGTCTCCTTCGGATGCGTTGATGCACATTTTATTTGTATGTCAAGGGGTTAATAAAAAAAATATACACCTAAAAAAGTTGGTATTATCTTTCTTGCGTGGATCTTTTATGTAATTAAACTCATTTTGGGTTTCAGGGTTCCCACTGTTTATCTAGAACTAAAATTAAGGACTTTTTAAGGACTTTCTAAGGACCAAAGTAACATTTTATAAGGACCTAATTGAAATACAAGGCTTAACGACATTAACCCTATTTCCTGAGGAACATATTTTAATGATTATGAACCAGACAAGGCATGTTCAATAAATGCCCTACAATATTTCAGAATAATGTTTTTAAAATTGCCTAAAAATTAGTAATAAGATATATCTACTTGACAAAAACTAATTTTGTAAAATATACATCTAAAGCTTTTTGAGTGATCAAATTAGAAATAAATTGTGAATAAAATACAATATTATAAACAGTATTTTCTGAGGGTTTAAAAATGACTGACATATATATATATATATATATATATGTATATACATATATCTATATCTATATATATATATATATATATATATATATATATATGTATATACTAGCTGATTATACCCGATGTTGCCTGGGAAAGAAGAAAGTTTTAGACTTTTCTATTACATTTAATCCAAGGAAAATTAAACTTCCATAAGTAACTGAAATATCTACAAACTCCCCATTCTTCATTTAATTAAAATCTGCAGGACTGTTAGCTGACAGTTAGTAAAGGACAGCTGACTTTATACTTTAAACCTTTTAAGTATACAAAAGATTATTTATTGGTCAAATAATAAGTAACTTAGAAAAAACTATCCCATAAAAAAACTGACAGGAAATCACATAACGATGGTGGATTGCGTTAATGGAGAAATTGATCACTTCCAATTTAAAAATTAAGAAGTTTCCTTTGAAGAAGGACCTTTGACAAAAGTTAAGGAGTTTTAAGATCCCTTGAAAATGAAAGCTAAAATTAAGGAGTTCTTAAGGACTTTTAAGGACCGTGGGAACCCTGGGGTTTATAAGTCATCTAACACTAATTTAAGATTTCCACAGAATATCTTACTTCTCGGGTACGGGAAAGAGAAAACTAACTGATGTTTAAAACGGTAGGGTTCTGAGGAGACGTTTGCACAATAAAAGTGACGATCAAAAAGTAACAATTCGCTAACACTAAGTGAGCTTGTAGATTCAATACTTACGGTAGGGCGGCCTCTGGAGCGGAGGTTTGGATGCAAGGACCACAGTGACCGTCTCTTTGGGCGGCGGGCAGGGGGGAAGCACGAGGAAGGGCGGTCGCGCGGGCTTGAGGGGAGGTGGGCCGAGCTTTTCAGGCGGCGGCAGGAGCTTCCTCCTGACATTGCGCCCGCCCTTGCAAATGTAGTTGTCTGAGTTGACGAGTCCATTTCGTGCCTTGCAGAAGTCGGTGGCGGCGTCCAGCTGCGATTGCAACTGCGAGATTCTGGGCTTGGGCATGGGTGGCAGGGGAGGAGGGGTTTGCTCCCGCTCGTTTTCTTTGTTGTTGTTGTTGTTGGCGAACATGAAGGAGGCGATAGTCTCGCCGAAGGCCTTATTGACGGCGGCTGACCGGGTCGCATTGCATGCCGCCACCTTGTCGACGGACTCCGTGGAGGTAACCCGGGTCATTAGGTGAACGGGCTTGGGTCCGATGACAGGTTTGGATGGAGACTTGTTTCTGGAAACGATGTCGCCGCTGAGCCGCTTCTCTTTCAGCGAGGTGGTGGTATCTTGGGTGGAAGAGGAGTCCAGAGATATCCACGGTTTGCCCGGGACTCTGCCTCCTGGCGGAATAAGCCCCATGACAGGTCGGTTCTGTTCAGAAAAGATGGCCCGGAGCGCCTGGACTTTGCCAGGAGAGCTGTCGGCCATTGTCGGATAGAAGCGATGATCTACAGGTGAAAAAAGAGAGAATAAAAATATTAGAACACCGGAGGGTTGATAACTACGCATTTTACGTACACAAATAAAGAAAATGAGAAAGAAAAACAGAAAAGGATAAACTACAGGTTGACACTTCTCATAAATACAAGAGAGTGAGTAGCGATAAATCAATTACTTTTCATTACAAATCGAAGAGAATGGCGAACTGGTAGAAAGTGGCCGAAACCAATCTACTGTAGAATGACCCACAAACAGAAGACAATGAGAGACGGAAAACAATTCATTCTAGATAGACGCTGCGCACAAATATCAAAAAATGAGTGACCATAGACGATTTACTTTTGACAGACCCATAAATAAAAGAGAATGACGGGAACCGGTGTACTCTGGGTTTACGCTGCCCACGAATATACGAGAATAACTATCACAGAACAATCTACTCTAGATAGGTACTGCTCACAAATATAAGAGAATACGTGACAGCAAACGAATTACTCTTGATTGACTCACAAATGGAAGAAAGTGACGACAAAAGTTACACCAAAATGCATCTATACCCAAATTTAGATCGAACGATTAATTTGAAAGCGATACTTATTATGTAAACCGGTTAGCTATTTTGACGACTCTTTTGAAGTGGAAGTCACGTTGCCGTCAAACGATCCAGTTTGTCATTGTCAGGAAATCGGAACTAACTGTAACCGCAAAGGACAGCTCTAATTGAGAAAATATTGTAAAAATACGAGCATATCACTCACTATCACTTTTTAACTGTAGATAGAAATTTTCTTTCACTCCTTCCACATACTAAATGTAATAAAGTCTGTTCCTAATTAAAATATTGATTATTTAATTTGGCAAAGAGGATATTTTATTGGAGCAAGAGAGTAAGAAAATAACCCGAATCGAAAAAGAATGGCAGGAAGTTCTACATCGGAGATGAGATAAGGCCCCTCCACACTATGGTCCACTGCAAACCATTACCACTGTCTGGAGGTGGCATGGCTTATCGAGGTCGACGATGGCAGACGATAAAATGGCCTTGGCGGAGGTTGGCTTCGGAAGCGGTTTTTCTCCAAACATCAAAGGTAGCCAGATGCGCAACTCAAGTGAGCAGTAGACTCTACGGACGCTTTCACGTGCTCGGATCATTTAGTGGCCCAGTGTGCGTCTACAACCCGTGAATCATCTTGCAAGGTCGCCATCATGGCCAATACCGGAGTGGTGAACAATTGGATATAGTGTTGAGGCTCCATTATATTGTATAGCATAAAACAGCGGTGGCCAAACTTTAGAACTTCAAGGACCACAACATATTTAATTTTTATTTGGAATACCACCAATTATATGAATTTAAAGTAAAAGAGGCAGTAAATATATTTATAGACTAATAGTTAAAAACTTTTATTCTATTAATACAAAATGCACATATTAAAACTAAAAAAGTTATATTGTAATTAAAAATTTTTACTTATGCCTTTCACATTTTTGTTGTTGTTGTTGTTTTTCATGCCACTTGGACAAACCAAGCACGACTGAGCCTGCATGCTCTCGTATTAAGGTCAAGGAGTGCGCCTTTCGTTTTCATGAGCACCATTAATGTGAAAGAACGATTTCGCTCAAGTAGGTCCTCGTCATTTTGAAGAAGGGGCCCATCAGAAGACCCACAGACTTAGCCTGCCACCCCCAGATGTATTGAGAAATTGGAGGACATTGTGACCACGAACTTATTTGACGTGCCCAGTCGCCTTTAAAGAGCAGGTCTGATCTTGGGCCAGCTCGGGTTCCGAACCCACAACCTCTTTCAGTTACGAGATCGTTGTTTTTGTCGACTGAGCTACCATGGATCTTTCACATTTTTAGTGCGATATATGTTTTTGCTTATCGACCTACCGTATGTGAAGTTTTAGCTCCAACAACGTCACTGCAAAACGGAGAGCTGCGTTTATTTCAAGCCGAAAGCTATATCGAGTTTTAATTGCTGTGACAGATGAAAATGTTTTTCCGCAAAAATATGTTGTTGAAAATCAAATTAAAAATTGCAATGATGGGTGATACCTTTTCTATAGAAATAATTATCCGGTTTTTTCTGTAGACTGTGACGATCCGTTACATGACCCGAGCGAAAGAAGAACGTAAGGTGACCTTTCGCAGCAGACCATTATGGTTAGCGGTAAGTAGACACGCGTAGTACGGACAAAGACGTTGTGTATTAACGTCTCCGGAACATTGCCGAGACAGTCGCTTAAGCGGTGGTATATTAAGAACTGTAAGCCGGAGCCAGTGTGTCTACGCCTTTATGAGGTCTACTGCCGTCAAAAAACTAGGGTAGTAATTATTAATCGACTGACGGTGTAATGCACATATGGGCCCTGTTACTGGTGCCGCAAATGAATTTAAGTTGTTTTGGTCGGTTGACTCAAAGACTACATTTCGGCCACATCTGGAAACGGATCAGCGGATCCAGTCGGGGAGTTGACCACAAGATTGCGCCACCTTGGTTCTGGGAGGTTCCGGGAGAATCACGCTAGGGGAACCGGGACCCATATAAAAGAAGATTGGCTGAGCCAAGAAGGGGGCTTTTTTTTGAGAGTTGTTTTGGAGGAGTTTGTTTTTGTAGAGCTCGAGAGTAGTCCACTTGTCTCTCCGATTGCCAGAGCTTGCTTTGCTTTAGAGACCGCCAATGTCTCAGCTTTTGCTAAGAAGTCGACTTTCGTCTTTGGGATCTCATTCTCATTATCTTTAATATTTTTTTCTACTTAGTGCTTAGAAGTAGGTCTCTGAGAGTGACCCTTACTCTCATTTTGGATCGTTCTGCATCCTTAGTTTCAACGAACTCCAGCTTGATACGCACTCTGAGCGTTTGAGCCTCAGTGTGGAAGCCGACTGTACTGATCGTCAGCCCGGATATCATAGTGTCAGCGTTTCCTACCTGCAATAATTAGCGAACTGTTCTAGTGTTCGAGATTAACTAGCTTCACAGTACTCACGCATTGTAATTGTGTTAACGTTATCTCATCACGAGATCTCAGAAGAATTAGAATCTACTGAAACCTGTACATAGCTGTACATAATTATTCACTCGAATAAAGTATTTAATCCAGAGTAAACGGATGTCCAGCTTGTATCATTGACGGCCTCGCCAACCCATACTTCAGTACGTCACAAGACCATCAAAAATTTTACACTGACTATCATTATCTACTCCTGGCATTGAAGTTCTTGTTTTGACAGCAATAATTTAAAAGCATTTTATCAGAGAATCTTTGCAAAAACTTGCATGTAGTATATAAATAACACTTTTATTTGCTAATATAGAAGAAACTCGAACTTTCTAGTAGTTTTAATTTTATCTTTAACCAATTGCATCCGTCGAAATTTCCAGTTGCCTCCAAACCATCTGGCTATTACCGCTTCAATAACTACATACATCCTTTACCCTTTTTAAAAAAGGTCAATCCAGCATGTAGTCGACTTTGGGCAAATGTCACAGTAAAACAAACAGCATCGGTCGTTATCATGCGATTCCATTCGGGAGAGCACAGCGTGCGTGTGTATGTGTGTGAGTGTGTACGAAATCTTATCGCCTTCCGCACGCGATTGTCACGTGGCTTGCATCACAGCTACCGAAATAATTCCCTTTTCTGCTGGCGAGCGAACGTATAGCTGACAGGCATTACTGGAACAATTGGCGAAACGTAGTGGATGGAAGTTTCCCCTCAGTAAACGAAACTTGAACTAATGGAAACGGAGCTTCGAAATTGTGTTAAATTGCCACTTAGATGCACGATGAATCACGCATCACGCTCTAATATTAAATGCAGAAAGAAAAAAATATCTGAAAGTTAACACAAGACTGATTTGAGGTGACTGAGTTCTCTCCAGCAATACTACTAGGATTCACTTAGCTACGTGGAGCAGTATGGAAAAATAAATATTTACCCGATACAAGTTAAAAAGTGTGCCTAGACTACTTTACAGGGTTATTCAAGGTCAAAGTAACTGGTTTCTACGGAGCAGCAGGGCCTAAGATATTTATGTGCCCAGGGCACAATCCAATTTTTTCTGCCCTCCACCCCCATTGCCAATTTATAGCGACAAGTTATCATAATTATAGTCATATAAAAATTATAACATTGAATTAGCAGACAGATATAAGAAATTTGCATTAAATAATATTCAAAATCAAAAACACACCAATTTTCATTTTACGTAATCATTATTATCTCTGTTTAGCCATGCTAAATATTAAAGACTTAGAGTGACCCACTTTTTTTTTTATTTTTACCTTGTCACAATCTCTGTGGTGCAGAAAATAAATAATAATAGAATTAAAAATAATTTAAATGGATGAGATGATTTAATGTTTTAGAGTGGTACGTTGCTAATAATCTGTCTTATAAATATGCTATAACCCATAGGATAGAAAGCGCACCAGGTTCGTTGAGGGAATTCATTATCTGGTAAATAACAGTAAAATTAAAGTAAATAGGAAACAATATAGTTAATGACAAACACAATTACCTCGTACAATAATTTATTAAAACTTAAAGAAAGGGGAATTGTGCATGTGGATTAAAAATTATAAAGAAGAAGTTCAAATGAACAAGATATCGCCAGGGAAATTAAATTACTACAATGACATTGACATAAAATTCAACTGTTTTGCACAAAATAATGTCAAAGATATTGATTGAAATTTATTAAAACTTAACGATAGTAGCGCAAGTTTGCAATTTTTTCCCACTTAATATGTGTTTCATGCACTCAACTAAATTTTCGTGCCACGTGCCCCAATTGCCCGTGCGATAATCAGGCCCTGGCTAATAGTAAAAGAATGCACTACTTCAAACTCCGAACGAAAAAAGATCAAAAACATAATTTACTGAATCAATGCAAAAGTAATCAAACAAGAATTTAGTACGCTCACAGCTACTTCCAAATTCGAAAGCTAAAAAAATGCTGTAAGGTGAGGAAATCGTTCACATAACAAAGCTTATGTGTAAGACGACGCGTTAATTAAAAGTAATTAATCTCTAACTCGACTTTGACAAAAACAACGGTAAATTATCAAACATACGGTTTACAGGGTTATTGGGCAATATTACGGTTTTACAATTTTTTATATATCTTTGACTATCTTCTCCCATTTATTGCATGAAATTAAAAAAAAAAAATTGTAAATTGTTCACTTAAAATGGTGTTCTAAATCAGGGGTGACCAGAGTTTTTCATATCAACAGTCAAAGTTCATCCTGATCATCATTTCTTTTCATGCCTAGAGGCCTATAAAAGCCTTCAATTTAGCTTTCCATCGACCACCTGTCTCCTGCAGCTCTCTTTGTCTCAGCCCAGCTTGACATCTCATCTCGTCTCGTTTCTCTTTCTCCATTATTCGTAGCCATGTTATTGTAAGAACGACCACGTCGTCTACTGCCCTCAGGTGCCGCGTTTAGCGCACCACTGGGTATTTCACCAGTCCGTTTGTAGGACATGGTCAGAAAAACGCTATCATTTTAATTTGATGTCTTGATCTAAATAGCTAAAGTTACCTACAAGAAAATCTTGGGAGCCGCATCAAAAATATCTTGGCAGAAATGAAAAATTCAGAATCATAATGTGTTTGTTCCTTTTGATAGTTTCTAAGTACAGGGTGTTTCAAAAATGACCGGTATATTTGAAAAATCAATAAAAAACTAATCACACAGTGATAGAAATACACAGTTTATTGCAATATGCTTGGGACAATAGTAAATTTTCAGGCAGACAAACTTTCAAAATTAGTTACAATATTCTACAACAGATGGCGCTGCAATCTAGAAAAATTTAAACTACGATATTTTCCAGATATCCACCATGCGCAGCAATAATATAGCGTATTCTCAGAAACCCGTGTAAACGTATCACGTGGGATGGCTTCACATGCAGAACAGATGTACTGCTCCAGTTATTCAATTGTCTCTGGATAGTGGCGGTACACCTGGTCTTACTAGTTAAAAGTCCCTACAGCATAATATCGTAGTTTAGATTTTTTCAGAGTGCAGCACCATCTGTTGTGGAATATTGTAACTATTTTCAAAGTTTTGTCTGGCCGAAAATTTACTATTGTCCCAAGCATATTGCAATAAATTGTGTATTTCTACCACTATCCGTTTAGTTTTTATTGATTTTTCAAATATATCGATCATTTTTTGAAACACTATGTATTAACCCTCTGAGTGGAACACACCGGGAAAAAAAGTCTCCAAAAAATACGCTAAAGCTTTATTGTGTCAGCGACCAAAGTGTTCTATTATTTTTTACTTCACCCTTTGGCCCACCCTCGTTATTGTCCCTTTACTTCCGGTTATAAATATATATATAAATAGACATTATTGATTGTTAATTTTTAATACACATAAAGATTGCCAATTCTCGAAAATCATCCCATAAGAAATAATGTATTCTAAAAGTACGAATAAAAAGATTTTTTTTTGAGAATTATTTATATTTTTTTACTAAAGTCATCCAAGATATTTCAGTGGTGCAATTAGAGATATATATGTTACCGCAAACGAAATTCTTCGAAATAGAGATTGACAAAGCCATGAGTAGCTATCAGCGTCTTTGTTCCTCAGAGAGTAGGGGTGCATCCCTCAATAAATGTCAGTCAAAGAGGGGTGAAGTTCCTAAAAAAACGACATGACCCTCCTACCTCATAATTTCATGGGGGAAAACACTGTCAGAAATGTACAATACATCTATTTTTGGAACTTTTTTGGAGGTCGAAAATTGTCTGTGACAGCTGGCGGAATTGTACGTGCAAACCGCTTAGAGGGTTAATCAAAAATGTCATTTACTTTTCGTTACTACAAGGTAAATGAATTCGTAATGTATACTAAGAACTAATGTATGCAATACTAATTTCTTATTATCAGGTTAATAATTAGAAATTGAACTTAGTTGTTCTTTTAGATACTGGTTGGTCAACTTTGAGCGAAACTTTGATTTAATAAATTTCATCGTAAAGTACAATTGTCTCGAAACTCACATACTGATAATGTCGGTATATAACGGCTAATGCTTTTTGTTATGATAGAACTTTAGTAGTAGTCGCGCTGTAGAGATGACAGGTTTGGTTTTTGGAGAGCTACAGACTACTTTTTTGCGACACGAGGGCTAATGAGGTAGGGACCTACTGCTTAAAGTCAATTCCAAACGGCTATGAACATCCATATGACAGTAGGATTCGAAACCAAGAACTTCGGTTGCAAAGATCAGCGCTCTAAACTTATGTTCGGCCGTTATGCAGGAATATAAACTCACTGTAACCTATATGCAGGGCCGTAACTAGTGCGTTGTAAAGGTGGTATTTGCCACGGGCGCATCAGTTATAAGGGTGCAGCACCAGGAGGAAAATGGGGTCCGAAATAAGACGATTCGCCCCAAGTAGAAATAAGGAAAAGTAGAAAATATTTTTTTATTATAGAATCAGATTTTATTTTTAAAATACAATGTGTTTAAAAAGTACTGTTTTATGAATTTTCTTTTTTAAATGCTCCTAGAGATTAAACTTGTTATAGATTCTTATAAAATGTTTACCAAACACTCTTAATATGCCTTTATATAAATTCGAGTATTCGTTTTAAATATTGAATTTTTTAAAGTTATTAAAATTAAATTTAAATTTAGAAAATCATCATTTTTTATGAAAATTCGACGTACAAATAAAAAAAAATTACACCTCAAATAAACTATCCAGTTTATCAGCAAAATAATACTTCTAGAGTGTTCGAAAATATTTTTAAGTATTAACACTTGGCATGCAGGTATACTTCACCGCCAAGTTACACGTGGAGCGGGCATTTTTTCGTGAATCGTTCAAAAGTTTAGTTACTCAGAAAAATCGCAATAAATCCAAAACTACTTTGCTTTTATGAACGAAATAATTTATTTTACACTTTAATATATACTGTATGATTATTTAACAAAAAAAAAATATTTTTACGAAATTACAAACATAAACGATTTTTAAAATTAAAGTCCGATAATCTGTCAGCGCCTATTTCTTCATCACTATCTTTGTCACAACGGCTCATTTTATCCATTTTGTATTCAACAATAAAAAACAAAGCTTCCAATTGACAAAACACGACTTGTACGTTCTGGAGCTAGGAATTCGAATGAAGACGAAATAACGCAACAAAAGACCGAGTCACTCGACAATCATAACTTGCGGAAAGAAAAAATGCAAAGCGTTGCATAGAAACGCAAACAACACGCATATAATGTCACACATACATATAATTATACGTATTTAGTAGATTTGTGGTGGTTAGCGGGTATCCACCACAAATCTACTAAATACGTATTTTTACGTGACCCGCGCTCCAGTGACAGACTGCAAAAACCATAAAAATACTTGCCCGCATGCGAAGTGTTAATAAAATTATTAGTGTTAATAAAAATTAATAGACTAGGAACTTTTTAAGAATTAACAAAATATTTCGATCTAATTCTAAATATATGATATAGAAAAAACATATATTTTCTCACTATATTGGGTGGTAGGTGTGCAGATCATTTTTTTTTCCACGGGCGCTAAAGGCCTAGTTACGACTCTGCCTATATGTACGTTTTTATTCAAAGTTTCACTTTTATCTACTCTCTTGTCCTATTTCATTTCTTTATAAATGGTTTCAATAAAAATACAAATTATAAAAAAAACAATTAATTTAACTTCGCCGTATAATATTAATTTATATAAATTTTTATAAATTATAGAAAAAAACATTTCTATATTTTTTTATTTAACATTTTTGTTCAAATTTATGTCCGCCATTATTGATTACTAGCTGCTTCGCACCCAGCCTTCGGTCTGGGTTTTAAAATCTTTCGATGAAAGATTTAGAACCACTATTAAAGATAATAAGACGTATTAATAGAAATGCTGCATAAATATCGTATGTTTCAGATTGTTGACGATTATAACAATTTATTAATAGCTGGATGTCCAGAAGTGCACTTAGTTGTCCGTGAGCCGCTGCATAATAATTCACAATTCCACAACTATTTAAAATGACTCAATAAAAATGAAAACTGTTCTTAATATCAATAAATCAAAATAACAAAATATATGTTTACATGCTAACAATTAAATCTGCATCGAATTTGTGTGTTATATTAAATTTGCTCAAAAAATTTTTTATGGTAAGATATAAGTTTAACCCTAAATTACATTACTGTATTACTACTGTACGTTGATTAGCAACGCTAATAGATCTTGCCATATTATGTGGTAGAACAGGAAACAGGGGTTTTGACAGCAACAGAGCTAATTTTGTTGGTAGTAATAAATGTTTTCCAAAATTAAAGAAATTTATGACAAACCACATAGTTTTCTTTGAAACAGAAACGCACATTCCATAAGGCAATTTGTCGCAAAGTCACGAACTACTATAATGCCCTTAACATTCATTTTCATGTTTATAATAGCTAATAGACAAACAATAAACTGCCCTTCCGTTTGAAACTAAAGCCAGAATTGTCATAATTTGAGAATCTGCCTTACTGCGTGAAATCGCCTTATTGACAACCATATGAATATGAAGATAACTATATAAAACGATAGGTTTTTATTTGACCATGAGAGTCACTGAAAATTGTACTTTTTGTTGTTAGAATATTATTAATAAACATTTCATTGTAACGTAAAAATTAACTGAGGATTAAATTTAAAATAAGTTCTCATATAAAAATGCTATAATTTGAATCACATAGAAGTGAAAGTGAATCACTTTATATCTCAATTCCCAGGTCAAATCGAATGGATACTACGCAGACGATGTTTAAATAATATAAAATAAGAAATGAATAAATGAGATATTTAAAGTAATAACGTCATAATGATAGAAAAATATCATTTTCACCTATTTATTATGTGATGAATTGAAAATTTTAATCTCCTGCTTTTAACCGAGGAAAACTGCGTTTAAAACAATTACTTGGGATGACGTCACATTGCTAGAAATATTACTTCTTTCACTTAGTTATGATGCGATAAATTAAAAAATTAATCGTTTGTGATTAACCGGGGAAAATAACGCTTGGAATAATGACATGAAATGCTCGAAAAAGGGAGAAGGAATGGATTTCGAACATTAAAAATTTACAAAAATCTTCCCAGGGATATACCTAAGAATTTCCCAAATTTTCACGGCGATTGAATGCATGGTTTTTGAGTCTATCGATTACACACAGACAGGCACAAATTCATTAATATATATATAGATAGATAGATAGATAGATAGATAGATAGATAGATAGATATATAGATATATATATATATGTATATATATATATGTATATATATATATGTATATATATATATATGTATATATATATATATATGTATATATATATATGTATATATATATATATGTATATATATATATATATGTATATATATATATATATGTATGTATATATATATATATATATATAATATATATATATATATATATATATATATATATAGATAGATAGATAGATAGATAGATAGATAGATAGATAGATAGATTTTACGTGTACCACAGATTGCAAAACGCTGCTATACGCCAATCTCACGACATTTCACGTTCGTCGACACCCACTCCAATTCGGCATCCCGGTCGGTAGTTAAGCACAGCAATTAAGTCGACACCGCGTCGAATATATTTCAAACCTGCATCTTTCCTCATCGAGATTAAAACACATAGTGTTTAGGTAGGAGATTTATCACCGGAGAACACGAAAATCGACGTTCCAACCAGCCCTCTAGGCGGCAGTTGATTGCGGGCTTGAAACACGTCGCAATTAAGGTGCGTGGGGGGGTTCTTCGAACTGCGAAGTTTTTCCGGACCAGATCAAGCGATGCAAGACCAATTGACGTATAATAGGAGTGCGTCGGCCGGCAAAGGGGAAGTGCCAGATCTAGGAGCAAAAAAGAATGTTGATAGGCCGCTTCCAATCGACCTATCACGGCCGATTTATTATCTTTCATTTATGAGTTACTCAAACAGCCGGAATTAAGATCTATTACGGTATCAACTTTTAACTTTTCTGAAAATTTTTATCTACAATATCAAAACAAACAGACAAACAAACACAAACACACACACACATATATACATGCACATATAAATATATAAATGTATGCATGAGTGTGTTGTGACGCCTTTAATTTTCTCAAATGAGACGTAACGCGTATATGGATCACAGTCAAAGATAAAATTGGAAATTTACTTTTACTCTGGATTAAATACGGCTATTTACAAAGGAATGTTAATTCCTGAATCATGTAGAACTGCAAAGGATGGTTGCCGTAAAACTTCCTCACGACGATCACAGTCGAAAGAAAGATTTAATAATCTCGTACAAGTGGGGAGGCTTTTCAGGGTGCAACCAAACCCAATATATCCCCCGTTCGGTATCCGAGACTCTTATGCTCCCTATATGAGCGGACTTACGAATCTCCCGAACTAGCAAGCTGGCTCCGGTAACAAAATGCGAAAGCCTCTACGAGGTCAACACACCTACGTAAGAAAAATGTCGAAAAGCCCCGAGTCGCAAAATTGTAGGCTTTTTATACCTGGGGGGGGGGTCAGTTACAGTTCCGCCAATTGTTTTTGGGGGTCAGTTAAGATCCCAGTTACTTGAGAACTCCAGCTAAAGTTACAGTTCTATTTTTTAGCTGAATTCTCGTTCGCTGACTGTCCCTTCACGGAATATCCGAGCATTCATTAACGAGATCCATCAGGGGCATATTCGTCTATTCAGTCCGATTGTCAAGACCCCAGACTCTGCGACGCCACACTATTGTCCTGTTAAACAGGTGGGCTCAGGTCAACTGTTTTGGCACGTGCTCGGACAAAGGGGAGTCTTCACAGTGTATATATGTAATATATTAAAATTATTTTACTTTAATATTTCCTTAAATACCTCCTCTCTCCCATTCTAATTTCTTAAAATCTTTTCCCCAGCCTCTAAATATCTTTATCAAAGGAGTGTCTTCGACTTGAAATTCTTTCGATACAATTCCCAAAACTTTCTATCCTATAGATGTCAATTTTCTGTCTATTCAAAACGTTTTCCAGCTGTGGCCGGCAAGTGGCTCCGCGTTTTTTCCTATCTTAACACTTAACTTCGCTGAGTAAATTTCTTGTCCCTTGGAAAAATTCTTTCTGTCTTCGCTCTTGGGTTCCTCTGTCCGAGCAGAGTGATTTTTATGTCTTTCTCTTGTCTGTCGTTGACTCGTAAAGATGTCCGTTTAAGCAGCTCTGAAATAAAGTTCTAATTAGACTAGTGCCGTTCTCTTTCACAATGGCCCGACTGCATAGTTATTACTGTTAGCTAATCGGTTTCTCCTTGCTCAGTAGCTCAGGCAAGTAAAAAGAATAGGGGCTACATAATTTTTGCGACTAGAGGAAATACTTGTTATATATATATACACACACACACACACACATATATATATATATATATATATATATATATATATATATATATACTAAACTAAAACTAAATTAAAATCCTTGGCGCAACAGCCCCTAGGGGGCCAAGGCCTACGGTGCCAATCTCCGTTTACATGACCAGGGGCCCTGGGGTGCGAAACATATGTTCTGGTTAGATGGTCAGTCTTACGCAGAACCCCCAGTGTTTAGTTCCCAAGCACGCTTGGTCCTCAATTCATCGACCCACTAAAGGGATGAAAGGCTGAGTCAACCTTGCCCAGCCCGGGGATCGAACCTCGGACCTGTGTCGTGGGAGAGCGAAGCGCTATCCCAACGTCACTGGGCTTCATATATATATTAATTAGACGACCGACAGACGTTGTCCTGTTTTAACGCTGTAATTACGAAAATTGTAAAAGTTTTTAAATAAATTGTAAGTTGGACCGTTTTGATGGAAAAGTAATGAAAAAAATATTTTTAAATTACTTGACGCCACTAAGCGTACAGTCATCCCAAACGTCGTTAGATTAAGTTAAAATTCCCACATCGCCTATACTGGGATACGATCCTGGGACTATTCGTACTGAAGCCCGTCGAGCCGACCACTGTGCCACAGATACGTCGGCAGAGAAGGATTTCGAGCGGCATTGCAGTACTCTCAATAAGAGCGCAATTCTGGATTTTAACAAAAGAAAAACATTTTCTATCGAATCAAATTGTAAATCTAACCCATTCTCGAATCAACTTAATTACGCACACAAAATTTCATCCAAATCAGTCTAGCCTTATATATGTATATTATATATACATACATATATAAATGAACATATATATGTGTGTGTGTGTGTGTAAGGAAAATTCTCAGGGGTTTTCAAAACTTAAATCAAGGTCTAAAAATTCCCGCAATTAACCCCTAACCTAAATTGACCACTAGGGCTACAGTTTACGCCCTCAGGGAAGGGGCCTGACCAATTATAAACCTACATGTCCCTAACGGACAATTTAGGAAATTAGGAGACAGATTTTTCTAGAGATATTTTCCCACTCAGTTTGTCCTGTCCCTATGATGAAGTGGGAACCCGTCCTCCAACGTTATCTTAATAAAGGTCTTTAGCTGAAGCGGTATCATTTTTATGGCCATGACTGCAACCACCCATCGAGAAGTCCGACTCCTTACATACATATATATATATATAATATATATATATATATATATATATATATATAAAACATTTGGACGACTCTTTCAATGCGTATAACTAGTAGATACTTGGTCGCCTGCATACCCGACCCTGTACATACTTACACACATATATGTATATTTAAGTTGGTTAATTTGCTATATATATATATATATATATAAACTTAAAAACAAATCAAGTTAGACCTACCTGTCTGTATTTAAAAACAAGACTGCAGAATATAAAGCCAAGTTATATACGATTCGACACTTTGTCAAAAACCACCGTTGAAGAAAATAACAATTTCGCTCTTTATACATTTAATCGCTTTTAATAAATGCGGTTCCGTGACGTCACCGGATCGCGGCTAACCAGCGAATGACTCACTCGGTTTCGCGCGCACATCGAATGGCCAGCGAATCGTCCGATTTTGTTTTTTAATACACCCAAACGATCGACGTCGAACGTGAATGGGGAAACGGGTAGCGTGCGTATACGAGCGAAGATAATAATAACATTACAAAAGAAAAACAGCTTGTTCACGGGGGAAAGTTGGAAATGACTTGCGTCGGGCTCGCTCGGGTTACGAAAAGCGTCACGGTGCACAATTTCGGAAATCATTTCTCGCCAATCCATCGCCAAGGTCGGGTTTTTTAACACAAGAATGCTCGGACACTTGCTAATTGCTTAAGTCAAAAATGTCGTTGATATATGTGTATAAATATGCATGCATGCACAAGCATATTGATGTTATACATACATACATGTAATATATCAAAATTATTAATTAGTCCCTGAAATTAACAATAAAAGTAATTTATATCAGATGAAAAAAACTGACCCCTTTTCCAGTGATATCTGGAAAATGCTTCGAGATGACAGAAAATTTACATCTAATGCACAAATAGCTTTGGACAATGGGTTTGAAGAGTCGTGGATGCTCCTTTAATTACGATATTTTGTAGCTGAGAAAATGGATTTGTGGGAAATAGAATGGGAGAGAGGAGAATTTTTATGAGATACTAAAGTAAATAATTTTAACATATTACATAAACACACGCATATTATATACATACATATTACATAGATAAATATAAATATACATACATTAGAATGAAATTGCAGTGTCATCAAACGCAGTTTTTAAGGTAGGGGCCCGTACGACCGAGTACGAATAGGATGCAAACATTTGAGTTGTATAACGTCCGTGTCACTTTTGTGGCCTTTATTGCAAACAACGAGAAGCTATATTGTATTTTAGTTTACGCATAATGAAGCTTTAAGAAAGAAATAAAGGACTACTTGCGTAAACGTCTTCAATGCTGTATCGTGATGGATTAAATTTGGGACCCACCTGCTTCCTCTCGTTATACATACTCCCACACATGTACGTGCATGCAAAACTCAAGTACTTCTTTGATAGCTACTCAGAGCACCCTCTGTGAAAAATCTGGATTTTGCGAGGACAAGGGAAACGGTAAAAGCTTGAGAACAACCGATTTCAATTCCATATTCTCTACATTTTCCCAAACGTCTAAATTTTCCTTTGGCGTATTTTTCCTACGAGCTTACAACAAAAGCTGTCAGTTCGTGCTTTTGAAGAGACACGTGAAATGCTCCTCATTCCACAAGGAGCGTCTATCCATCCCCCACATGATCTACCTCTCCGACAGGTGTGTTTGCCGAAGCAGGGAAAAAGCGGAAACGAGAATAACGCTTCCTTGTTCCTTCTGCCGGTTCGTAAAATACCAAAGCGACCTGTTACGAAAAAAAAAAGATCGTACAATATCGTGGGTAAATATCACGACACTGGCTTGACGCATGTGGGAATCCTAACTGTGGGTTCCATTGGTAAGTTCGATTCGCTGAGTGACCGGCAGTGGCTTTAACCTAACCAGTGGGTAGGAAAACGAATCATTCAAACTTCGATTTTTTTTTTTTTTTTTTTTTTTTTTTTTTAAGTTTCCTTTTTCTCGCAGCTACGCAAAATATTTGTATTGTACGATCTTCTATATTTTTCTGCCCAAAGCTAGCCATGTCTCCGGAAATGTTGGGTGCGTCTTTTGTAGTACTGTACTTGACTTCAAATTCTACTGTTTCGCTCACGAGAGCTAATAAGACCGGGACCTACTGCTTAACGCCGATTGTGGGCTACGAACATCCATGTCAGCAGCGCAATTGCGAACACCGGTTCCGAAGAGCAGCGCTCTAATATTCGGTCATCGTTCGGGTCCCCCCTTCGAGGGAGAAGCGAAAACGAAGATTGCGCCTAACGGAAGAGGTTAAATTTGCTATTTAAGAAAAGTAAAGATTAGTAAAGAGAACTCGAGTATTTGCTGTCATATTATGTTAAATATGGGGATCGAAACACTGATACATCTTAGCGTTAAGACTTCCAGAAAAAAATTCCTATTAAAACATGTCAAAAGCATTTGTATTTAAATGGCATAAATTTAAATAGTTAGCAGACGATCCCGATTGGCGACTAGTCATTTAGTCAGACTTCCAAAACACGCGTCAAAATCTCTATCATTCGTCTTCTGATATACCTAAATAAATTAATAAGAGAATTGAAAAAAAATTTTCAATTTTACAACTCCTCTTCAACCTCCACTCAAAATACAGTTTCTTTTACGATTTTACTTTAACTCTTTACGTCAAAGAGTTTTTTGCTGGATGAGATCCCGCCTACCCTCCCTCATCCCTTTGGACTAACTTTCTCTTGGTATTTTCCAATTTTTTTGTGAAAATTTTTTTTCAAATCTCTTATTTTAAATTAATTTTACAACTTACACTAAATCACAAATTTGTGATGAAAATCACACTCAGTTTATTTAATTTGTGATTAAGTGAATGTTTCAGTCTATTTAGTATGAATGTTATGTGTGTCCTTTGCGTTTTCTTTGTTAATTCAATTAGATTTTAAATATTCAATTTTTGTAAAATTTTTCCTCAAAATGTTGTTTTTGTTTATGTATCAATTTGTTGAGTTACGATCCCCTCGCCAGATTTCAAACGCCACGCTGCAAGCACGCCACGCACGCAAGCTGCAAGCACGCCAATTTCGCCAAATGTGGTTGAAGCACCAACAAGATCCATGATTGGAAACAGGAGAGTGGGCTAAGAAGAGGAGTTGAAAAATAGTACAGTGAATCAGCAAATTTATCCTTAGATTTATGCTAAAATGGGGATAGAAACATTCATGTATCCTAAAATTGAACAAAATAATACCTTTCAAAAGCACTCGATTTTTAATGGCATAAATTTAAAGATAGCAAGCGATAAGAATTGGCAACCAGGCAGATGATTTGGAGAAATATCCAAAACACGCGTCAAAATCGTTATCATTCGTCTTCTGATATACATTAATAAATTAAAAATATTACAGTGAATCAACAAATTTATCCTTAGATTTATGCTAAAATGGGGATAGAAACATTCATGTATCCTAAAGTTGAACAAAATAATACCGTTCAAGAGCACCCGTTTTTAATGGCGTAAATTTAAAAAGATAGCAAGCGATAAGAATTGGCAACCAGGCAGATGATTTGGAGAAATATCCAAAACACGCGTCAAAATCGTTATCATTCGTCTTCTGATATACATTAATAAATTAAAAATATTACAGTGAATCAACAAATTTATCCTTAGATTTATGCTAAAATGGGGATAGAAACATTCATGTATCCTAAAATTGAACTTTTAGAAAAAATAATAGCACTCGATTTTTAATGGCGTAAATTTTAAAAAATAGCAGGCGATAAGAATTGGCGACGAGGCAGATGATTTGGTGAAATATCCAAAACTCGCGCCATATCTATCATTCGTCTTCTGATATACATTAATAAATTAAAAATAGTACAGTGAACCGGCAAATTTATCCTTACATTTATGTTAAAATGGGATGGAAACATTCATGTATCCTAAAATTGAACTTAAAAAATAATACCTTTCAAAAGCACCCGTTTTTTTAATGGCGTAAATTTAAAAAGATAGCAGACTATACGAATTGGCGACCAGGCAGATGATTTGGTGAAATTCCAAAACTCGCGCCAAAATCACCGTCATTCGCGTTCTGACACAGATCCGAGAAAGTTTATCGCAGAGGTGCTGCTCCCTGCATTAAGTAAACGCTCAGAGTCATTACTTTATTGCAGTGGCTTGGCAGCCAGTTGCCGGAAACATCAGCGCGTTTGCGTGACCCCGGCTGATGGAGGAGAGGGCGCTCGTTCTGTCCTCACTGGCAGGTCAAAAGTGAGGGCAAAAAATGGCAGCCGAGAAACGGACAGGTAGGACATCGGATCGGTGCTCGCCGAGAGAAAAAGGAATAGAAACGAAAAGAGACATTCCTCGGAACAAAAGAAAAGCGAATGACAGCCATGGCAGAATACGTGTGTGAATGGAAATATAAAACCAAGAAAAAAATTACGCGCAGAGAACATCGAATTATTACGAGCAAAGGGACAAGCACGTGTAAATATTTTTTTTTGTCTTCGAGCTGAACTGAATCGCTTCTGCGATTAGTGCTCTTTAATGCGCTTAGTGTATTTCGCAATTGTACTTTTAAAATGAAATATAAAAATGAAGTACATAAAATTCTGCCATAAGGATAATTTCGGCAAATGCTAATAACTGGTAAGCTAATGTACTAGTATATACAGTTTAATAGTAAGGAATTTATGTAGAGAAAAAAAGAAAGAATAGGGAATATAGGTGTGAAGGATAATCGATATACAATTGTATGTATATACATATTTTTTTTGTAAACACTTATAATAAAATATGTTATTTAAATTTGTTCTGATGTACTATACCTGTGGGTTACTAATTAAAGTTAATAGTATATTTGTTTCTAGGTACAAATTATATAGAGTTTGTTTGCATTTGTATTTATTTCGGATATATAATGTTATCATGTGTGCTTTGTATGTCTGAAATTCCACACACTCACACATATATATGAAACATACTTTGACCTGCCATGCTTCGAGGATGTATCGTGGTCGAAAAAGAATACTATTTTTCAGGAGAATTTGAACAGCGTCCACAGCAAAAATTCAACAAAGGATGGTCGCACAGCCTTTTATAACCTTGGGGACGTCAACAGTGTGAGAAAGGAATTTGTTTAATCAGCAGAGTAGAAATGCTCTTAATCAGCAAAATAGGTTGGCGAATTGATCTCGCCAACAGGAAGGAGACAAAAGAGTTTAAAGCCGAGAGGCCACTAAAAAGATGACGAAATTATGAATTTGGTGGGTTTTTAATAGAGGAGTTAGTAATTTTAGTTTAGAATTAACGTATTAAATTTTTACATTATATATATAACGAAATTTTTATCACTTTCGGTTTAAGATTCTGTTTTTCCGGTAATTCTTTTTAAGCAACTCTAGCGAATGTTTTCAAATGTTCCCTAGTAGAATCCTTCCCGTCGCATATCTAAAGTCCCCTCTACACTATGGTCCACTGCAAGCCATTACCATGTCTGGAGGGGGTATGGCTTATAGAGGTCAACGATGGCAGATGATAAAATGGCCTTGGCGAAGGATGGCTTCGGAAGCGGTTGGTTTTCTCCAAAGATCAAAGGCAGCCAGATGCGCAACTAAAGTTCGCAGTATGGACGAATCCATGCGCTCGGCTCATTTAGTGGCCCAGTGTGTGGATGCAGCCCGGAAACCATCGTCCAAGGTCACCATCAGGAAGTGGTGAAAAATTGGCCATAGTGTGGAAGGTAAATAAAAATAGAGTTCTGAAGCTAAAGTTACGTAATCTACGTGACATGAGGTAATCGCTATTTGGTTGGCACAGCTAACTAACTATAAAAGCAAATGTACGGTATTTGAAAACAGTTTCGGTAAAGTTTGTGCGTGCGACAGTTGAGTTGGTAAGATGAATAAACTACGGTAGTTTGATTTTCGAGTAACTTTATTTCGTTGTCATTCTCGTCGTAAGGTTTCACGACTGCAGGGCGGCAATAACCGACCGGAATTTACTTATATATGAGACAAAAGCCTCTCATTCCAAATATATGTAATTAAACGCTCATATAATTGTTACAACAAATAAATTGAGATGATTAAAAGAAAGAATATATTTGAAAGGTACAAACTTGCAACTGCTATAATTGTTTTATTTCGACTTGAGAAAACTATGCAAGCACATTTTAAGTTTTAAGAAATACACAATCAACATTCTACTGTTATACAGTGGACTTCTTTAGTTTTAAAAATCCAGAGAGCATCACATCTGTGCCTGTGAGTAATTTAGTGTAGCTTATAACCGTAAAAATATATTACTATCATGCGATATTTTGTTGCAAATTCAATAAATTTTTACTGTCATTCGCAAGCATTCTTTTGTTTTTCTTCACCATCACAAATCGTTGTTCGACGTCACGCTATTCAGAAAAATATGCAACTTAACAACCATTGCGAAATAAGCGTCCCGTCTTCTTAGGTGGAATTACATGACAAGGTTATTGCAAGGAAATAATCTCTAGTGACACATCAGATTTCTTGAATGCACTCAGACATATTTATTAAGGTACACGGCATAGCTGGTGACACACGAATCTCTATACATATCAAATATTTCTAAAATATCTATAGTGCGAGGCCATTACCGGAATGTTTGGAATAAAAAAAAATTGTCAAGTATGATATTATGGCACAAATTTCCTTTGTATACATTATTATGAATAAACTATCAAATAAAATCTTGCTTAGCAACAATTTCCATCATTTCCAGTGTAAAATGCCAACTGAATCAACGATTGAACTTAAATGCAAAAATCATTCAAATATAGTCGCGTGATTTTATCAACCAATCAGAGGCACGCTTAATAACAACGAAATGTTAAATACCACTTACGGATGATCAGGGGTTAATTTCATGATTCGCGTGTTACCCTCTGTTTGGTGAATATGGACATTAGTGGTGCACCTTAGTTAAGTAGCTTAATGTTCTTTTAAATACGGATGATCCTTCAGTATGAGAACAAGTTTCATTCTTGGTCGAACGGCTATGATTGTATTCTATTCCTTGTGGTTACAGGTAAGTCCAATGATACGGTTCACAATAATGGCTTCTCCCACGACAAGTGTGAAAATTTTTAACCTATATTCAATCCGAATAAACATAATACGCTTTGTTTCCATAGAAGGTTAATAAAATTCTATTACACTTAAGAATTCATGCTATATTATTTATCCTATATCCTCTTTTTATGTGCTACTGTGGATTTATCTAACTGTGGAAAATTATCTCTGTATAAATAAAATAACTTTTAAGAGAAAATCCGTTATCCTTCTAAATTTCATTTTTTTTAAATTAACAATGTTGTTTTTATTACTTGCTTTTTTACGTTGCCACATCTTAATGTTTTGCTTAATTTCAGACGATTTTTATTCACAATTGCATTACTCCATGATTAAATGGACGTAATATATGGCAACAAGACGCTTTCAGTTTATAGATATACGACATCTAGGCTATAGTACATTAGCGGTTATTTATGCTGACAAAAAATAGCAATGTCAGCTTTACCTGATCTTAATCATATATCGATCTGCCATTTAAAAATAATCCCTTTTTAAGTTGTCAAAATTGCAAAAAAGAAACCTTGGTAATATATAACAATGCAGATTAACCAAATTCGAAGGCGATACTTTTAAATTTTCTTTCTCAACAGAGCATTGAATATCAGTGAGACGCATACGTTCTGTCAATAAGAAAAAACACAAACCAGGTCAGTAAGAACAGACAGAAAAAGAAAATGATACTTCTCAACTCGAGTAAAAATTGGCACATTCAGACGTTACTATGTTTCAAGGCAAAACCACAATTGAGTGACTCAGCTTTGTAGCTGTTTATGTACTCGGGATTCATAGAATTTAATTAATTTCAATGAAGAGGCATTTACGATGGAAACAACTTCAAAATTATATGCTCCTATCATTCTATAAAATATATGATGCAACTTTTAAGAACTATCCAGACCAAATCATACTATAAATATAAAATCTATATTTATATATGCCTATCATAAAAATTCCTAACGTTTGATAATTTTTAAAAAATATATTAAACACAATCTAACGTTAAGAGACACACACATAATATATTCTCTCCTAAATTTATTTTCTTCTGCAATGGAGTAAATTTCCGGTTTTGAAAACACTACTCTTTGGCGATGAAATAATTACAATACACCGCCAAAGAGAGAAGTAAAAAACTTCTTTGACAAGGCCAAGGCATATATTCGGGTAACATTCTTGGAATTAAATGAATTATATTACAACTTCTATATATAAGTTCACAAACTCTCCAAGAAGACTCACCAGAAAGCAGCTATCCCAGAACACAGATTAAATCTCTATCCCCACTTATTTTTAAATTATCTTCTAAAGTTCAATAGGAATACGGTGAATTAATCCAAAATAGCAATTAAAATCAATTAAACGTTGCCATACGGAATTGGCTAAATTTAGACACAGATAGAGCAAACGATAACAAAACAAAAACACGCTCAGCTGTCTGTTTATTTTGTAACGGACGGCTAACATTCTGTTCACAGCTGACGATTCCGTTATCACACGGATTACGATGCGGTAATCCGTCAGTGGTTATCTTTTGTGTGTTCCCGAAAACGACCATTTTCATATCGTGTTCCCTCTCTACGCGAACACACGCCGTACTAACCCCTTTCTCGGCGTTCCGTTCCGCACGAAATACGGATATAGTCGCGCCTCACACACCTATCGCGATTCTGAATTGAAAGCGAAATATTCCCTTGCTTTGTGGGCCGCGCATTCCTGAGCGGCAGAAGTGACGTTTTGTTACAAAAAAGATACCCAATTTTGTTTCTCTTTCGCGTCTATCGGCATACTTATCCGCTGGATCGGATCTTTTTAACGAGGAACTGGCTCGTGCTTACGTCAGACGGTTACGGGTTTCAAACGATGGCGTGTATCTTCTTTTCTTATCAAAAGAATAGCCACAAAACAGACGAATTCCTATGTGCTAATAAACCACATAATGAATTTGTGTCTGTCTGTCTGTACTCGATAGACTCAAAAACCATGCATCCAACCGCCGTAAAAATTTGGAAAATTTTTAGGTGTATCCCTAGGATGGTTTTTGAAAATTTTTAACGTTCGAAATCCATTCCTTCCCCCTTTTTCGAGCGTTTCATGTCATTATCCCAAGCATTATTTTCCCAGGTTCAACGCAAACGATTAACTATTTAATTTATCGTATCATAACTAAGTGAAAGAAACAATAATTTATAGCAATGTGACGTCATTCTATTAACCGCATGTCATTGTTTTAAGCGCGGTTTTCCTCGGTTAAAAGGAGATTAAAATTATCTATCTATCACGTAATAAATAGATGAAAACGATATTTTTATCATTATGACGTCATTCCTTCAAATATCTCATTTATTCATTTCTTATTTTATATTATTATTTAAACATCGTCTGCGTAGTATCCATTCGATTTGACCTGGAAATTTAGATATAAAGTGATTAATTTTCATTTCTATGTGACGCAAATTATAGCATTTTTATATGAGAACTCATTTTAAATTTAATTCCTTGTTAATTTTTACATTACAATGAAATGTTTATCAACAGTATTCTAACGACGAAAAGTACAAATTTCAGTGACCCTCATAGGCAAATAAAAACCTATCATTCTGATTTAGCAGATCATTTTCCATGACTTTAAAAAGCTTTCGTTAAAGTATATATGAATAAAACTTCTGATGTACATACAAATAAAATATATGCTTTTAGAGAAATTACAGGAATTTTATCATAAAAAAACTATAAACTTACTTTATAAGTGTTAATAAACTCACATACATAAAAATAAATTGTTGTATCTACATACCTAAGTTTAATCATATAGCAATTTTTCAATCAAAATGTTTCCAATTTGAATTCAGGGTACTTTGGTATTATCCGGGTGACCATGAATAATAGCCAAATATAACTCTATAATGTTTATATACAGTATCCCTAGAGATAAACTTATATTTTGTGCAAAAATCTTAATTTTTATTAAAAAATATTAATTATTATATTAATAAAATTTTAATCTACAATTTAAGAAAAAACCAGAATAATATACATTTACCCACCCATTAAGCTGTAGCAGCGCGCAACGGCCATCTGCGCGCGCACCCTTTTTGTTTTAGCCTAAAAGGACAGACTGTTAGAGAGTTCGTTGTGTGTGGTGTGTTAACGTGCGAGGGCCTCCTGCTCTCTGCATTCTCTACAATGTTAATTGTTAAGTAACTTGTAAATATGTGTAAATATATTAATAATTAAATGTAATTTGTTAAATGTAGACATTTTTGTTCCTGTGTTGGATTTATAGTGTTACAGATTGGCGCCCAACCCGTGGCTCGAAACACGAAGCCGATGACATGACCGCAGATAAGTGATTTCTTTTCTTTTTGACAAGCACTCAAGGAACTTTATTAATTTTGTCATCCTGACAAATGAAGAAGAGATTCTGATTTGAATTCACCCTGAATTCGTTTTGTTTTGTTATGATCATCCAGATCAAATTTAAATACCGCATGCCAGTTCCTTTAGTGCCTGAAGATTGAAATTTGAATAGTTTGTGTTTCGGTCCAAGTTTTGAATTTTATTTTTCTTAACATTTTTATTATTAGGACTTATGGATATTGTTAATTTCAATTGTTTTGATTAAGAATTCATAAAGATAGTTAATATTTCAGTGTTGAATATTGGTGCAGGTTCAATTTAATTTGGATTTTTGTATTAATAACAAAAGATATTGCTCAGGTTAATGTTCTTTTTTTGTGTTGCTTATTATTTAATTTTCCATCGATGATTCTTTTTAATAGAAATATTATGTATCTGAAATATTTGTATAATTAAGAAGTATTATTTTATTCCTTCAAATTTATTGATACTTCCGGTTTCAAATCGGAATAATATAGTTTAGTTGATTAATCAGATGTATGCATATTATGTCATTCTAATGAGCCATTCTCGCAGTAATTGAGTTTTACCATTAATTTTAAGTTTGGCCTGAAAAGAATAAAAATGGCATATCTTGCTAGAGGTAAAAAATGCGACCTTTTGGTTTTGGCCGCAGAATTAGGCATCGAGTTGGAACCCGACGCCACAGTAATAAAAATTAAAGATGTTATAACCGGATGTACTTCATATGACGAAGAATTCACAAAAACATTGTTGGATACAATCATTAGCACCAGAAAAGAATCCGAAGTAAAAGAAAAGGAAGCAGAAACCGAAAGACGGCAAATGGAATTTGAATTAGAGAAACTAAAGTTACAAAATTTAAATCATGCTTCGAAAACAGGAACCGTTCTTACCGATAGTGATACGGATGTATCTAAATTTGAAATTAAAGGGTTAATCCCTCAGTTTGACCCGAAGGTAGATGACATTAGTACGTTTTTAAACCTTTTCGAGAGACAACTGTCATTTTTGAAAATACCAGAATCAAAATGGGTGGTATATCTGATCGGGCTTTTACCTATTGAAATTTCAAAATTAATTGCTATAGAATCGGATTCTCCGGATAAACCACCGGAATATGGGGAAATAAAAATTTTTTTATTACGTCGATTCAAGATGAGTGCAGAGAAATTCCGACAATTTTTCGTCCAACACAGAAAAAATCCAGACTCCACGTGGAGAGATTATTTCTATGATTTGAGAAAATTTTTTGAAGGTTGGCTCAGTGAGCTTAATATCACTACATTTGATCAGTTAAAAGATCTAATAATTTCTGATCAAATCAAAAAGAAGTGTCCTCCGGATTACAAAGATCATTTTTTAGATCACTGGAGTGAATTGAGCGATCCAGTTGCTTTAGTTGATAAGCTAGATGCTTATGAAGAAAGTAGAAATTTAAAAGGTAGAAACACGAACCATGAACAACATAGAATGGAAAATTCTAAGCCGAGTAACAATTTAAGAAATTTTAAGAATAGTGTTAATTATAAATACTCAACGAATAGAACTGTTAATAAAATTAACGAAAGACCTATTAGCTGCTATGGCTGTGGGAAACCTGGTTTCATAAAGGCAAAATGCCCTACGTGTTCCCCAAACATTAAAGTTGATTCCGCCCAGGTTAGTTGCTTGAAATTTCAAACGTGTGCGATACAAGAACCCAAGGCAATGTTAATGAAGATTAAAATAAATGGTATGTGGGGTTTAGCATGTGCTGACACTGGAGCCAGCCACACTGTTGCTGGAGAAACCCTGTATAACCTCCTCCGAGAACAAGGGGTAATTTTTCGTAAAGTGAATTTAAATATAACACTCGCGGACGGAGTGCCGAAATTCTCTGAAGTTTATAATACCGAAATAGACATTGAATTGTTAGGGAAAAGAATTCCTACTACACTATTTGTATTACCTACAGCTAAGGACAATCGAACTCTCCTTGGTACTGATTTTTTATCCAAAGCTGGTGTTAGCTTGGATACTCAGAACGGAAAATGGTATTTCAACAGTAATCCTAGGAAAAAATTCAATTTTGAGAAAGATACATTTATACCAGCTTGTGTGCCACATAAAAACTCTTTCGAATCCTCAGGTAATTCGCAAAACATTAGCACTATACCATCCGATAAAATTATTGTGTCTCCTGAGCTGAACATTTGCGTTTTGAAAGAAACTGAAGGCAGTCACTTATCTGCCGAGGAAAGGTTACAATTATGTAAACTGTTAGAAATGTTTACGGATATCTTTCAGCCAGGGGAAGAGCCTACACCTAGAATTAAACATTATATAGACACTGGTAATAATCTCCCTGTAGCTATGCCACCATATCGCATGTCTCCATTAAAGAAGGACATTCTTAAGAAAGAGTTAGAGAATCTTTTGGCCAATGGCACAATTGAAGAATGTGAGTCACCGTATGCCTCACCAGTGGTGCTAGTTCCAAAACCTAATGGTCAATTTCGCCTTTGTGTGGACTACAGAAAGTTGAATTCCACTATAAAAACGGATAAATACCCTCTGCCTAGAATGGATGATTTGCTCCATGAAGCTAAACATACTCCTTACATGTCAACCATAGATTTAAGATCCGGATATCACCAAATCGAGGTAAATCCCACTGATCGAGATAAAACAGCTTTCGTGTGCCCTTTTGGTACTTACAGATATTGCCGCATGCCTTTTGGGCTTAAAAATGCTCCGGCGACATTTCAAAGACTAATCGATAACTTCAGAAACACCCTGAATGATGTTTTGGTTCTGTCGTACTTAGATGACATAATAATTTTATCTGAAACTTTCGAGAAGCATATTGATGATTTAGGAAAAGTATTATCAAAATTGCGTGAGTTTAAATTACATGCTAACAGAGAGAAGTGTAATTTCGCCTGTAACCGAGTGAAATACTTGGGACACTACATTACAAATTCTGGTCTTGAAGTTGACCCAGATAAGGTTGCCGCCATTCAAAATTTACCATCTCCCAGGAATTTAAAGCAAGTCCAATCCTTTTTGCAAACTTGCTCGTGGTATAGAAGATTTGTACCGAACTTTTCTGACATAGCAAGGCCCTTAAGTAATCTCACGAAGAAAAATAGCCCTTGGAAATGGGGAAAAGAAGAGGAAAACGCATTTAAAACCCTAAAACATCATCTGATTAGTCCTCCTGTTCTACGACAAAATGACCCAAATAAGCCATACATCTTGCGAACCGATGCTAGCAACTACGCGCTTGGAGCAGTGCTGTTGCAAGGTGAGGGAGCTGAGGAGCACCCTATTGAATATGCGAGCAGACTCTTAAACGATGCAGAACGGAACTATACAACCACAGAACGAGAAGCGTTGGCAGTGGTTTGGGGCCTAAATAAATTTCGGGGATACATCGAGGGACAAGATATAACAGTGACATCAGATCATCAACCTCTTCGTTGGCTAATGAGTTTAAAATCTCCAACTGGAAGACTTGCTCGTTGGGCTTTGCAAGTCCAGTCGTTTGCCCCAAAGATGGAATACATACCTGGAAGAGCCAACGTTGTGGCAGATCTCTTGTCAAGACCTTTCTGCCAACACGCTGAAGAATATTGCCAATTCTGCAAAATTGCCATTGATATGCCAACACGAAGTCCCAGAGAATTACGAGAAGAACAACTTAAGGACGCAGACCTTAAAAAGATCATTGAATCATTTGAGAGTCCTGCTAAAGATGAAAATTTTACAAATTGGCTAAATCGGGGATATTTGTTGAATCAAGGAGTCTTATACCGATATTCACCAGAAGCAGAGACAGAAGAAGCCCAGTTAGTAGTGCCAAAGCATGAATGTGAAAGAATACTGAAAGAATATCATGATGCCCCAATGGCGGGACATTATGGTGTAGAAGGAACACTTAGTAAGATAGCGAAGCGGTACTACTGGACTGGCATGCGTAGATACATTACAGAGTACATAAAGAATTGTGAAGATTGTTGCCGATTTAAAGCTAGTAATCAGAAACCTTCAGGTTTGCTACAAACACCTGTATATAACCAACGTTTTGAATCAATTTCAATTGACTTATTTGGACCATTACCCAAGAGTCCTGATGGTAAAAAATGGATATTTATAGTAGAAGACTGCGCTACTAGATGGACTGAACTTTTCGCATTAGAACATGCTACAGCTAGGGAATGTGCTATCACCCTGATAGAAGAAGTTTATTTACGTTATGGATTCCCAAGAAGAATAATAAGTGACAATGGAAGTCAGTTTGTTAGTTCAGTGATGCAACAAGTTTGTTATCTTCTTAATATAGATCAGGTGTTAACCCCGGTATATCACCCACGGGCAAACCCGGTGGAGAGGAAGAACCGAGACTTAAAACCAAGATTGGCAATCCTTGTCAAAGGTAACCACACTATTTGGAGTGAGAAACTCCCAACCATACGTTTTGCCCTGAACACAGCAAGATGCGACACAACAGGTGAAACAGCAGCATTTCTTATGTTCGGAAGAGAGCTTCGAACAACAGACGATGTTACTCGCGACCTTCGAGCTATTATCTCAAATGACAACTTCGTGCCCGAGATAACGCCCTATTTGAAACGTTTGGCAAATTATATGAATCAGTTGAAGTCTGATATAGAATTGAAACAGGATAAAAATAAATTTTATGCTGATAAACATATCAGAAAAACGCCTCAATTCAAAACAGGTGATAAAGTGTGGGTAACTCTCCACCCAAAAGTCAAACCAAATCCGAAAGAACAGCTAAATTTATGCCACGACGCGATGGCCCATATGTTATTTATAAAGTACAATCTCCTACATCTTATTTGATTGCTACCCAAAATAATCCTTTTACTCCCATAGGAAAATACCACTCATCATGCCTCCAACCTTATAGAGGGCAAGGGATGAGCAACCCAATGTTGCCCCTGAAAAGAAGAGGTCGACCAGTTGCTGAAAGTAA
>CM063497.1:17208775-17228775 GCA_032207245.1 Pardosa pseudoannulata
GTGCAGAAAATAAATAATAATAGAATTAAAAATAATTTAAATGGATGAGATGATTTAATGTTTTATGGTAGTACGTTGCTAATAATCTGTCTTATAAATATGCTATAACCCATAGGATAGAAAGCGCACCAGGTTCGTTGAGGGAATTCATTATCTGGTAAATAACAGTAAAATTAAAGTAAATAGGAAACAATATAGTTAATGACAAACACAATTACCTCGTACAATAATTTATTAAAACTTAAAGAAAGGGGAATTGTGCATGTGGATTAAAAATTATAAAGAAGAAGTTCAAATGAACAAGATATCGCCAGGGAAATTAAATTACTACAATGACATTGACATAAAATTCAACTGTTTTGCACAAAATAATGTCAAAGATATTGATTGAAATTTATTAAAACTTAACGATAGTAGCTTAAGTTTGCAATTTTTCCCCACTTAATATGTGTTTCAAGCACTCAACTAAATTTTCGTGCCCGGGCCACGTGCCCCAATTGCCCGTACGATAATCAAGCCCTGCCTAATAGTAAAAGAATGCACTACTTCAACCTCCGAACGAAAAAAGATCAAAAACATAATTTACTGAATCAATGCAAAAGTAATCAAACAAGAATTTAGTACGCTCACAGCTACTTCCAAAATCGAAAGCTAAAAAAATGCTGTAAGGTGAGGAAATCGTTCACATAACAAAGCTTATGTGTAAGACGACGCGTTAATTAAAAGTAATTAATCTCTAACTCGACTTTGACAAAAACAACGGTAAATTATCAAACATACTGTTTACAGGATTATTGGGCGACATGACGTTTTTACAATTTTAAATATATCTTTGACTATCTTCTCCCATTTATTGCATGAAATTTAAATAAAATTGTAAATTGTTATACTTAAAATGGTGTTCTAAATCAGGGTTGACCAGAGTTTTTCATATCAACAGTCAAAGTTCATCCTGATCATCATTTCTTTTCATGCCTAGAGGCCTATAAAAGCCTTCAATTTAGCTTTCCATCCACCACCTGTCTCCTGCAGCTCTCTTTGTCTCAGCCCAGCTTGACATCTCATCTCGTCTCGTTTCTCTTTCCCCATTATTCGTCGCCATGTTCGTGGAGAACGACCGCATCGTCGACTGCCCTCAGGTTCCGCGTTTAGCGCATCATTGGGTACTTCACCAGTCCATTCGTAGGACATGGTCACAAAAACGCTATCATTTTAATTTGATGTCTTGATCTAAATAAAATAGCTAAAGTTACCTACAAGAAAATCTTGGGAGCCGCATCAAAAATATCTTGGCAGAAATGAAAAATTCAGAATCATAATGTGTTTGTTCCTTTTGATAGTTTCTAAGTACAGGGTGTTTCAAAAATGACCGGTATATTTGAAAAATCAATGAAAACTAAACGGAAAGTGATAGAAATACACAGTTTATTGCAATATGCTTGGGACAATAGTAAATTTTCAGGTAGACAAACTTTCAAAATTAGTTACGATGTACCACAACAGATGGCGCTGCAATCTGAAAAATTTAAACTACGATATTTTCCAGATATCCACCATGCACAGTAATAATATGTCTTATTCTCAGAACGAAATTATCAGAAACTCGTGTAAACGTATCAGGTGGGATGGCTTGGTAAATTCCCAATTCCGGGGGCCCCGCCGCCATGTTTTTGGCTCTATTTTTGTACAAGTGATCGCCAAATTGTCGCCAAGTGATGTTTACAATTTGTGTATTAAGTTTAAACCCGATTTCAAAGTATATTTTGAACAAAAAAAAAAAATTGAAATTTAGTTAAGATGAATATAAATTTAAATTTGAATTTTTAATATATTTAAACGGCGATTTTGTACTGCTTATTAAACTAAACAGCACAGAAATTTTGCAATAATTGCAAATTAAGCAAAATATAAGCATTAGTTTATTATATTTAGGCAATTATGCTTATAAAATATTTAGTTATATTTATAAAATAAGGTTGCTATTTAATGAAATTATTTTAAAAATATCAAACGATTAAATAGTTATAAAGTACGGTACAAATTACTACTAGAAATTATTAGCTTAAAATGGAAAAATAAGTACGGGGTAAATGTTTTAAATAAAAAATAAATTTTTAGCTTAAAATTCTGAAGATAGTAAGGGAGTGAAATAATTTTTCTTATCTAAGTGAGGTAAAGCTCCCCTTGATCATCCGTAACAATAACGGTAGAGGGTCGTAATAAAATTACTTTTATTACTTAGCGTATCACTTTTAACAATGTAGTACACTATAAAATAATATAGTTTAAAAATATTTCTTCATCCTTTTGTATTAAATTAAGACACAATTTTGAATAAAGTTCAAAAAGCAGTAAATAAAAAATATATAAATGTGAATTATAACATCACTTGTTACTCTTCGAAAATTAAGCATAAAATATAAAATAAATAAAGCGCTAACCTAATTTAAGTATCCTGAGTTGTTGGTGGATATACACGTTTGATCTGATTTAAAAATCCTGAAAAGCATCTCCAGAGCACAACCGAAATGGACAAAGACTTGAAATGGACGCTAGAAAATCCAAATTCAGCGGTCTTGGAGTATTGTTAGTTACAGGAACCAATAAGGTCAGATATTCAAATCGCATGTCATTTCCCCCCAAATCCCTAAAATAAAGGCGCCGATTTCCCCCCTTTTTTTTAATGTTGTTTTTTATGGGTTAGAATTTGTTTTTTTTTTTTTTACTCTTTTTCGTTTTTTTTATGCAGAACAGATGCTATTTCATTTTTTTAATATTGTATTTTTTTTTTCTCTCTTTAAGTTTAAATTTATTTTTCAGGGCACGCCATGATATGGTGGAAGAGTCCGAAAAGAAGAGCAATTGCTAGAATATAGTTTGATGCGATTTATTGTCACCGAACTCGGTTGCAACTAAATGCCGATCTCACATGCAGAACTATGCTCCAGTTATTAGATTTTTTCTGGATAGTGGCGGTACATCAAGTTTCAAATAATATCGTAGTTTAGATTTTTGACACATCTATTTAATTGAACTAAAAGTTTTGTCTAAATACTTGTAGCATATTCAATAAATGTATTTCTAATGTTTAGTGTAATATATCGATCATTAACACTATGTATTACTAATTTTACTTTTCGTACTACAAGTAAATATTCGTAATGTAGTAATAACTAATGTATGCAATACTAATTTTTTATTATCAGGTTAATAATTAAAAATTGAACTGAGTTGTTCTTCTAGATACTGGTTTGTCAACTTTGGGCGGAACTTTAATTTTATAAATTTCATCGTCAAGTACAATTGTCCCGAAACTCACATACCGATACATGTCCCTATATAACGACTAATGCTTTTTGTTATGATAGAACTTTAGTAGAAGTCGCGCTGTAGAGATGAATGGTTTGGTTTTGGAGAGGTACGGACTACTTTTTTGTAACACGAGGGCTAATGAGGCAGGAACCTACGGCTTAAAGCCAATTCCGAACGGCTACGAACATCCATACGACAATGGGGCTCGAACTCACGAACTTCAGTTGAAAAGATCAGCGTTCTAAACTTGTGTTCGGTCATTATGCCGGATTATAAACTCACTGTAACCTATATGCAGGCCCGTAACTAGTGCGTGGTAAAGGTGGCATTTGCCACGGGCGCATCAGTCATAGGGGTGCCGTACCAGGAGGAAAATGGGGTCCGAAATAAGACGATTCGCCAAGTAGAAATAAGGAAAAGTTGAAAAATATTTTTTTTTATTATAGAATCAGATTTGTTTTTAAAATCTAATGTGTTTAAAAAGTACTGTTTTATGAATTTTCTTATTTTTTTAAAAATGTTCCTAGAGACTAAACTTGTTATAGATTCTTACAAAATGTTTACCAAACACTCTTAATATGCCTTTATATAAATTCGAGTATTCGTTTTAAATTTTGAATTTATTAAAGTTATTAAAATTAAATTTAAATTTAGAAAATCATCATTTTTTATGAAAATTCGACGTACAAATAAAAAAATATTACACCTCAAATAAACTATCCAGTTTATCAGCAAAATAATACTTCTAGAGTGTTCGAAAATATTTTTAAGTATTAACACTTGGCATGCGGATATACTTCACCGCCAACTTACGCGTGCAGTGGGCGTTTTTTCGTGAATCGCGCTAAAGTTCAGTTATTCAGAAAAATCGCAGTCAATCGAAAATTGCTTTGCTTTTATGAACGAAACTTTTTTTTATTTTACACTTTTATGTATACTGTATGATTATTTAACAAAAAAAAAATATTTTTACGAACTCACAAAAATATACGATTTTTAAAATTAAAGTCCGATAATCTGCCAGCGCCTATTAATTCATCACAATCTTTGTCATAACGGCTCATTTTATCCATTTTGTATTCAACAATAAAAAAACCAAGCTTCCAATTGACAAAACACGACTTGTACGTTCTGGAGCTAGGAATTCGATTGAAGACGAAATAACGCGACAAAAGACCGAGTCACTCGACAAGCCTAATTTGTGGAAAGAAAAAATGCAAAGCGTTGCACAGCAGATCAAACAACACTCATATAATGTCACACATCTGTATAATTATGCGTATTTAGTAGATTTGTGGTGGTTAGCGGGCATCCACTCAAAAATCCACTAAATACGTATTTTTACGTGACCCGCGCTCCTGTGACAGACTGCAAAAACCATAAAAATACTTGCCCGCATGCGAAGTGTTAATAAAATTATTAGTGTTAATAAAAATTAATAGACTAGGAACTTTTTAAGAATTAACAAAATATTTCGATCTAATTCTAAATATATGATATAGAAAAAAAAACATATATATATTTTCTCACTATATTGGGTGGTAGGTGTGCAGATCATTTTTTTTTCCACGGGCGCTAAAGGCCTAGTTACGACTCTGCCTATATGTACGTTTTTATTCAAAGTTTCACTTTTATCTACTCTCTTGTCCTATTTCATTTCTTTATAAATGGTTTCAATAAAAATACAAATTATAAAAAAAACAATTAATTTAACTTCGCCGTATAATATTAATTTATATAAATTTTTATAAATTATAGAAAAAAACATTTCTATATTTTTTTATTTAACATTTTTGTTCAAATTTATGTCCGCCATTATTGATTACTAGCTGCTTCGCACCCAGCCTTCGGTCTGGGTTTTAAAATCTTTCGATGAAAGATTTAGAACCACTATTAAAGATAATAAGACGTATTAATAGAAATGCTGCATAAATATCGTATGTTTCAGATTGTTGACGATTATAACAATTTATTAATAGCTGGATGTCCAGAAGTGCACTTAGTTGTCCGTGAGCCGCTGCATAATAATTCACAATTCCACAACTATTTAAAATGACTCAATAAAAATGAAAACTGTTCTTAATATCAATAAATCAAAATAACAAAATATATGTTTACATGCTAACAATTAAATCTGCATCGAATTTGTGTGTTATATTAAATTTGCTCAAAAAATTTTTTATGGTAAGATATAAGTTTAACCCTAAATTACATTACTGTATTACTACTGTACGTTGATTAGCAACGCTAATAGATCTTGCCATATTATGTGGTAGAACAGGAAACACAGGTTTTGACAGCAACAGAGCTAATTTTGTTGGTAGTAATAAATGTTTTCCAAAATTAAGGAAATTTATGACAAACCACATAGTTTTCTATGAAAGAGAAACACACATTCCATAAGGCAATTTATCGCAAAGTCACGAACTACTATAATGCCCTTAACATTCATTTTCATGTTTATAATAGCTAATAGACAAACAATAAACTGCCCTTCCGTTTGAAACTAAAGCCAGAATTGTCATAATTTGAGAATCTGCCTTACTGCGTGAAATCGCCTTATTGACAACCATATGAATATGAAGATAACTATATAAAACGATAGGTTTTTATTTGACCATGAGAGTCACTGAAAATTGTACTTTTTGTTGTTAGAATATTATTAATAAACATTTCATTGTAACGTAACAATTAACTAAGAATTAAATTTAAAATAAGTTCTCATATAAAAATGCTCTATTTTGCGTCACATAGAAATGAAAGTGAATCACTTTATATCTCAATTCCCAGGTCAAATCGAATGGATACTACGCAGACGATGTTTAAACAATATAAAATAAGAAATGAATAAATGAGATATTTAAAGTAATAACGTCATAATGATAGAAAAATATCATTTTCACCTATTTATTATGTGATGAATTGAAAATTTTAATCTTCTGCTTTTAACCGAGGAAAACTGCGTTTAAAACAATTAATTGGGATGACGTCACATTGCTAGAAATATTACTTCTTTCACTTAGTTATGATGCGATAAATTAAAAAATTAATCGTTTGTGATTAACCGGGGAAAATAACGCTTGGAATAATGACATGAAATGCTCGAAAAAGGGGGAAGGAATGGATTTCGAACATTAAAAATTTACAAAAATCTTCCCAGGGATATACCTAAGAATTTCCCAAATTTTCACGGCGATTGAATGCATGGTTTTTGAGTCTATCGATTACACACAGACAGGCACAAATTCATTAATATATATATATATATATATATATATATATATATATATATATATATATATATATATATATATATATATATATATATATATATATATGTATATATATATATATATGTATATATATATATATGTATATATATATATATATGTATATATATATATATATATATATATATATATGTATATATATATATATATGTATATATATATGTATATATATATATATATGTATATATATATATATATATGTATATATATATATATATATATATATATATATATATATATATATATATATATATATATAGATATAGATAGATAGATAGATAGATAGATAGATAGATAGATTTTACGTGTACCACAGATTGCAAAACGCTGCTATAGGCCAATCTGACGACATTTCACGTTCGCCAACACCCACTCCAATTCGGCATCCTGGTCGGTAGTTAAGCACAGCAATTAAGTCGACACCGCGTCGAATATATTTCAAACCTGCATCTTTCCTCATCGAGATTAAAACACATAGTGTTTAGGTAGGAGATTTATCATCGGAGAACACGAAAATCGACGTTCCAACCAGCCCTCTAGGCGGCAGTTGATTGCGGGCTTGAAACACGTCGCAATTAAGGTGCGTGGGGGGGTTCTTCGAACTGCGAAGTTTTTCCGGACCAGATCAAGCGATGCAAGACCAATTGACGTATAATAGGAGTGCGTCGGCCGTGCCGGATCTAGGAGCAAAAAAGAATGTTGATAGGCCGCTTCCAATCGACCTATCACGGCCGATTTATTATCTTTCATTTATGAGTTACTCAAACAGCCGGAATTAAGATCTATTACGGTATCAACTTTTAACTTTTCTGAAAATTTTTATCTACAATATCAAAACACACACACACACATATATACATGCACATATAAATATATAAATGTATGCATGAGTGTGTTGTGACGCCTTTAATTTTCTCAAATGAGACGTAACGCGTATATGGATCACAGTCAAAGATAAAATTGGAAATTTACTTTTACTCTGGATTAAATACGGCTATTTACAAAGGAATGTTAATTCCTGAATCATGTAGAACTGCAAAGGATGGTTGCCGTAAAACTTCCTCACGACGATCACAGTCGAAAGAAAGATTTAATAATCTCGTACAAGTGGGGAGGCTTTTCAGGGTGCAACCAAACCCAATATATCCCCCGTTCGGTATCCGAGACTCTTATGCTCCCTATATGAGCGGACTTACGAATCTCCCGAACTAGCAAGCTGGCTCCGGTAAAAAAAGCGAAAGCCTCCACGAGGTCAACACACCTACGAAAAAAAAAATGTCGAAAAGCCCCGAGTCGCAAAATTGTAGGCTTTTTATACCTGGGGGGGGGGTCAGTTACAGTTCCGCCAATTGTTTTTGGGGGTCAGTTAAGATCCCAGTTACTTGAGAACTCCAGCTAAAGTTACAGTTCTATTTTTTAGCTGAATTCTCGTTCGCTGACTGTCCCTTCACGGAATATCCGAGCATTCATTAACGAGATCCATCAGGGGCATATTCGTCTATTCAGTCCGATTGTCAAGACCCCAGACTCTGCGACGCCACACTATTGTCCTGTTAAACAGGTGGGCTCAGGTCAACTGTTTTGGCACGTGCTCGGACAAAGGGGAGTCTTCACAGTGTATATATGTAATATATTAAAATTATTTTACTTTAATATTTCCTTAAAAACCTTTCCTCCCCCATTCTAATTCTTTAAAATCTTTTCCCAGCCTCTAAATATCTTTATCAAAGGAGTGTCTTCGACTTGAAATTCTTTCGATACAATTCCCAAAACTTTCTATCCTATATATGTCAATTTTCTGTCTATTCAAAACGTTTTCCAGCTGTGGCCGGCAAATGGCTCCGTGTTTTTTCCTATCTTAACACTTAACTTCGCCGAGTAAATTTCTTGTCCCTTGGAAAAATTCTTTCTGTCTTCGCTCTTTGGAGCACCTCTGTCCGAGCAGAGTGATTTTTATGTCTTTCTCTTGTCTGTCGTTGACTCGTAAAGATGTCCGTTTTAGCAGCTCTGAAATAAAGTTCTAATTAGACTAGTGCCGTTCTCTTTCACAATGGCCCGACTGCATAGTTATTACTGTTAGCTAATCGGTTTCTCCTTGCTCACTAGCTCAGGCAAGTAAAAAGTATAGGGGTTACATAATTTTTGTGACTAGAGAAAATACTTGTTATATATATATATATATATATATATATATATATATATATATATATATATACATATATATATATATATATATATATATATATATATATATATATATATTAGACGACCGACAGACGTTGTCCTGTTTTAACGCTGTAATTACGAAAATTGTAAAAGTTTTTAAATAAATTGTAAGTTGGACCGTTTTGATGGAAAAGTAATGAAAAAAATATTTTTAAATTACTTGACGCCACTAAGCGTACAGTCATCACAAACGTCGTTAGATTAAGTTAAAATTCCCACATCGCCTATACTGGGATACGATCCTGGGACTATTCGAACTGAAGCCCGTCGAGCCGACCACTGCGCCACAGATACGTCGGCAGAGAAGGATTTCGAGCAACAATCTCAATAAGAGCGCAATTCTATATTTTAACAAAAGAAATACATTTTCTATCGAATCAAATTGTAAATCTAACCCATTCTCGAATCAACTTAATTACGCACACAAAATTTCATCCAAATCAGTCTAGCCGTATATATGTATATTATATATACATACATATATAAATGAACATATATGTGTGTGTGTGTAAGGAAAATTCTCAGGGGTTTTCAAAACTTAAATCAGGATCTAAAAATTCCCGCAATTAACCCCTAACCTAAATTGACCACTAGGGCTACAGTTTACGACCTCAGGGAAGGGGCCTGACCAATTATAAACCTACATGTCCCTAACAGACAATTTAGGAAATTAGGAGACAGATTTTTCTAGAGATATTTTCCCACTCAGCTTGTCCTGTCCCTATAATGAAGTGGGAACCCGTCCTCCAACGTTATCTTAATAAAGGTTTTTAGCTAAAACGATATCATTGTCGGGCCAGGACTGCAACCACCCATCGAGAAGTCCGACTCCTTACATACATACATATATATATATATATATATATATATATATATATATATATATATATATATATATATATATATATATATATATATATATATATATATATATATATATATATATATATATATATATAAAATATTTGGATGACTCTTTCAATGCGTATAACTAGTAGATACTTGGTCGCCTGCATGCTCGCACGCGTGCACGCACTGCATACTCGGCCCTGTACATACTTACACACATATATGTATATTTAATAAGTTGGTTAATTTGCTATATATATATATATATATATATGTATATATATATATATATATATATATATATATATATATATATATATATATATATATATATATATATATATATATAAACTTAAAAACAAATCAAGTTAGACCTACCTGTCTGTATTTAAAAACAAGACTGCAGAATATAAAGCCAAGTTATATACGATTCGACACTTTGTCAAAAAACCACCGTTGAAGAAAATAACAATTTCGCTCTTTATACATTTAATCGCTTTTAATAAATGCGGTTCCGTGACGTCACCGGATCGCGGCTAACCAGCGAATGACTCACTCGGTTTCGCGCGCACATCGAATGGCCAGCGAATCGTCCGATTTTGTTTTTTAATACACCCAAACGATCGACGTCGAACGTGAATGGGGAAACGGGTAGCGTGCGTATACGAGCGAAGATAATAATAACATTACAAAAGAAAAACAGCTTGTTCACGGGGGAAAGTTGGAAATGACTTGCGTCGGGCTCGCTCGGGTTACGAAAAGCGTCACGGTGCACAATTTCGGAAATATTTTCTCGCCAATCCATCGCCAAGGTCGGGTTTTTTAACACAAGAATGCTCGGACACTTGCTAATTGCTAAAGTCAAGAATGTCGTTGATATATGTGTATAAATGTGCATGCATGTACAAGCATATTTATGCTATACATACATACATGTAATATATCAAAATTATTAATTAGTCCCTGAAATTAACAATAAAAGTAATTTATATCAGATGAAAAAAACTGACCCCTTTTCCAGTGATATCTGGAAAATGCTGCGAGATGACAGAAAATTTACATGTAACGCACAGAAAGCTTTGGAAAATGGGTTTGAAGAACTTCAAATCGTGGACGCTCCTTTAATTACGATATTTTGTAGCTTAGAAAATAGATTTGTAGGAAATAGAATGGAAGAGAGGAGAATTTTTATGAGATATTAAAGTAAATAATTTCGATATATTACACACACATATTATATACATACATATTACATAGATAAATATACATGCATTAGAATGAACTTGCAGTGTCATTAAACGCAGTTTTTAAGATAAGGGCCCGTACGACCGAGTACGAATAGGATGCAAACATTTGAGTTGTAAAATATCCGTGTCGCTTTTGTGGCCTTTATTGCAAACAACGAGAAACTGTATTGGATTTTAGTTTACACATAATGAAGCTTTAAGAAAGAAATAAAGGACTACTTGCGTAAACGTCTTCAATGCTGTATCGTGATGGATTAAATTTGGAACCCGCCGGTCTCCTCTCGTTATACATACTCCCACACATGTGCGTGCATGCATGCAAAACTCAAGTACTTCTTTGATAGCTACTCAGAGCACCCTCTGTGAAAAATCTGGATTTTGCGGGAAAAACAGTAAAAGCTTGAGAACAACCGATTTCAATTCCATTTTCTCTATATTTTCCCAAACGTCTAAATTTCCCTTTGACGTATTTTTCCTACGAGCTTGCAACAAACGCTGTCAGTTCGTGCTTTTGAAGAGACACGTGAAATGCTCCTCATTCCACAAGGAGCGTCTATCCACCCCCCACATGATCTACCTCTCCGACAGGTGTGTTTGCCGAAGCAGGGAAAAAGCGGAAACGAGAATAACGCTTCCTTGTTCCTTCTGCCGGTTCGTAAAATACCAAAGCGACCTGTTACGAAAAAAAAAAGATCGTACAATATCGTGGGTAAATATCACGACACTGGCTTGACGCATGTGGGAATCCTAACTGTGGGTTCCATTGGTAAGTTCGATTCGCTGAGTGACCGGCAGTGGCTTTAACCTAACCAGTGGGTAGGAAAACGAATCATTCAAACTTCGATTTTTTTTTTTAAGTTTCCTTTTTCTCGCAGCTACGCAAAATATTTGTATTGTACGATCTTCTACATTTTTCTGCCCAAAGCTAGCCATGTCTCCGGAAATGTTGGGTGCGTCTTTTGCAGCATTATACTTGACTTCGAATTCTACTGTTTTGCTCACGAGGTCTAATAAGACCGGGACCTACTGCTTAACGCCGATTCTGAACGGTTACAAACATCTATGTCAGCAGCGGAATTGCGAACTCCGGTACCGAAGAGCAGCGCTCTAATATTCGGTCATCGTTCGGGTCCCCCCTTCAAGGGAGAAGCGAAAACGAAGATTACGCCTTACGGGAAAGATTAAATATGCTATTTAAGAAAAGTAAAGATTAGTAAAGTGAACTCGAGTATTTGCTGTCATATTATGTTAAATATGGGGATCGAAACACTGATACATTTTAGCGTTAAGACTTCCAGAAAAAAATTCCTATTAAAACATGTCAAAAGCATTTGTATTTAAATGGCATAAATTTAAATAGTTAGCAGACGATCCCGATTGGCGACTAGTCATTTAGTCAGACTTCCAAAACACGCGTCAAAATCTCTATCATTCGTCTTCTGATATACCTAAATAAATTAAAAATAGTAGAGTGAATCCGCGAATTTACCCATATATTTGTGTTAAAATGGGGATGGAAACACTCATGTATAATAAAATTGAACTTTTAGAAAAAATACCGTTCAAGAGCACCCGTTTTTAATGGCGTAAATTTAAAAAGATAGCAAGCGATAAGAATTGGCAACCAGGCAGATGATTTGGAGAAATATCCAAAACACGCGTCAAAATCGTTATCATTCGTCTTCTGATATACATTAATAAATTAAAAATATTACAGTGAATCAACAAATTTATCCTTAGATTTATGCTAAAATGGGGATAGAAACATTCATGTATCCTAAAATTGAACTTAAAAATAATACCTTAAAAAAGCACCCGTTTTTTAATGGCGTAAATTTAAAAAGATAGCAGACGATAAGAATTGGCGACGAGGCAGTTGATTTGGTGAAATATTCAAAACTCGCGCCAAATCTATCATTCGTCTTCTGATATAAATTAATAAATTAAAAATAGTACAGTGAACCGGCAAATTTATCCTTACATTTATGTTAAAATGGGATGGAAACATTCATGTATCCTAAAATTGAACTTAAAAAAATAATACCTTTCAAAAGCACCCGTTTTTTTAATGGCGTAAATTTAAAGATAGCAGACGATAAGAATTGGCGACCAGGCAGATAATTTGGTGAAATATCTAAAACACGCGTCAAAATCGCTATCATTCGTCTTCTGATATACATTAATAAATTAAAAATAGTACAGTGAACCGGCAAATTTATCCTTACATTTATGTTAAAATGGGATGGAAACATTCATGTATCCTAAAATTGAACTTAAAACATAATACCTTTCAAAAGCACCCGTTTTTTTAAAAAGATAGCAGACTATACGAATTGGCGACCAGGCAGATGATTTGGTGAAATTCCAAAACTCGCGCCAAAATCACCGTCATTCGCCTTCTGACACAGATCCGAGAAAGTTTATCGCAGAGGTGCTGCTCCTTGCATTAAGTAAGAGCGCAGAGTCATTATTTTATGGCTGTGGTTTGGCAGCCAGTTGCCGGAAACATCAGCGCGTGTGCGTGACCCCGGCTGACGGAGGAGAGGGAGCTCGTTCTGTCCTCACCGGCAGGTCAAAGGTGAGGGCAAAAAAATGGCAGCCGAGGAACGGACAGGTAGGACATCAGATCGGTGCTCGCCGAGAGAAAAAGGAATAGAAACGAAAAGAGACATTCCTCGGAACAAAAGAAAAGCGAATGACAGAATACGTGTGTGAATGGAAATATAAAACCAAGAAAAAAATTACGCGCAGAGAACATCGAATTATTACGAGCAAAGGGACAAGCACGTGTAAATATTTTCTTTGTCTCTAGCTGAACTGAATCGCTTCTGCGATTAGTGCTCTATAGTGCGCTTAGTGTATCTCGCAATTGTACTTTTAAAATGAAATATAAAAAATGAAGTAAATAAAATTCTGCCATAAGGATAATTCAGCAAATGCTAATAACTGGTAAGCTGATGTACTGCTAGTATATACAGTTTAACAGTAAGGAATTTATGTAGGGAAAAAAAGAAAGAATAGGGAATATAGGTGGGAAGGATAATCGATATACAATTGTATGTATATACATTTTTTTTTTGTAAACACTTATAATAAAATATGTTATTTAAATTTGTTCTTATGTACTATACCTGTGGGTTACTAATTAAAGTTAATACTATGTTTGTCTCTAGATACAAATTATATAGTTTGTTTGCATTTGTATTTATTTCGGATATATAATGTTATCATGTGTGCTTTGTATGTCTGAAATTCCACACACTCACACATATATATGAAACATACCGTGGCCTGCCATGCTTCGAGGATGTATCGTGGTCGAAAAAGAATACGATTTTTCAGGATAAATTGAATATCGTCTTTATTGAACAGCGTCCACAGCAAAAATCTAACAAAGGATGGTCGCACAGCCTTTTATAACCTTGGGGACGTCAACAGTGTGAGAAAGGAATTTGTTTAATCAGCAAAGTAGAAATGCTCTTAATCAGCAAAATAGGTTGGCGAGTTAATCTCGCCAACAGGAAGGAGACAAAAGAGTTTAACGCCGAGAGGCCACTAAAAAGATGACGAAATTGTGGATTTGGTGGTTTTTTAATAGAGGAGTTAGTAATTTTAGTTTAGGATTAAAGTATTAAATTTTTACATTATATATATAACGAAATTTTTATCACTTTCGGTTTAAGATTCTGTTTTTCCGGTAATTCTTTTTAAGCAACTCTAGCGAATGTTTTCAAATGTTCCCTAGTAGAATCCTTCCCGTCGCATATCTAAAGTCCCCTCCACACTATGGTCCACTGCAAGCCATTACCACGTCTGGAGGGGGTATGGCTTATAGAGGTCAACGATGGCAGATGATAAAATGGCCTTGGCGAAGGATGGCTTCGGAAGCGGTTGGTTTTCTCCAAAGATCAAAGGCAGCCAGATGCGCAACTAAAGTTCGCAGTATGGACGAATCCATGTGCTCGGCTCATTTAGTGTCCCAGTGTGTGGATGCAGCCCGGAAACCATCGTCCAAGGTCACCATCAGGAAGTGGTGAAAAATTGGCCATAGTGTGGAAGGTAAATAAAAATAGAGTTCTGACGCTAAAGTTACGTAATCTACGTGACATGAGGTAATCGCTATATGGTTGGCACAGCTAACTAATTATAAAAGCAAATGTACGGTATTTGAAAACAGTTTCGGTAAAGTTCGTGCGTGCGACAGTTGAGTTGGTAAGATGAATAAACTACGGTAGTTTGATTTTCGAGTAACTTTATTTCGTTGTCATTCTCGTCGTAAGGTTTCACGACTGCAGGGCGGCAATAACCGACCGGAATTTACTTATATATGAGACAAAAGCCTCTCATTCCAAATATATGTAATTAAACGCTCATATAATTGTTACAACAAATAAATTGAGATGATTAAAAGAAAGAATATATTTGAAAGGTACAAACTTACGACTGCTATAATTGTTTTATGTCGACTTGAGAAAACTATGCAAGCACATTTTAAGTTTTAAGAAATACACAATCAACATTCTACTGTTATACAGTGGACTTCTTTAGTTTTAAAAATCCAGAGAGCATCACATCTGTGCCTGTGAGTAATTTAGTGTAGCTTATAACCGTAAAAATATATTACTATCATGCGATATTTTGTTGCAAATTCAATAAATTTTTACTGTCATTCGCAAGCATTCTTTTGTTTTTCTTCACCATCACAAATCGTTGTTCGACGTCACGCTATTCAGAAAAATATGCAACTTAACAACCATTGCGAAATAAGCGTCCCGTCTTCTTAGGTGGAATTACATGACAAGGTTATTGCAAGGAAATAATCTCTAGTGACACATCAGATTTCTTGAATGCACTCAGACATATTTATTAAGGTACACGGCATAGCTGGTGACACACGAATCTCTATACATATCAAATATTTCTAAAATATCTACAGTGCGAGGCCATTACCGGAATGTTTGGAATAAAAAAAAATTGTCAAGTATGATATTATGGCACAAATTTCCTTTGTATACATTATTATGAATAAACTATCAAATAAAATCTTGCTTAGCAACAATTTCCATCATTTCCAGTGTAAAATGCCAACTGAATCAACGATTGAACTTAAATGCAAAAATCATTCAAATATAGTCGCGTGATTTAATCAACCAATCAGAGGCACGCTTAATAACAACGAAATGTTAAATACCACTTACGGATGATCAGGGGTTAATTTCATGATTCGCGTGTTACCCTCTGTTTGGTGAATATGGACATTAGTGGTGCACCTTAGTTAAGTAGCTTAATGTTCTTTTAAATACGGATGATCCTTCAGTATGAGAACAAGTTTCATTCTTGGTCGAACGGCTATGATTGTATTCTATTCCTTGTGGTTACAGGTAAGTCCAATGATACGGTTCACAATAATGGCTTCTCCCACGACAAGTGTGAAAATTTTTAACCTATATTCAATCGGAATAAACATAATACGCTTTGTTTCCATAGAAGGTTAATAAAATTCTATTACACTTAAGAATTCATGCTATATTATTTATCCTATATCCTCTTTTTATGTGCTACTGTGGATTTATCTAACTGTGGAAAATTATCTCTGTATAAATAAAATAACTTTTAAGAGAAAATCCGTTATCCTTCTAAATTTCATTTTTTTAAATTAACAATGTTGTTTTTATTACTTGCTTTTTTACGTTGCCACATCTTAATGTTTTGCTTAATTTCAGACGATTTTTATTCACAATTGCATTACTCCATGATTAAATGGACGTAATATATGGCAACAAGACGCTTTCAGTTTATAGATATACGACATCTAGGCTATAGTACATTAGCGGTTATTTATGCTGACAAAAAATAGCAATGTCAGCTTTACCTGATCTTAATCATATATCGATCTGCCATTTAAAAATAATCCCTTTTTAAGTTGTCAAAATTGCAAAAAAGAAACCTTGGTAATATATAACAATGCAGATTAACCAAATTCGAAGGCGATACTTTTAAATTTTCTTTCTCAACAGAGCATTGAATATCAGTGAGACGCATACGTTCTGTCAATAAGAAAAAACACAAACCAGGTCAGTAAGAACAGACAGAAAAAGAAAATGATACTTCTCAACTCGAGTAAAAATTGGCACATTCAGACGTTACTATGTTTCAAGGCAAAACCACAATTGAGTGACTCAGCTTTGTAGCTGTTTATGTACTCGGGATTCATAGAATTTAATTAATTTCAATGAAGAGGCATTTACGTTGGGACACAACTGTTAAAAATATATGCTCCTATTATTCTATAAAACACATGATGTAACTTTCAAGAACTATCCAGACCAAATCATACTATAAATATAAAATCTATATTTATATATGCCTATCATGAAATTTCCTAACCTATAATACTTTTTAAAAATGTATTAAACACAAGATAATGGTAAGAGACACATACACACAACATATTCTCCCTTAAATTTATTTTCTTCTGTAATGGAATAAATTTCCGGTTTTGAAAACAATACTATTTGGCGATGAAATAATTACAATACACCGCCAAAGAGAGAAGTAAAAAACTTCTTTGACAAGGCCAAGGCATATATTCGGGTAACATTCTTGGAATTAAATGAATTATATTACAACTTCTATATATAAGTTCACAAACTCTCCAAGAAGACTCACCAGAAAGCAGCTATCCCAGAACACAGATTAAATCTCTATCCCCACTTATTTTTAAATTATCTTCTAAAGTTCAATAGGAATACGGTGAATTAATCCAAAATAGCAATTAAAATCAACTAAACGTTGCCATACGGAATTGGCTAAATTTAGACACAGATAGAGCAAACGATAACAAAACAAAAACACGCTCAGCTGTCTGTTTATTTTGTAACGGACGGCTAACATTCTGTTCACAGCTGACGATTCCGTTATCACACGGATTACGTTGCGGTAATCCGTCAGTGGTTATCTTTTGTGTGTTCCCGAAAACGACCATTTTCATATCGTGTTCCCTCTCTACGCGAACACACGCCGTACTAACCCCTTTCTCGGCGTTCCGTTCCGCACGAAATACGGATATAGTCGCGCGTCACACACCTATCGCGATTCTGAATTGAAAGCGAAATATTCCCTCGCTTTGTGGGCCGCGCATTCCTGAGCGGCAGAAGTGACGTTTTGTTACAAAAAAGATACCCAATTTTGTTTCTCTTTCGCGTCTATCGGCATACTTATCCGCTGGATCGGATCTTTTTAACGAGGAACTGGCTCGTGCTTACGTCAGACGGTTACGGGTTTCAAACGATGGCGTGTATCTTCTTTTCTTATCAAAAGAATAGCCACAAAACAGACGAATTCCTATGTGCTAATAAACCACATAATGAATTTGTGTCTGTCTGTCTGTACTCGATAGACTCAAAAACCATGCATCCAACCGCCGTAAAAATTTGGAAAATTTTTAGGTGTATCCCTAGGATGGTTTTTGAAAATTTTTAACGTTCGAAATCCATTCCTTCCCTCTTTTTCGAGCGTTTCATGTCATTATTCCCAGCATTATTTTCCCAGGTTCAACACAAACGATTAACTATTTAATTTATCGTATCATAACTAAGTGAAAGGAACAATAATTTATAGCAATGTGACGTCATTCTATTAATCCCATGTCATTGTTTTAAGCGCGGTTTTCCTCGGTTAAAAGGAGATTAAAATTATCAATTTAACACATAATAAATAGGTGAAAACGATATTTTTATCATTATGACGTCATTCCTTCAAATATCTCATTTATTCATTTCTTATTTTATATTATTTAAACATCGTCTGCGTAGTATCCATTCGATTTGACCTGGAAATTGAGATATAAAGTGATTAATTTTCATTTCTGTGTGACGCAAATTATAGCATTTTTATATGAGAACTCATTTTAAATTTAATTCCTTGTTAATTTTTACATTACAATGAAATGTTTATCAACAGTATTCTAACGACGAAAAGTACAAATTTCAGTGACCCTCATAGGCAAATAAAAACCTATCATTCTGATTTAGCAGATCATTTTCCATGACTTTAAAAAGCTTTCGTTAAAGTATATATGAATAAAAATTCTGATGTACATACAAATAAAATATATGCTTTTAGAGAAATTACAGGAATTTTATCATAAAAAAACTATAAACTTACTTTATAAGTGTTAATAAACTCACATACATAAAAATAAATTGTTGTATCTACATACCCAAGTTTAATCATATAGCCATTTTTCAATCAAAATGTTTCCAATTTGAATTCGGGGTACTTTGGTATTATCTAGGTGACCATGAATAATAGCCAAATATAACTCTATAATGTTTATATACAGTATCCCTAGAGATAAACTTATATTTTGTGCAAAAATCTTAATTTTTATTAAAAAATATTAATTATTATATTAATAAAATTTTAATCTACAATTTAAGAAAAAACCAGAATAATATACATTTACCCACCCATTAAGCTTTCTTGCTTTGAGTTTCCTTGGTGAACAAATTTTACTTGGCAATAGGGTCAATAAGATAAGACATAAATACCAAACTCAGTAACTTCAGCCAAATGACAAGTAAATATAGAATTAAACAATTCAATGCATTTTTTTTAATCGGTAGTTTAGCTGATCCATGACTTTCCATGCCTTTTACTCATTTTACTTAAAATCAAGACTTTCCATGACTTTCCAGGTGCGCGGAAACTATGTATATATAAATATATATTAGGCTCATAGCCTGCAAAGACAAACTAGAAACACATCCTTACCAGGCGTTAAAGTTTTACACTAATTCCACCTGTGCCATTTTGTTAACCAAACGGGGCTCAATGCGAAACAAGTCACCAGATGTACCTGTTTCTCTCTTGGAACTCGGCACATTTTACTCTTAAATAGCGTTATTTTACCCCCAGATTCTTCCGCTTTCCAAAGAGTTGCCTTCTTTTTTTTTAATAAGTTGATGCTTTAATGTCTAACTTTTAAAATTCCAAACCTAACAAACAAACAAACAAAACAAACAAACAAACAAACAAACACACACACACACGAACACACACACACATATATATA
>CM063497.1:17233775-17241275 GCA_032207245.1 Pardosa pseudoannulata
ATTTATTTTCCGACCACAAGCGCAATGCGGGATTTCAAAAGATTTCGCTTGTGAAAAGAAGTCCATTGTGTTCCACAAAACACACCTCCCTTTCTTACTGTTATGTGTCCATGGCCAGAAATTCGAGAACTTTTTTTCTATAGTTCCATTTTGATTCGGTTGTGCCTTTACCGATTATTCAATTATATTGAAAGAGAAGAAAAATATGACTCCAGAATTGTTTGCAGATACAGCATTGATATTTGAATAGAGGCTACTAAATGGAGGAAGGTTTTTAAGCTAGACGTTAAAACATTGCTAAATATAAAATACAGTGGACTAGGCTTAATGTGATCAGTTTAGGACAAAGTGATTTTGATAACAATAACCGATTGATAACAATAAACAATATGCAAAATTAGATAAATTTACCCCCCCCCTTTAATTCACACGTACTAAATTTCAAAATAAAATGAAAAAAGCACACCTTATATTTATGTACTTATATTACCCTTTAAAACATAAGAATTGTATACATAATTAAAAAACTGATCAATTGTTGACTGTCTACAATTTTTTCTAAGAAGCTTGTTGATAAATTGTTCGATATCAACCTGTCATAACGATTTAAAATTTCGATCTTTTGTTTTATTGTTAAATGATTTCGCTTTCTGGCTTCCATATCGACAAGCTGCATGTAAGCGAGCACGGCATGAAATGGGAATACACTCCTTCTCAGTTTCGATTACAATGCGTTGCTTTCTGCTTATCTGACGACTATTGACCACCAAACGGGTGTGCGTATTTCTGAAAAATTTCAGGAACGTGTAATACTCCACTCCTTTGTTCATTCCCCATTTTCTTAGGTGGAAGAGGAGGATTCTCGGTAATTCTAACAACATCGAAAGGAAAGAAAAGAATGGGTTCGTACTAAACATATTGTGAATATTCCTTTGCCAGTTAAAATGAGGTTCAAAAACTGAACCCACCAACCAATGTAACGATCCCATAAAGCGATAATTTAACATACAAATGAATAGAGAAAATCAGGACCAAGTGATTTCGACAACAATAAGCGATTGATAACATGAACCGCGATTCCATTAAGCGGAGTCCACTGTAATAACATTTTCGGATAATTGTTTTTTAGTTATATGTCGCGTTAATATATATTATAATTTAAAATTTCCGTCGTAACAAGTAATATATAAAAAATATTTTTAAAGTCAATTTCTACTTAGGTCAACGAAGAAAGTTTTATTTTAGTTACTTTTTATTAAATGATATGATCGCATGTGAAGTTAAAAAATAAATAAATAAATAGATCTTGTGTAATCTTTTCAAATCCCGATTCTTAGGTTTACTGTAAACTGAATGGCGACGCATTGGCGAAATCAGAAGACTCGCGCCAAGCTCTTGGCGCAAATCTTCTAATAAAACTAAAAATAATTAAATTTTAATTAATGAATTTTGAAAAAACTGTATTAACATCAAGTATCATCCACTACAAGTTTAAAGAAACGTATTTGTACTTGAGTGAATGAATAAAAAGAATTTTATTAACGATTGAAAATTTGAAAACGATATATATATATATACAGTCTTTATCGGTTATATGGTCAGCAGCTCAGCAGTCCAGAAGAGTTAGACCATATAAGTGGGGTGACCATACATGGGGAACAATACAACCCTATTGAATTGTGACAGGTTTATATTCACCTATCAGAATGTAGTACTCATGAACAAATAATAATACTTTAAAGAACATTTTAAAAATTACAGGGTATCTGCCAAAATAAAATGTTTCAAATCCATGACTTTCCCTGATTTAGCAGATCATTTTCCACGACTTTAAAAAGCTTTCGTTAAAGTATATATGAATAAAACTTCTGATGTACATACAAATAAAATATATGTTCTTTTAGACAAATAACAGGAATTTTACCATAAAAAACTATAAACTTACTTTATAAGTGTTAATAAACTCACATACATAAAAATAAATTGTTGTATCTACATACCTAAGTTTAATCCTATAGCAATTTTTCAATCAAAATGTTTCCAATTTGAATTCGGGGTATTTTGATATTATCCGGGTGACCATGAATGATAGCCAAATATAACTCTATAATGTTCATATACAATATCCCTAGAGATAAACTTATATTTTGTGCAAAAATCTTAATTAATTTTTATTAAAAAATAATTATTATTGTATTAATAAAATTTTAATCTACAATTTAACAAAAAACCAGAATAATATGCAATTACCCACCCATTAAGCTTTCTTGCTTTGAGTTCCCTTGGTGAACAAATTTTACTTGGCAACAGGGTCAATAGGATAATACATAAATACCAAACTCAGTAACTTCAGCCAAATGACAAGTAAATATAGAATTAAACAATTCAATGCATTTTTTTAATCGGTAGTTTAGCAGATCCATGACTTTTACTCATTTTACTTGAAAAATCAAGACTTTCCATGACAAAATTAATCCATTGTCTAAATCCATGATTTTGAATGACTTTCCCTGACTTTCCAGGTGCGCGGAAACCATGTATGTGTGTATGTATGTATGTATGTATGTATGTATGTATGTATGTATCTATCTATCTATCTATCTATCTATCTATCTATCTATCTATCTATATATATATATATATATATATATATATATATATATATATATATATATATATATATATATATATTCTTCTATCCGCGTGTTTGTAATAGAACTCCTCCTAAACGGCTGGGCTGATTTTGACGAAATTTTGCGTATGTAATTAAGTTGATTCGAGAATAATTTAGATTCAAAATCTGATCAGAGAGAAAATGTTTTTTCTTAAAAATCCGTAACTGCACGCTTATTGAGATTATTATAAGGCCGCTCGAAATCTTTCGCTGCCGACGTATCTGTGGCGCAGTGGTCAGCCCGACGGGCTTCGGTACGAGAAGACCCAAGATCGAATCCTGCATAGGCGAGGTGGGAATTTCAATTTAATCTAATCATGTTTGTGATGACTATACGCGTGGTGGCGTCCAGTATTTTTAAAATAATTTTTTCCCTATATTTTCCATCAAAACGGTTCAATTTATAATTTATTTAAAACCTTCATACAATTTTTGGATTTACAGCGTTAAAACAGGACAACGTCTGTCGGGTCGTCTAGTAAATAGATAAAAAGTAATGACATCTAAATGACGTTAAACTGGGAATCAGCTTTCAACAAAACACAACAGTAAATGGTTGTTTCAATGTAGCCGTACCTGTGCATACAAGGTATTAATCATTGTTCGGATCTCTAATGAATTCGACCTACTTCCGTTTAACACAAGACCCCGCAATATCGTTTGAAAAGAATCGTAAAGAAACATATGAGGACGAAAAAAAAATAGTATCAATGAAAATATGAAAGCAAATATTTAGCTTACGCACACCGCTAGAGATTTTGTTAGAAAATGTACGATAAATTAATTCTCATCTCCTTTGTCTTTTGTAAAGAAAAATGAAATGTGGACAAAAATGAAGTCATTGTACACCTATTAAATTATACACATATTTGCTGCAATTCATTAACTATTTGAACCGGAGATACGACCCTCCAATTCTTTAGTCCACCACACTATGGTCCACTGCAAGCCATTAACATGAGTGGAGGGGGTGTGGCTTATCGTGGACGATGGTAGCAGACGATAAAAATGGCCTTGATAGAGAATGTCTTCTGAATCGGTGTTTCTCTATACACCAAAAGGCCCCTCCACACTATGGTCCACTGCAAGCCATTACCACAGCCTGGAAGGGGTAAGGCTTATTGATGGTGACATTGGCAGACGATAAAATGGCCTTGGTGGAGGATGGTTTCGGAAGCAGTTTTTCTCCAGATGCGCAACTATTTGAGCAGTAGACCTTAAGGACGAATCCGTGCTCTCGGCTCATTTAGTAGCCCAGTGTGTGGATGCAACCCGTAAACCATCGTCCAAGGTCACCCTCAACAAGTGGTGAACAATTGGCCATAGTGTGGAGGCTACAAAAGACAGTCAGCATGCGCAGGATATCGATGGAGAACATATCCCCGAGCTCGGCTCATTTAGTGGCCCAGTGTGATGATGCAACCCGTAAACCATCATCCAAGGTCACCATCAGTGGTCAATGATGGACCATAGTGTGAACGAGACTTTTAATAAAGTGGACAATAGCAAAAGTGCAAAAATGTATATTTTTAAAACAAAAGGAGTATTAATCCGTGAGAAGGAACAGCTGCATCAAACTTTTCAAATTGGGTTTTAAATAAAAGATATTTGTTCATTAGTGTACAAACGATCTTTTTTTTAAAAATATTATTAGCCTTAATCAGCAGGAATTTGTAATTAAATTTTACTTTTTTTTTTTTTTTTTTTTTTGTATGCGCTTTACATTCGAAAAGATACGTATGTTCAGTGCAGTGGGTGCATTTCTCCGCATATAGCGCCTATATTTAGACTTTTTGTTATACAGATATTTAGTTCTAAATCGAAATTTTTCTGAATCGATAATTTCTTCACTCTGTTCCACGGAATAAAATGTAAAAATTCTCCTCTGTAGATAATAAATTTTTATATTTTCGTTTTCTAAAACTGGCCTGCAGTATTTGTTTTCACTGTTTAAATAACATTGTTAGAACTGCGTGTAGATATGTTGATGGAAAATCAAAAATGGTTAAAACGAGAATTTGAAGTTTCAGAAATAAAGTTACCTTATACGTACATACAAATGTCAAGAGTAAATTATTGTCATACCACTGCAGGAATGGTTAAAATGAGCATTTAAAGTTTCAGAAATGAAGTTTCATTATACGTACATACATATCTCAAGAGTAAATTACTGTCATACCCAGTGCAGGAATGGTTAAAATGAAGATTTAAAGTTTTCTAGTAAGTACATACAGATGTCAGGTGTAAATTATTGTCATAACCATTTCAGGAATGGTTAAAACGAGAATTTAAAATTTCATTATACGCACATACAGATGTCAAGAGTAAATTATTGTCATAACCATTTCAGGAATGGTTAAAATGATTTTAAAGTTTCAGAAATAAAGTTTCATTATAACACATACAGATGTCAAGAGTAAATTACTGTCATAACCATTCAGGAATGGTTAAAATGACTATTTAAAGTTTCAGAAATAAAGTTTCCTTATACGCACATACAGATGTCAGGTGTAAATTATTGTCATAACCATTTCAGGAATGGTTAAAACGAGAATTTAAAATTTCATTATACGCACATACAGATGTCAAGAGTAAATTATAGTCCTAACCAGTGCAGAAATGGTTAAAAATGAGGATTTAAAGTTTCAGAAATAAAGTTTCCTTATACGCACAAAGAAATGTGAAGAATAAGTTATTGTCATAACCAGTTCAGAAATAATTAAAGCGAGAATTTAAAGTTTCATTATACGTACATAAAGATGTCAAGAGTAAATTAATGTCATAACCAGTGCAGAAACGGTTAAAATGAGGATTTAAAGTTTCAGAAATAAAGTTTCATTATACGCACATACAGATAGATGTCAACAGCAAATTATTGTCATAATCATTGCAGGAATGGTTAAAATGAGCATTTAAAGTTTCAGAATTAAAGTTTCTTTGTACATACATAGAGACACCGAATGAACATACAAATGTAACGCTTAAAATGGTCAAAATTTATTCAGTTATGATCAAAATAAATATTTCGTTGAAATTTGAGCCCTGAAATTTATCATAAACACAATATATCTTTTACTTTGTACAAAGAAGTATAAAATGTGTACGATTTCAAAGGTATACAAAGGAATTTAGTTTTATACCTTAAATTAGTAGTCTCATATGGCATTGAGAAAAGTAAGCAAATATCCTTCAGAAAATTGTACAGACCAAGTTGAAAATGTTTTCATTTACCCATGACGGAAATAGTACAGAGCTTAGTCCAACAAAAGGCAAATATTTACGTGAAATTTTCTCCAAGAAACTTACCTAGAAAAGAAAAGAAAATATATGTTAGATATAAAACGAATGGATAGAAAAAAAAAACAAATAACAATAAATTGTAAAAATAAAATATAAATGAAACTGTTGCAATGAGGTCATAGCTTTGTATGTCGTACGGGAAAACAAAGCATATCCTCTAAATTAAAAACAGCCGGTATTGTTATATAAGAACACTCTTAAAAATTTATTTTTACGGTGTACATTACGTACGCTTTAATTTTCAAAAAATATTCAATGCACATTGAAATTATTTTCAGCTTTAAAAAACTTATTTTAGTTACTAAAGTATTCGACATGTAACGACTGAGCGATGGCTGAATGGATAGGGTGTTGCTCTTCGGTACCTGAGTTCGTGAGTCCAAATCCCACAACTGGCATGACTGATCATAGCCGTTCGGAATCAGATTTAAGCAGTCGGTCCCGATCTCATTAGTCTTCGTGTAGCAAAACAGTAGACATTGGAGTCAAAAATCAACCAACCAAATTGCAAAGACAAGCAAATAGGGTTTGGTTTCGTTTGGCGCGCTACGGTCTACCTTTTTACAACACGTGGGCTAATACCTACTGCTTAAAGCCGATTCCGAACGGCTCCGAACAACCATGAGATTCGAAGCCACGAACTCCGGTACCAAAGATCAGCCATTTGGCCGGGAAAATGGGAAATTCGACAACAGTTTACAATGGTGATCAATAACTCTAATGTTTTGTAAAGTATTCAATACTTTAATTAGTGGTTTGTATAATTAGTTTATACAATTATTATATATATATTAGTTCACACATTTCATCTAATACCCGTATTCATTGTTTTCCATTTCTGTTCGTTTGAAAAACGATGGATAGAGTTTCCGATATCCATTATGCCCAATAATGCGACAAAGGAGTTTCTTTAGAGACCTACGTTACGTTCCACGCTCACGAACTGAGCATGCGCGGAGTTTTGTATTGGGCTTAGTAGCAGAGTGATATGAAAGAAATGCACAGTAGAATAGACAACATTTTAATTAAACGATCACGGACAATTATAAACAACACATTACGAACATTCCAAATACTACACTACAGAGTTACAAGTCATGCGCAGTACACCATGCAAGGTGTGGCGCTCCAGTCGAGTAGGGATAAACCACTTCACATAGAGGTAGGGTAAATAACGAGGCATTGACAAATGTAAAATACAAATATACAACCTAACATTTTGTTCCGAGAGAGTTTTCCTCACAACGAAAGCGAGTGTGTTTGTTCTCTGTAACATGGCAGGCCTTCTATCAATCGAATCATTCCATATTTTTGTTCAATAAATGGTACTGTTGTTCGTGAATTTCGCCTTTGATTATTTTAATATAGTCCATTAAAATCACATACAACTTACATCACGCGAAGTTATTCAACCATGGATGATTCTAAAAACTTCTGAACATCATCCAAAATTTTCAGAAAAAGTAAGCGCTATTAATTTAAAATAAAAATTATATTAAAGTTAATTTCCAGACGTAGAAACTAGA
>CM063497.1:17261275-17271275 GCA_032207245.1 Pardosa pseudoannulata
TTAGTACATTCAAGAAGAGAAAATAGCTCGTTCTAAAATTTCGTAAATTTCTAGTCATGCCTGACTTGACATACGCTTCCGAAACTTGAACAATGGCAAAACTGCAGGAAAACAAAATCGCAATTTTTGAAAGAAGATTCCGCGAAATAAACTTAATGACATAAATGAAAACAATATTTGAAGAAGGGAGATTTAATGTTGAACTATACAGCCCTGCTAGAATTAATAGCAAGATTTTCTCAAAAAAGAAAAAAAAAATCTTAAGAATACCTTAATTTATTTGACGCACATCTTAGGCCTACAATTTTCAGAAGAACACATTGACCCATAAGGGGGCTGTATAGCCATCTATGATGGTACATATTTGGTGCCCCTTCAATGTTGGGTCAGAGAACAGATGCGTCCATTGCCCTCTCTCTCCCTAGCTATGGCTCTGAAAGGTAAAGCCATCAAAAGAGTCTCAAGTAAAGCCAAAATCAATTCACTCTACTACCAAGAGAATACTTTAGAGTCAACATTTTGCAGAAGTAATCCCAGACTTATATGGAAAGAACATCGATTAAAGTTGAGTTTTACATGGGCAAAGTCTTGCGTCTAAATCAACTGCTACTTATTTAGCAAAGAAAGAAAAACAATAATAAAGATATCCCATTCGCTTTTTCTAATAAGAAGAGGCATATAGCCGTTCTTGCTAAAGATATTTAGCTTTCTTGTTTATCTTTTTAAAAAATATTAAAAAATACCAAAAAAATATTTTTAAAAAATCATTAAAAAATGTAAGAAAAATTTTTTAAATATGTGTGAAATGGCCACTACATCATTTGTTTACACCCTCTGCTCAAGTCAGATTAGTCAACTTTTCATTGGTCGAAATCCTCAATTCTGATTGGCTGTGTTTCGGCCGGTTCAATCTTCTAGTTCTTTCAAACCTCTCATTCTAGTACGAGACTTCGACGTGAAAAGATGTTCCTGTCCGCAAAATCCCTTTTTTCCCCTATTCCTAATCTCCCTCTAGTTTTTGTGTCATGAACTCACGAGTCCAACATTATCTTTCCTCTTTTCTATCTATTTGTTTTATTTCTCCCTCTCCGCGATTCATGCTCATTGAAAGAAATGCAGAAACGATGGGCACGGCCCACGGATTTCTGTTCACCCATGTATTGGAAAGTATTGACGCTTCTCTAACGGACTTTGGCGCTCTCGGTTTATTAAAACAAGCCTTAAGAAAACGGCATCTAAGAACACTCAACAAACTTGGGAAATAAATTTATACCAATTTATCTTAGAAACGGATGGATAGTTTAGGAGGAGAACAACTTTACTCGCTTTGAATTTTGACAACCTATGAAGAATGCAACATGGATGTCTCCCTCCATTCCAGGTCTAACCGCTTCATAAATTCGAGGACAGACGGACAGATAACTTAGTCTGTTATTATATAGAGGATACATCAATCCATAGCGAAATACGTTCACCAACTGAAAATGCCACTTATCTTCCTACAACTCAACTCTACTCCAAAGGATCGCATACTCCCTGTAAGACCGATCTGCTTTATATTTTAATCGTCCGGAATGCCATCGCCGCCCCTTAATTGTCTCGTTTCCTGCTTAAGGAAGGCGCGCGCGTTATCGAGACGGCTAGCGAGACGGTTTCTCATTACAAGAATTGTTTCTCTCGGGGTTCGTCTCGACAATTATGTCACGCGCTGCGGTTCGGACCTCATTGTCACAAGGAGGGCACTTCCCCAGAATTCTTCGCTTCTTTTGTCACGAGGACATTGTGAAAAGAGTTACCCCACCCATAAATATGCAGGAGGGATTAACCCAGCCGTGCGGACAGTGTTTTCTTTTTTTTTGCTGCCCGGCAGCAGGTTCGATTGACATATCCATCTAGTATCCAAATGAGCCCAAACTTCTAATAACAGTCAATCAATTAATTTTATCACTTAATTCTCTTTTTGAAAGGTGTATTTTGACGAAGGGCAGATTTCCACATTTAACAAATCTTATGTTCTAATATTATTATTATAAATGGTTGCAAAGAATTTCAGCTACAAATGTTTCCCATATTTCTATTCCTTTTCTTTCACATTTCATCACTAAACCTAAATTTATAGCATGTTCTTACACATTTGTTCTTAAAACTACGTTCAAATTTAAGGAGAGAATATTTAAATAGCCTAATGTTTATACACTTAAATGACCATCTTTGCATGAATTCAATCCTGAGAAGTCAACTGATAGATGGTAATTCAGAGCAAAAACTCAAAGACACTGTTAATGTTAATAATTTCTTTTAATATTTATAGTTACACTGGTAAGTTTGCCCGTGCTTCGCTACGGTGAACTTAATATATTACTTTTAAACAAAGATTTTTTTTTCTTGAATAGCTCTCTAAATTCGTCATAGTTCAGTTCGAGTCATTGGCATATTTATATATTTCTATCATAAGCGTATTATAACATTATTCAGTTTTTATAATCGAATTTGTGTCTTATATTAAGTTTGTTCAAACTTTTTTTATGGTAAAATATAAGTTTAACCCTAAATTAGATTATTGTACTACTACTGTACTTTGATTAGCAACGTTAATAGATCTTGCCATATTACGTGGTAGAATAGGAAGCAGAGGTTTTGACAACAACAGTCTAATTTTGTTGGTATTAATAAATGTTGTCCAAAATTAAGGAAATTCATGACAAACCACATGGTTTTGTATGAAATAGAAACACACGTACATATTGATAACCCTGTGAATATGAAGATAACTATATAAAATGATAGGTTTTAATTTGCCCATGAGAGTCACTGAAATTTGTACTTTTTGTTGTTAGAATATTGTTGATAAACATTTCGTTGTAACGTAAAAATTATCCAAGAATTGCCTCGAGAATTCCGGAATCGGGACGGCTAGGGAATGAGAATGCAACTATAAAACTAGCAGTAACCTTAGCTGGAGTTTTCAGGTAACTGGAGTCGTAACTGACCAAAAAACGGTTGGCGGGACCGTAACTGCCCCCAGGTATAAAAAGACTAAAATTTAGCGACTCGAGGCTTTTCGACATTTTTTTACGTAGGTGCTTTGACCTCGTGGAGGCTTCCGCGACTTTTGACCGGAGCCAGCTTTTTAGTGATTACGTTCGGGAGACTCGTAAAGTCCGCTCATATAAGGAACGGCAGGGTCTCGGACACCGAACGGGGGATAGATTGGGTTTGCATTGCACCCTGGAAAACCCTTCCCATTTTGTGAGATTATTTAATCTTATTTTCCGACTGTGATCGTCGTGGTAATGTTAAGCAAGCAACAATCCTTTACATTTCGACTTGTTTTGGTAGATTAGAACCCCTTTGTATATAACCAAAATTTACTCCAGAAAATAAAAGTGATTTCCAATTCTGTTAAGTCTGTGATCATTCTTCACTCAAGAACATTGAAGGCGTCACACGGGGTAGCGATTTCAGATGGAAATTAGGGAAGGGTCTCCCCCTTCCCCAATTTGTTAGAGCGTCATTAACCACATCAATCCCTGTTTGGAACATTCGAATTTTTCATACTCACACGAAACAATGAGATCGTCCAAGTTTAACACCACCATATCTCTGTAAAACTCCATTCTTCCCATGACTAAAAAAACATTAAGTATTCTGTGAATGCGTTTGAAGAATCTTTGACCGTAGAATTAACCCTGAAAGTTCGCTATTCTAATCCTGCCCCTGTCGTATCTTGCTCAGTACACATTCGTATCAGATGGCACAGATCCGGAAGATAAACGAACAGTTGAACTATCGAGTTTAAATGGCTGAGCATTGTCGTCTTGAATTTATGAGATCAGATCACTAAATCCTGCGCAATTTTCAAGAACGAATTCACTCGGTTAATCCCGAATTACATGATTAATAAGCAGACAGGCACAGAAAGTATTTTACATGAATCCCATAAACCGTATTTAAACCTTTCATGAGCGTTTAACATGAGCTTGCCTGATTATCCCGACTTATCTCGGGCTCGTATATATTGCATTTAATTATTATTATTATGCATGCATTAGTTATACGGCCACTAAACCGGATAACTGGAAATAGCTAGATATTACAATTAACTGGCAGTACATCCGGCAAAAAATTATACAGCGAGAAATGTAACAAAAGAAAAATGCAAAATGTTAAACAATATACTACATGAAACAATGCTTATAAGTATTTTGGAGCATTATGTAAGAAAAAGAGCTCTATGGAAAAAAATTAGGTGTATTTTTTACATTTCAATACAAAAAATCATAAATCTCTTCTTTCAAAAACTATCATACAAAGACTAATATTTAACATTTTTTCTATTCACCGAGATAACTCGGGATAGTAAACTAATATTAAAACTAAATTCTTTTATACTATAAAAAATTAAAATTTAACTTAAAATATTTTTTTTTTTTGTTTTTGCGTTTCCTTGTATTTAATAATAAAATTAAAAAAAATGATTTAATGCAATTTTTTTTCAAAAAAAAAATTGCAAGGGAAGTTATTTCCTTACTACATTAAGAGGGGATTAATTGTCTTTTGATTTCCTTGGGTATTTATGTTTGGTGATCAATTAAATTAAACAAAAACATTTAAAGAAATACATTTTATTTTGCCAAAATTTATGACGGAACCATTTACACTAATACAGAAAATTCAATTAGACGACGATTATTTGGCATGGAAAGATGAGACCCATGTTGCAATGCTAAAAAGGTACTTCACATTTTGCATACAGGTAGTGAGTACTCTTTCTTTGGGCTACATTTCTTATCATTCTATATAGTTGCAAACTAACTTTGGCATATGATTTTGTATACTGTCTGATCTTGGTACACACCTTAGACACAGGGTTATTGCTCTAAGGCCTCAGCATTTAAAGGAACTGCGAGATATACTTAGAACACGAAAAAAAATCAAACTAGAAAAGAATCGCGTCAATAAGGCATTGCTTTACAATCAAAGTTTAATTTTGTTTATTATTTGTTTTTATTTGTAATGAAATTGTAACTTGTAGCGTCCATATTAAATGTTATTAATAACAGTGCTAGTTTTCTTCTAGTTAAAACCCTCAGCCAGATATATGAGGGAAACCAAAAGTCCAGGCAGCACCGTGAAGCTTAGCAAGGTAGCTTTTCTTTTAATAGGAATAACTGTCTATTAGCTGACGAGGGACAAACTAATGCTATACGGAATATTAGCTGGTCTATAGTGAGTTTTTTTGCTTGCCACAGGTGTATCTCGTAAAATCCTATAGGTGAGAAATAGTCTTCCAAAGGCCCAAGAAAGTGTCCAATTTTACGCCAAAGTCAATTAGATTTCAGAATTCCTAGCGAAGGGAACACCAACGATTTACTTAATAAATAGAGCAAAGCTATGAAGGGGTAATGTTAGGGTAGAATTAAACTCTAGGGGTAGATTAAGTTGCTTTTCTACTGTTAAAAATAATAGAAAGGCAGCTGGCGAAGTGAAAAATCTATGCCCCGAAAAGTAAAAAAGGGGTAGCCGACTTTGACATTCCCAGAAATGAGAAGTGCAACCAACTATTGATGTCAAAAGTGACAAAACTGTTTACATCATTATTTCCAATGCAGAAGAACTTACTTTTATAGCATTTGCCACTACCAACCCCGTAGATATTTGTTGTCCATTTTATTATGGCCTCAGAAAACAATGCCCTTAAAATATCAACTTTCAAAAATCCTATGGGGACTCGGAACAGAAGAATATCCCCAAACATATGGCTGGACGACGGGGAAAAAGGCTTAGATGTTCTGGAGATACAGAGCTGTAAAGGGATTGTCAAAAACAGAAGGCACTAGAACGTGGTTGGGATAGCCAAGGCCTACAAGGGGCTATTGTACGTATGAAGAATTTTATTATGGGAACAGCATACAGATTAACATTACTCTCTGGGACAACACAAGTTAAAAGGTTCTCGTAATTTTGAAGCAGAGACCAAGCAAAAGACACACAGACTTGGCACGCCACCTCCAGGGGTATCATTTGAGAAATTAAAAGACACAATCACGAACGTACTTTATGTGCACCAGCCACTATCAAAGCAAACGGCCAAAAGTGTTTACATAAAATTAAATAAATTCTAAAACTGCCTATTACTAATAAGGGAGCTTAAGAACACACAATACCCCGTATGGTGACCGGGGTGCCTCAACGGTGACCGTTTGGTAGCCAAGGGGCAAGAATAGTCCCAATGTACCCCAATGCATGTCGTAAAATAGGGTTGAGCGTGGGGTTAACGGCCCCACCTCGTTACGAAACATCAACAGAATGCTAAACAAGAGCCTCGGGTTACGCAAGTCATTCGTAGTAATAGACTGAGATGGCTTGGACATATCTGGAGAACCCCTGATAACAACCCTACTAAACTGTATACTTTTAAAAACCCTGAGGGATCCCGTACCCGAGGACGACCACCTACAAGATGGCTAGACGATGTTGAAATTGACCTCAAATCCTTGAAGATTAAGAACTGGAAAAGAGTTGCTCTAGACCAGGGGTCGGCAACCTGTTTGTCCTTAAGGGCGCAATACTAAATTTGAAAATCACCGAGGGCGCATATTTTACAGATAATCAACAGGTATAAATAGGCATTAAAAAAAAAACAGATTTTTTATAACTTTATTTTGTTGGTGTCAAACATAATGATACATATAATTCATTGTGAAACTTGGGTGTCCATATTTTCAGCTCATTTCTTATAATTGGGGATATATTTAGAGTTCCCGGTCCGTAAACATTTATCTAAATGTGAGTCATTAAGCTTTGTTCGGTATTTTGATTTCAAATATATTTCATATTTGAGAACGAAGACTCGCAATTGTATGCTGTAATGAAAGGTTTTGAAAGAAAATAATTATTTCGAATTACTTGGTAGTTTTAAATGCACGGTTTACGTGTGGTCTAATCGAAATACGATCACACACTAACAAAAAATACGTGCGTATTATTAGATACGCTCAAGGTTAGCAAACTGCTCATCTATGCACAATCCTAAACTCAACTGACTACTATATCGCCGTTTGACAAGAGTAAGTAAATCGCTCTGGCCATCGTACATTTACATTAGTCCAGCGAGGGCGCATTAAAAATTGATCGGGGGTGCCGCGTTGCCTACCCCTGCTCTAGACCGTTTGAGTTTGAGGAAGCATGCTGTCGAGGCAGCTAGGACCTATAATAGGTTGTTATGCTCATGAAGAAGAACACACAATGCTTATTTGAACGGGGAACGAAGGCACCGCAATCCACACAGAAGCATGAAATAAAGTACTTTAAAAGCAAAAAATCTATAAATAATTTCCTATTGTATGCAAAATTAAATTTTGAAATAAATGTATTCTTCATTTTATCTTAATTACATACACCGAAAGCTAAGCGTGAAGTTCATAAATAGAAATCAGCACTAAAAACCACATGCTATAGAATTTGTCGCCAAGTTGGCATGCTTTCATTATTCTCTCGCAGATGAAAAGTGAGAAGTGAGTTATAAGCGCATAATTATTTTTTTCCTTGAGTTGAATTTAATAAGAACAGCATTTTATTAAAAATAAGTTTATCTTAAAAACTTTCTCAGTGAAAACCATTTTATTTTCTAAAACAAATAATTAATAAAATATTTCATATTGTACGTGTATAATTCTCCCCTTTCTCCCGTGTCAGTGCATTTTCCCCCATTTATATCTGCACAGAGGGGAATCTCAAATAGGTACTTCATAATCTCAAGCACAATCGATATACAGTGCCGTTAGATCCTTAAAATCAATATAACAGCCTTTATTCGATTCCTCATAAAATACAATGTTCTGATAAATTCTAGACTAACTTTAGAATGAATTTTTTACAAACTATTTAATAACGTTTTAACTTTTGCGTACTTTTTAAATAAACAAAATATGCACAAAATGAAAAAGCCTGAAAGCCCAATCCCAGAAAATAATTTCAGAGTAAGTCCAACTCATTCACGAGAAAATTTAAAATTTTGTTACAATGTAAGGATTGAATTTGCCTATGAGTACTTTCATAGGTTGTAGAAGCACCTATATAATAATAGCGTTAATTTATCTGTCCGTCTGTCCTCGAAATTAAGAAGCGGTTGAACCTGGAATGGATAGAGCATCCATATTGGATTTTTGATCAGTTAGGGTTAGCAAAATTCAAAGCAAGTCTTTAAAACCTCCCATTCCTTTTCGAAGGTATAATTCCTTTATTCCAAACCCTATTTTCCCCGGTTAAGAGCAGGGGATTAAATTTATTAATTGATCACATAATAAATAGGTAAAAATAACATTTTTTCCTTTCAGTATGACGTCATTCCTTTAACCATCTCATTGAATTCTTTCTTATTTTAAATTTTAAACATCCTCTGCATTATTTTCATACGTTTTATCACTGAGCTTAGATATTAAGTAAATAATTTTCTTTTATATTTGGCTTAAATAATAGATTAGGTATGTATGTGATAATTTTAAATTGAATCATCGATTATTTTTTGTTGCAATGAAAATTTTATTACCGGTATTAAAATCAATTTTTTTTTTCATAAAAGTCTGGGAGTGTGTTTCACAGACTAATAAATATCTATCGTTTAAGTTATACATCTTTGAAAATTAAAAATTTTGTTCATTTGTGTGTTTGTTTTATACAATACCACACGGTTTCACTAAATGAATTCAACGGGTTTCTCCAGTAACCACCCAAGAGGAATTACAAAAAGGATACTACGGATTGTTTTTAAAAGAAAATCCCCTATATAATAATAGCCTAAGTTGTCTTCCTCGAATTTATGAAGCTGTTGGACCTGGAATGGATAAAGGCATCCATATTGGATTCTTGATGAGTTAGGGTTAGCAAAATTCAAACAAGCCTTTAACACATTCAAAATCCACCCCTTCCCTGCTTTTCGAGCGTTTAATGCCATTCTTTCAAGCAATATTTTCCCCGGTTAAGAACAGACGATTAAATTTATCCATTCATCACCTAATAAATAGGTAAAAATAACATTTTCCTACACAGCCATCTATATAGAAGGCCTGCGCGCTTAAAAACATGGCGGCGGCCGAAGGCGGTTTCCCTCCTATAATCCTCAAGTAAACTGTGTTATGCCTTTTACTACTCAGCAAAATATTTTTTTCAAAAAATAAACTAAATATATTCAATTATTTCACTAACTTGAATATTGATTAGTAGAAAATTATTTTGCTATAGATTTTATTTGTGTGTCAATTTATATTTAAATTTTAGTTACCAAAATCACTTCATACACTACACGAGAACAGATACGATACATAGATAAAATTTTAAGCAAAGAAATTACATTTGCAAAAAATTACACAACTGGCATCTTTTTTTTTTCTTTTTACTTACCTTTTATTAAATGGTCCCATGGAAATAAAATGTCTTAACCTTTATTCATAAAATATGATCCTTTACGGATCACATTAAAATTAAAATAAATAAAATCCTTAAGGATTATATTAAAGGCAATGTTAAAAAACACTGCCTTAGTATAAAATCATAGAACAATTTATCACTGACAAATTTCACAAACTCATGCAAAAATATGCTGAGGAAAAATTTTTACAGTTTTATTTACTTATAACATCTGATACTGATTTGTACTAGATAAACAATGAAACATAATTCAATAGTATACAGAAAAAAAAAGTAAAAATGTTGTTACAAGAAATATTTAAGAATTTTTTTTTTATTTTTCTCTAATTGGATTTTTCCTTAACTTCTTCAATATATTTTTCAGTCACCTTTTTAGAGTAGTTATTCAGAAATATTTTATAAATAGTTAAAATTATATTTTTGAAGTGAAGTAAACAATCATGCAAACATAATTTAGAAGACCTATTTATATAATCTATTACATTTTTAAGATATGGTTAAGTGACTGAGTTGATTATCATTTGCTATAAAATTACTGTTATATTTTAATAAAACATTTGTAAATATCTGA
>CM063497.1:17278775-17283775 GCA_032207245.1 Pardosa pseudoannulata
AGGGAAAGTCAGGTACAGATATAGACTGAAATAAACTAGAAATGATATAATTATAAAAAATTACAATATTATATTTCTAAAAATTCCTGTTTGACTTCTTTGCAACAAATTTATTATTATAATTTAAAATTTTCATCCTTGTCTGGGATGGTTTGTAAAAAGAATCAAATTAACTTTGCTTATAAAAGTTTGTATATGTTGTGTCTCACAAGCGGAATGTCAAATTAACTAATTTCTAAGAACTGTTGTTATAATGATTGTTGAAGTAATATTTTTTTTTTATTCTCTGCAATCATTTAATTTTCCTAGAAATATATCTTTTGAATCTCTGTTCGGTAAAAAGTTAATCAAACCTCCATGAAATGGAAATACAGATTTCGAGTAAATGAAGCTTCTTAAGCGGAAAAAATGTTTAAGTGTTAAGCTTCTCAAATGAAGAACTTTACAATTATAACTATATGAATAAAACTGGGACTAGAGTAAAAAAACGTCTTAAACGTCGGGAAAACGTCTTAAAAGGGAACTTCTTCAGCGGGTTTCACTGTATTAAATATAAAATTTTGGAGCCTCAAAAGTCAGAGGGCACATTCAGCCCGTGTTTTAATCATGCTCTGCAACAGTGGTGTATCAAGTACTAGATGCGGAATTCAAACTTGCCAACCCCGTGTCTAATAAATATGAAAGGAAACTTATTTAGTATGCAATTTTTAATTGGTTTTACAACTGGTTAAAGAGTACGAAATATTAGTTCGTACTCTTACGAAATAATATTTCGTGTCAATTCAAAAGTCATCAATAATATTATAAACAAACTATAGAAAACCGTCTAACTAAAGAAAACTGTTGTTTTTGTGCAAACAATAACAATTTTCTTTACACGATAAGAAAGTTTATAAGTTTCAAAAACGTATAAATTACACATTTGATTTTAATAATTTCTAATAATTATCAAAACTATAATTTACTTACTATGTAACTTTCAGTAAACTTTCATGAAATATTACTTGAAAGAATTGTCCAGAATCTTTTTTTTTTTTAATTTCGTTAATTAAATAACTTTATTTTTAAATATTAGATATAAAATTTTGGGGCCTCAAAAGTCAGAGGGCACATTCAACCCGTGCTTTGATCAGGCTCTGCAACAGTGGCGTATCAAGTACTAGGTGCGGAATTCAAACTTGTCAACACCGTGTCTAATAAATATTAAATAAAACTTATTTGGTAGGCAATTTTTTAATTGTTTTTACAATTGGTTAAAGAGTACGAAATATTATTTCGTACTCTTACGAAATAATATTTCGTATCAATTCAAAAGTTATCAATAATTTTATAAACAAACTATAGAAAAACGTCTAACTAAAGAAAACCGTTGTTTTTGTGCAAACAATAACAACTTTCTTTACACGATACTATAAGAAAGTTTTTAAGTATCAAAAACGTATAAATTTCACATTTGATTTTAATAATTTCTAATAATTATTAAAACTATAATTTACTTACTATGTAACTTTCAGTAAACTTTCACGAAATATTACTTGAAAGAATTGTCCAGAATCTTTTTATCAAATTTTGTTAATTAAATAACTTTAGTTTTAAATATTAGATATAAAATTTTAGGGTCGCAAAAGCTCTGACTTTTCAGACACATTCAACCCGTGCTTTAACCAGACCTTGCAACAGTGCCATAGCAAGTTCTGGTAATACTGAGTGCAGAATTCGAAATTGCCAACCCTGTGTATAATAACTATGAAATGAAACTTATTTAGTAGGCAATTTTTTAATTGGTTTTACAACTGGTTAAAGAGTACGAAATATTAATTCGTATTTTTACAAAACAATATTTCGTATCAATTCAAAAGTTATCAATAATATTATAAACAAACTATAGAAAAACGTCTAACTAAAGAAAACCGTTCTTTTTGTGCAAACAATAACAACTTTCTTTACACGATACTATATGAAAGTTTATAAGTATCAAAAACGTATCAATTTCACATTTGATTTTAATAATTTCTAATAATTATTAAAACTATAATTTACTTACTATGTAACTTTCAGTAAACTTTCATGAAATATTACTTGAAAGAACTGTCCAAAATTATTTTTTTAAATTTCGTTAATTAAATAACTTTATTTTTAAATATTAGATATAAAATTTTGGGGCCTCTAAAGTCAGAGGGCACATTCAGCCCGTGCTTTAATCAGGCTCTGCAACAGTGGCGTATCAAGTACTAGGTGCGGAATTCAAACTTGTTAACCTCCTGTCTAATAAATATATAGAAACTTATTTAGTAAGCAATTTTTTAATTGTTTTTACAATTGGTTAAAGGGTACGAAGTATAAACCCCTTCCGGTATGATTTAATAATGAAAAACTGTGCATGAAATAACCATTTAATTTTTATTTAAAAAACTTGTTTCATTTTACAATTCTTACTTATTCTTAATTAAAATCCACTTTTTACATAGTGTTAAATAATATCAGAAACAGTAAAATTACGAAAATATTAAAGCAAAACGTTAATAAGGTATACAGATAATAGTCTTCAAGGTAGTGGTACTTCTCAAAACAAAGTGCAAAGGAATTCTTAATTGTTTACACCGCCAAGTAGTCTCACTTTTAATTTGATTCTTGTAACACGCACATGGCATTTCTTAGTAGGTTTTCTTTTATTCTGACTCATTCATTTGGCGATGACTTGTACCAAGTAAACAATATGCAATAGTGACTTGTGATTTTCACAAGTGATAAAAGTGTTGCCAAATTCAGTACACTAGAAATTTTAAACTAAATTAATTATCATATTTAACAGTAACTTTAATCGCATGACGAGTGTAGCTCGTCATTGTGCGGTATGGAATGAAAAACTAATGACGAGCTAGACTCGCCATTTTAACGGAAGGGGTTAATTCGTACTTTTCCGAAATAATATTTCGTATCAATCGAAGTTATCAATAATTTTATAAATAAACTGTAGAAAACCGTCTAGCAGCTAATAAATAAGTCTACTGTAATTTTGTATAACGCTACATAAACAAACAAACACACACACACACACACACACACACACACACACACAAAAAAAAAAAAAAAAAAAAAAAAAAAAAAATTGCTTGTAAGGAACTATGACCAAACTACAATTAAAAGTTCTTTAAAAGGAAAAAAAAATACTTTTTCTTAACTCAGAATTTGACCTTATTACAATACAATGGAAAACTTAAAAAAAAAATCGAAGAATTACAGAAAAAAAGCGGTGAAACCAGACCAGGTAAGGTTGCTAAAACCGGAGGGGGAAAAACCCTCAAAGATCTCTTGTTGCAACTGATTCTTGATGTGGGAGGAGTCACGTGGACAGTACAGAACTTTATAACATCCGGAAGGAATCTTATTACTTTCCCTTACAAGGTGAATACTCTATAATAACACTCCACATCTAAAGTTTACTTCGTACTTCTATAAATATACATATTTATAAAAGAAATCAAATTTTAAAAAATTCATAATTGCTCGATAGCACTAGCAAAATTTTCGCTGTTTGTCCAATTTTCTACCGATATTTCGCTAACTTAACCATATTCATTTGAAACGAAATTTTGCATATTAATGCCTCTTCGATGATTGTGCACAAATGAATCTCAAAAGCTGCATCATTATAGATTGGTTTGGTTTGGAGTGCTACTGTCTACTTTTTGCAACACGAGGGCTAATGAGACCGGGACCTACAGCTTAAAGCCGATTCCGAACGGCTAAGAACATCCATGCCACTGTGGGTTTGGTTTTGGTTTGGAGTGCTACGGTCTACTTTTTGCAACACGAGGGCTTAATGAGACCGGGACCTACAGCTTAAAGCCGATTCCGAACGGCTACGAACATCCATGCCATAGTTGGATTCGCACCCACGAACCCCGGTACCTAAGGCCAGCACCCTAACTAATCGGCTCATTACAGATAAGTTAATTATATATTTACAATTAAATACCAAAAATCTTGTTTAGGAAATAGCAGCGCCATCTGTTGCTGTGTATATGAACTTCATAAACCGATTCATTAAATTATACAGTAATTATGACGACTGAAAATTATATTGCCAGATTTACCAGACGAAAAATGTAAATTTTACAAAAGTAATTTTACAAGGGTAATTAAAGAAGAAACTAACGTAAAAAGAAATTTAAAAGAATAAACTAACTTTTTTTCCTGCTCCACGGAAACACTGAAACTTTTAAGAACTACATAAAAGAGAAATAAACTATTATAAGCGTATTATAACAATATTCAGCTTTTATACTTCAGTTTCCATTAAACCTGAGTTGTACATCAATAAGATGTGAAAGCGTGTGCAAAATAAGAGTGCGAAAATTTGACAATAGTTTCGAAGAACTTCTCCTGTTTACTAAATATTCCGGACTACCCGGAAGCTGATCAATAACTGCCCAATTCTCCGAAATGATCGAGGATGAAGCGTCTTTTTCGCCTCGTGCAAAAGTTTTATATAATTTTTTTTTCCGAATCATGGCTGAATGGGTATGAATGTTCGTAGCCGTTCGGAATCTGTTTCAAACAGAGGATAATGGTCTCATTAGCCAATAATAATGCAGCAAAGTAGTAAATCGTAGTGCTCCAAAGCAAACCAAAAATTTTTCCCACGAAAATCTTTTTTACTTTCAGTACTGTTTGCAATCAACTTCGGTTATGACTAAAAACTAAAATGATCAGTCCATTTCTATTGCACACGAATGTAACAAATTTCTATGTTAGACCAATACAAAAGCAAACATGCAGAAATTAGAGTGTAGAGCTTTCTCAATTACCATTAACCGTTTGAGCACTAGAGCTTTCTTACATATCCCCTATATAATAATAGCCTAAGGTGTCTGTCGGCACATTTTTGAAGCGGTTGTACCTGGAACGGATACAGGCATCCATATTGAATTTTTTATGAGTTAGGGTTAGCAAAATTCAAAGCGAGTTCAAAATCTAAGCCATCCCCCTTTTTTAGC
>CM063497.1:17298775-17358775 GCA_032207245.1 Pardosa pseudoannulata
ATGAAAGATGAATGGGAAGGGCATTATTGTAGTTCGTGACGTTGCGACAAATTGCCTAATGAGATGGTTAAAGGAATGACGTCATAATGCTAGAAAAATGTTATTTTTACCTATTTATTATGGAATAAATTGATAAATTGAATCGCCTGTTCTTAACCGGGGAAAATAGGAGTTGAAATAATGGCATTAAAACCTCGAAAAGAGGAGAAGGGGTGGATTTCGAACGTTTTAAAGAAGGCAGTATTTTTCGCTGTGATATGAAGCCTATTTATATTAATTTATTTTAGAATCGGATCTATAGTTTAGGAGAAGATAAACATTACTCTCTTTGAATTTTGCTAACTATGGATGCCTGTATCCATTCAGGTCCAACCGTTTCATAAAATCGAGGACAGACGTACAGATAACTTAGGCTATTATTATATAGGGGATATTACATAGTATAATATATATATTATACTGTATACACTATAAGGCATACTGTAAGTTAGCCTAAGTTAATCTGTCCGTCTGTCTTCGAATTTATGATTCTTCTTGATGAGTTAGGGTTAGCAAAATTCAAAAAGAGTTCAAAAACGTTCGAAATTCCCTCCCCTTCTCCCATTATTAAATACCATTATTTTCCTGTTACGAGCAGACGATTAAATTTATCAATTTATTACATAATAAATAGTTAAAGATAACATTTTTTTCCTAGTAATGTGACGTCATTCCTTTAACCATCTCATTGAATCATTTCTTATTTTAAATTATTTACTGCATTGTTTTCATAAGTTTTATCACTGAGCTTAGATATGACGTCAATAATTTTCTTTTATATTCCGTTTAAATAACAGATTAGGTGCATATGTGATCATTTTAAATTGAATCATCGATTATTTTTTTGTTGCGATGAAAATTTTATCACAGGTTTTAACAACAAATTATTTTCTTAAAAGTCTAGGAGTATATTTCAAGGGCTAAAAAATTTCTAGCGTTTAAGTTATATAACTTTGAAAATTAAGAAGTTTGTTCGTTTACGGGTTTGTTTTTTATACATAACCACACAGTTTGATATCGATTCACTCCGTTTTGGATATCATCATAAATATCGCCAAATAATCACTCGCAATATTATTCAAACCTCTGCTGTCCATCCTATCATGTACTGTGACAAGATAAATTAAAGTTGGCAACGAACATACGGTTAGTAAAGATCAACAAATTATTGAGTGTGTACCAGATAATTCTCAGCCGAAAAACAAACCATTTTTTACCTGCTTCGTAGGGTACATTACAATTCTGGGAAAATTAAAATTTTACGGATTCTGTCATATGACGGGCTATATGCTAGTTTTATATTACTGTTGACTAGCATATAGCCCGTCATAATTATTTTCCAGAATTGCTAGAAAAATATTGTTATTTTTACCTATTTATTATGTGATAGATTGAAAAATTTAACCGCTTGCTCTTAAAATGAGGCTTGAAATAATAGCATTAAACGCTCGAAAAGGGGGGATGGGGTGGATTTCGAACGTTTTAAAGAGAACAGTATTTTTCGCTGTGATACGAAACTTATTCATACCAATTTACTTCAGAATCGGATCTATAGTTTAGGAAAAGATAAACTTGACTCGCTTTGAATTTTGCAAACCCTAACTCATCAAAAATCCAATATGGATGCTCTATCCATTCCAGGTCCAAAATCTTCGAGGACAGACGGGCAGATAACTTAGGCTATTATTACATTACGAGAAGAAAGTTTAAGGATACACAACATGAAATGTTTATGTGTTCCAGGGACATCCGTAAAGCAATACGTGAATTTAATAAAATAAAAATAATAAAAATTATAAAAAGTTGAAAATACAGTAAAAATTTATTTTAAAAATAAAAAAAAAAACTTTCGGAATAAGAATTTAAAAGAAAAAGCAGAAAATATTAAATTTATTAGACATTAAAAAAATTGGCTGCGTCGGGGATAGAACCGTCAACCCGAGAAGAACGACGATCGAGTGAGCGGACATTCTACCAAACGTACAACGCCTGCACGTTGTTAGCTAACTAATTAAAATATATAAAGGTTTAAGAAGAAACAGTCCAGAAATTTAAATATTACTCTCCGCCTTTGCCATCCTATCAAGAATGAATTTGTATAGAATAAGAGGAAGGATAAGGCTTGAAATAATAGCATTAAACGGTCGAAAAGGGGGATGGGTGGATTTCGAACTCGCTTTCAATTTTGCTAACCCTAACTCATGAAAAATCCAATATGGATGCCTATATTCATTCCAGGTACAACCGCTTCAAAATTCGTGGACAGACAACTTAGGCTATTATTATATAGGGGATGTTTTGAATCACGGTAGCTCAGTCGACAAAGGCAACGATTTCATTACTGGAGTGTCCAGAGATCGAAGCTCCAGCCGGCTAAAATACACCGTGTTCATTAAAAGCCGTTGGGGTACGTAAAATAAGTTCGTGGTCGCAATACCCACTAAGTTCCACTACGATACCACTGGAGGTGACAGGCCAAGCCTGGTTTGTCTTCTTTTACGTCCATACTTCTAAATTACGAGGACTCACTATGAGCAAACTCGTTCTTTCCCCCAAGCGGAGCTTTTAAACGAAAAGCGCATTCCTCCGCTTTAATATGATTAACCCCGATTGACGTGCTTGGCTCATCCAAGTGGCGTCAGCAACAATAACATTTTGTGCTTTTTTGTTGTCCTTTTCAATTCTATTTAACTGTAATTATTATAACAACTAACTGGTTATCTGAACTCAGTTCACTTTTTCCACCATTAAGCCACGGTTATGGATTATTACTGTCATCGTCAAAGTACTCATTTTGTGTAGCAAAATACTTTGTAAATCCCCCATAAAATAATAGCCTAAGTTATCTGTACGTCTGTCCTCCAATTTATGAAGCGGTTGGACCTGGAATGGATAGAGGCATCCATTCAAAGCGAATAAAGTTTATCTTCTCCTAAACTATCGATCCGATTCTAAAATAAATTGGTATAAATAGGCTTCATATCACAGCAAAAAATACTGTCGTCTTTAAAACGTTCGAAACTCAACCCTTCCCTCCTTTTCGAGAGTTTAATGCCATTATTTCGAGCCCTATTTTCCCCGGTTAAGAGCAGGCGATTAAATTTATCCATTTATCACTTAATAAAGAGGTAAAAATAACAATCTTTTCTAGCATTGTGACGTCATTCCTTTAAATATCCCATTGAATCATTTCATATTTTAAACTATTTAAATATCGTCTACACTATTTTAATATCTTTTACCACTGAACTTAGATATTACGTAAATGATTTTCTTTTATATTTGGCTTAAATAATAGATTAGGTACATACGTGATAATTTTAAATTGAATCATCGATTATTTTTTGTTGCAATGAAATATTTACCACCGGTATTAACAATAAATTCTTTTCATATAAGTCTAGGAGTCTATTTCACGGACTAATAAATATCTAACTTTTAATTTATATATATTTGGAAATTAAGAAGTTTGTTTATTATACATAACCACACGGTTTGACTAAATGAATTCAATGTGATTCTAAACTGCATTACAGGATCGGGAGACTAGAGGAGTATGACGATAAATAAATTATTGAGAGTGAACCAGATAGTTCTCAGCCAAAAAACAAACCATTTTTTACCTGCCTCATTGGGTATTTAACAGTTCTGGAATATTAAAAATTTTACTAATCCCGTCATATGATGGGCTATATGCTAGTTATTTAATACTTTGAAATATTTTGCTAGGCTTCCTTGTAACTCATTGTTTGAAGACGTGGAAGCGTATTTAATAGAACGATGTAAACATAAAACAGTATAAAAATTAAAAAGATGTAAATTATTTATATTTAAATTATACATAAAATTAAACCAGTATTTTTACTTCGCACTTTCATTTTTTAAAATCAAAGTATATAATAGTTTGGTTAATTTATAGTTTAAATGCAATGATACTCTTAATTATTTTTTATTTCATACGTTTAACGTACAATTATTTTCTACACAATTTGAAGCACCAAAATCATATTTTAAGTTTTATCCAGAATATGTGGTTTTTAACTGGGTATCTGCAAAAATAAAATTTTTCAAATCCATGACTTTCCCTGATTTAGCGGATCATTTTCTATGACTTTAAAAAGCTTTCGTTAAAAGTATATATGAATAAAACTTCTGACGTACATACAAATAAAATATATGCTTTTAGAGAAATTACAGGAATTTTATCATAAAAAACTATAAACTTACTTTATAAGCGTTAATAAACTCACATACATAAAAATAAATTGTTGTATCTACATACCTAAGTTTAATCATATAGCAATTTTTCAATCAAAATGTTTCCAATTTGAATTCAGGGTACTTTGGTATTATCCGGGTGACCATGAATAATAGCCAAATATAACCCTATAATGTTTATATACAATATCCCTAGAGATAAACTTATATTTTGTGCAAAAATCTTAACTAATTTTTATTAAAAAATAATTATTAATAAAATTTTAATCTACAATTTAAGAAAAAACCAGAATAATATACATTTACCCACCCATTAAGCTTTCTTGCTTTGAGTTTCCTCGGCGAACAAATTTTACTTGACAATAGGGTCAATAGGATAATACATAAATACCAAATTCAGTAACTTCATGACAAATGACAAGTAAAAATAGAATTAAACAATTCAATGCATTTTTTTAATCGGTAGTTTAGCGGATCCATGACTTTTACTCATTTTACTTGAAAAATCATGACTTTAGATGACAAAATTAATCCATTGTCTAAATCCATGATTTTCCATGACTTTCCCGGTGCGCGGAAACCATGTTTTAATGTCTCAAATTGTCAAAACATTTACTCTCAAGAGAACAAAATTACAAAAAAAATGCGAATTCAATTTTACTACAAAAATTATTTTAATAATCTTAAAGCACAATTTCAGGTTTTCAATACTACTTGTTAAAACTATGTCAGAAAAAGTTTTGATATGACGTCTTTAAAACCACGATTAAAACCGAAGAAAGGCGTCAAGCTATCGAATATTTGCAACCATACATAAAATTTCATTGCGGTTAATGAAGAGTTAGCTATGTGGTATTTAGAGAGGATACATTTTAAATGTAAATGCCCACATAATACTCCGCAAACCGCAGTCACTTCCTACGCAAGAAGTCAACTATTTAAGAACTGCAGACTTAACTAATCTATATATATAAAAATGAATTTGTGTGTGTCTGTCTGTATGTATGTACTCAATAGACTCAAAAACTATGCATCCAATCGCCGTGAAAATTTGGGAAATGTTTAGGTATATCCCTGGGAAGGTTTTTGTAAATTTTCAACGTTCGAAATTCATTCCTTCCCCCTTTTTCGAGCATTTCATGTCATTATTCCAAGCATTATTTTCCCCGGTTAAACGCAAACGATTAAGTTTTTAATTTATCGCATCATATCTAAAGGAAAGAAGCAATATTTCTAGCAATGTGACGTCATCCCAAGTAATTGTTTTAAACGCAGTTTTCCACGGTTAAAAGCAGGAGATTAAAATGTTCAATTCATCACATAATAAATAGGCGAAAATGATATTTTTCTATCATTATGACGTCATTCAGTTAAATATTTCATTTATTCATTTCTTATTTTATATTATTTAAAATCGTCTGCTTAGTATCTATTCGATTTGAACTGAAATTTGAGATATAAAGTGATTCACTTTCATTTCTATGTGACGCAAATTATAGCATTTTTATATGAGAACTAATTTTAAATTTAATTCTTGGTTCATTTTTATATTACAATGAAATGCATATCAACAATATTCTAAGTACAAAAAGTACAAATTTCAGTGACTCTCATGGCCAAATAAAACCTATCATTTTATATAGTTATCTTCATATTCATATGGTTGTCGATATGAAGGTGTGTTTCTGTTTCATACAAAACTATGTGGTTTGTCATAAATTTCCTTAATTTTGGAAAACATTTATTACTACCAACAAAATTAGCACTGTTGCTGTCAAAACCTGTGCCTCCTATTCTATCACGTAATATGGCAAGATCTGTTAACTTTGCTAATCAACGTACAGTAGTAATACAGTACTGCAATTTAGGGTTAAGCTTATATTTTACAATAAAAAAAGTTTGAGCAAATTTAATATAAGACAAATTCGATTATAAAAACTGAATAATGTTATAATACGCTTATGATAGAAATATATAAACATGCCAATGTCTCGAACTGAACTGTGACGAATTTAGAGAGTTATTCACGAAAAATAAATCTTTGTTTAAAAGTAATATATTAAGTTCACCGTAGCGAAGCACGGGCAAACTTGCTAGTTTATTAATAAAATAATGATGCATATACTTTTTTAATATCTAAAATATAACAATCCCCTATATAATAATAGCCTAAGTTATCTGTCCGTCTGTCCTCCAATTTATGAAGCGGTTGGACCTGGAATGGATAGAGGAATCCATTCAAAGAGAATAAAGTTTATCTTCTCTTTTAAACTATCGATTCGATTCTAAAATAAATTTGTACAAATAGGCTTCATATCACAGCAAAAAATACTGTCGTCTTTAAAACGTTCGAAATCCAACCCTTCCCCCCCTTTTCGCGAGTTTAATGCCATTATTTCAAGCCATATTTTCCCCGGTTAAGAGCAGCCGATTAAATTTATCCATTTATCACTTAATAAAGAGGTAAAAATAACAATCTTTTCTAGCATTGTGACGTCATTCTTTTAAACATCTCATTTAATCATTTCATATTTTAAACTATTTAAATATCGTCTACATTATTTTAGTATATTTTATCACTGAACTTAGATATTACGTAAATGATTTTCTTTTATATTTGGCTTAAATAATAGATTAGGTACATGTGTGATCATTTTAAATTGAATCATCGATTATTTTTTGTTGCCATGAAAATTTTATTACCGGTATTAACAATAAATTCTTTTCATAAGTCTAGGACTATTTCACGGACTCATAAATATCTAACTTTTAATTTATATATTTGGAAGTTAAGAATTTTGTTCTTTTGTGTGTTTGTTTATTTTACATAACCATACGGTTTGACTAAATGAATTCAACGTGATTCTAAACTGCATTACAGGATCGGGTAACTCTAGAAGAGTATGACGATAGATAAATTATTGGGAGTGAACCAGATAATTCTCAACCAAAAACAAACCATTTTTTACTTGCCTCATTAGGTACTTAGCAGTTCTGGAATTTTAAAAATTTTACTAATCCCGTCATATGATGGGCTATATGCTAGTTATATTATAATGAATAACAGTCATTTTTCCTGCTCTTTGATCAAGAAGTTTCTTGGAGAAAACGATAAGCTCAAAGGGTTACCCAGAATGTAATAGGTTGAATACCCTTAATATGCACGAAAGCAATAAGATTAATTTTTTATGAAGCATAAAGACAGAGTAAATTGCATTTTTGAAAGTTATTTTTGTGAATAAATTAAGCGAGTCCCATTACTTCGTAACTATAATAAAGAAATGCGTGTTGTTTTTTAATTTTTATTTCTTTGGGGCTATTTATGAGTACTGGAAGGCTTTTAGGAACAAGGGCAACAGCAGTTTCCTAAATGACTTCACATAGCTCGTTTAACTCAATTTTACTTTTGTCACTTACATTCCTTACTTCCTCCCTGAATTATGAACGTAAAATAAACATAAAGCAGCAGAAAATGCTGCTTCATGTTTATTTTACGTTCATAATTCAGTCTTTCCACTGATTATAATCGAAACGTGTCTCTGCTGGGACCAAAAACCTGTCGCTGCTAATTAACAAACAAAGCGTCTTTTTATTGTACTGAGAAATCGTCCGACATAATAAAATCGTCTGCAAGCGATGTTTCGTGAGGACGACACCGACCCGAGGTGGGAGCACACACGCACATACCGAGGCGTGCACTACCCCCATCGCTGCGACCGCAGATATGGGGAGGAGCAGGAGACGGGGAGGGGAGATAATAAAAACAATTGGATGAAGTGACTCGGTGACTGGTTGCCATGCGGAGAATCAAGAGATCTAGTATTGAAAATAAAAAATAAAATAAATAAAAGCTATCAGTGGAATTTAAGGAGGAATTAAACAGCCACTTAAAAACGAAAAAATTGTCTTTTAACAGTAACATTTGATCAAATAAGGCTTTCGTTACTGCCTTTAAAGCAAAACATGCATGACTCACAATTAATAATAAAATAATTCACTGAAATCCAATTTATTACTAATTAAGCAGAAATTGAAAGTAACAGTTGCCTAATAATAATTATTATTACTACTTTATAACAGCGATTATGCAATGTTTGGGAAAAATTAATCATTATATTTTCGTACCCAGCCCTATTTAACGCTGTATTGACATGCTTGCAGTACACTAGATAACAGATTTCGATTTTTTGAGTTTTGAAACTTTTAAAAGTTTGAAAACTCAATTTTAGCCTTTTAATCTCTTTTAGTTTATTATTCATGCATCAATAGATATTACATTCAAATAAGAGCTATCCTAAAGAGTGAAATTTTCTTTTATATATAAATTTTTATATATAAATATTTAATATAATAATTATAATAAATATTTAATATAATATAATTTTATATACAAATATTTTTATATATAAATCTTTTATATATAAATTAAACTTTTATGTATATCATTAATCATCAAACAAGTTACCAATTTTTATATACGTTTTAAAAAGTAGTTAGTTCAAATCTTACTATTTACATATAAAAGCAGTGTATAGTTTTAAAATGTTTTCTAACATGATTTAATTTTTTTACATTTAAGGCAAACTGATCTTTGTAAGCACTCATACATACTTCAAATAAAAGCTATGGTATTTCAATGAAAATCAATACTCTGAAAAATTGGAAATGTATTTAAAAAAATTCTTTCAGACAAATAAGAAAGATTATCTCAAATTTCTTGTTATAGAAAATGTGTAATAGTTACTTCTTAGAAATATGTGATCAGTCAGAAACAATTGCATTCTGAATGACTTATTCTGTCAAAACATTTATTTGTCAGCAATATACGAGAAGTTATATTAACCCTAAGTAATAAAAACTTAACAGAAATAGTTATAGTTGTGGGCAAAATATAAAGAACACTTAAATTTTGATAAAATACTCAAATATATTTTAAGAAAAAAAAAAAAAAAAGTCGTCTGCGAAACATAATATCAAAAACTGAAATAAAAATATTTGGTTTAGTTTTAGGCTGTATAGTTGTAAACAGATAATGTTAAATACAATTTGTTACCATTTTAGTATATTACCAAACCGCAAATTTTATATCGAGGCAATATTTAGAAATGTTTGACCTTCAAAAAATACTTATGGAACATGACTCAGTATAATGCTATCTTACTAGCTGAACTATACATAAATTGGAAAGGGAAACTATTAAATTTAAATACCGATCTACTATTTTTAATATCTATAATTTTGTATGATGATATCAACATAAAAACGTTTAAAGTACTATGTGAATGTCATTTGTATTCTAAGCAAAGCTTAAATAGCACTTACTGAATTTTGTAAACAATGCATAAAGTTCAAAGAAAAAAAAAGGTGAATATTCCATTCAACATATCTACAAAATACCATTTCCGGTATGATTTTATGTTAGCCAGAATCATAAAAGAACTTTTTAGATTTTAATGATAATCATCCCTCCCCCCCCCAAAAAAAAATAATAAATAAGTAAAATAGAATAAATAAAATAGAGGAACCCCGAAACAAGTAACATAATCTTAATTCGCAAATGGATGATTAAAAATAAACAAAAAATTAAGAAACAATAAGAAAATTAAATCAAATTTTTATATAAAATGTCATGAATCTAAACAACACTGTAAGTGCAAACATTTTTTTTTTAAATAAATAATCATCATATAGTCAAATGAAAATGGATATCAATAAAAACAATTCTTGACGAAATATAGAAATTCTACTAAATGTATGTGCATATATGTATGACACACACACATAACTTTCATTAAAAAGTACTCGTAATGTAAATAAACACCGATTGCTAACGTAAAATTTGGACAAAACTAATTGTAACTGGGCATCCTATAAATGAAAAGATAAAATTGAAAAATATGTAACGAACTAAGTAAGAAAAATATATTTCTACGCATAAAAAATGTATGCCGGTATTCTCAACAACTTATTTTTTTAAAAAAGAACAAATTTTTTTTTTAAGTTATGATTAAATGAACTAACTAAACATCAAAACATACTACTGTACGAAATTTATTTCCAAACGTGAAAAGTCTTTGACAATTTTAACTTACACTTTTATGTTTTTGAAGAACAAGTTGACTTTGTTGTTGTTGACAAAAATTACGAAAACTATAACTGTAATTAATTTAATTATCAAAGCTAACAAAATTATAGTGAATACTTTATTTTAAATTGACTCTTAAGATTCTTATGAATAAAAAATGTAAGTTACTTTAATGACATTTTAACATACATTAATGTATGTACGGCTTATTTATTCCAATAAGCTGATTGCTTTAAAATAAGTATTCATAACATTCCTGTTATTAAAAGATAATAAAAATAAAACCCTGACCCTTCCCCCTCACAGAGAAATAACAATTGTTCTTAAAATACAAAGCACGCAGAATTTCAAAATAAGAATGGGTAGAAATCATGTAAAATCCGTAAAGAGAGGAAGAAGTACAACAGGAAAACTCAACCACTTTAGAATAGAAAGATCAGATACGCGCAGAAATATCAATGAAACAAATGAAAATGAAAATAAAAATTCAACTAAGTCGTGAAAAAATATAACGGAACAACTCACCTTCTAAAATTCCGGCCCCCCCACAAAGTGGGGCCACTGCTTTGCTCACCAGGAGGTCCTGTTTTGTTGTTTCGGAAGAAAACCAGAGAAAAATTCACCGAGCCATTAACATATATCCATTACTTGTTATGTCTCAACTTACACTGAGCTGAGTCAAACTTTGCCGAACTAGCGTCTCAACACAAAATACGTTCCCTACGAAGTTTTTCCCCCAACTACACATCCACGCATGCGCCGATAATAAAAACTTTGTATTTGAAGTTACATTTGGCTTTTTATCGCCAATTTGGCAGGATATATAGAATTTTATAGTTCTTAAAGAATAATGAAAAAAACATTTTGAATTACATAAATATAGCCTTCTAAATTTTATTTAAGAGCTCATATTTTGGAAAATGTAGAAAAATATTTATTTAACGAAAAATTTTTTTCAATCTCTCTTTGACGACAAAAACTGTAATTTTAGATAACTTTTCCCAAGTTTAAAAATATTGTTATGTTCTAATATTATTATTATAAATAGTTGCAAAGAATTTCAGCGACAAAAATTTCCCATATTTCTATTCCCTTTCTTTCACATTTCATCGTTAAACCTAAATTTATAGCATGTTCTTACATATTTGTTCTTAAATTTATTTTTCGTGTAGTAAAAAAGTAGACCTATCTCTCCAAACCAAATCAAATTTTACTGTAATATTCTTTGAAGTAAAAATGCTTTAAAATGTATGCATGAGATTAATAGCTGCCACATTTTAACTTCTCATGTATTGACAACTAGCTGTTTTGAGCCCAGCCTTCAGTCTGGGTAATTAAAGTTTCTAAATAAAATTTGACAACCAGTGTTATTGCACTGGTTGTAAAATTAAATAAACGCAGTAATAAAAATGTTAAATAAATCTCGTAAGCTGCAAATTGTCGACGAATATGGTAATTTGTTACCAGTGGTATAGCAAGGTAAAGGGAGGCAAAGGGATCTATCATATTCCTTACGAGGGACGTCAAATTATATATTCTATGTTATATTATCGTATATTTTTCTGGTAGGGGTTGCCAAAATAATATTTTTTTGAAGAGAGCAAAAAAATTATTTTGCCCGGAAGTCAGTTTGCTCGCTACGCCACTGTTTACTACTAGTAGATAATACCAATTATAAATACAGTAGAATGCCACTTGCAGAAGAACGTCCAAAGATATATTCTAATATATATGTTTTTCATGAGAGGGCAAAAAAGGTATTACGCCCCGGAAAACAGTTTACTCGCTTCGCCACTGTTTACTGCCAATAGATAATCCCAATAATAAATACAGTAGAACGCCACTTAAGATGAGAATCAAAAGATATATTATATATATATATATATATATATATATTTTTTTGTTGTTTTTTTCAGAGAGGGCAAAAAAGGTATTATGGCCCGAAAGCCAGTTTGTTCTTCACGCCACTGTTTCACTACCAATAGATAATCCCAATAATAAATACAGTAGAACGTCACTTGAACGGCTTCAAAAGACATATCCTAATATATATGTTTTTCAGAATAGGGTAAAAAAGGTATTCTGCCCCGGAAGTCCCCACGCCACTGTTTACTATCAGGAGATAATCCCAATAATAAATACGTAGAATGCCACTTGCAAAAGAGCGTCAAAAGGCATATTCTAATCTATAGTCTTTTGACGCTCAAAAGACATATTCTTCAGGAGTGGGCAAAAAAGGTATTATGACCCTGAAGCCAGTTTGTTCGTCACGCCACTGTTTTACTTCCAGTAGATAATATTAATAATAAATACAGTAGAACGCCACTTGAACAGCGTCAAAAGACATATCCTAATATATACGTTTTTCAGGATAGGGCAAAAAAAGGTATGATGCCCGGGAAGCCAATTTGCTTGCCACGCCACTGTTTACTACCAGTAGATAATCCTAATAATAAATACAATAGAACGCCACTATTGGTGAGCGTCAAAAGATATATTATATATATATATATTTTTCAGGAGAGGGCAAAAAAAGTATTATGCTCCGGAAGCCAATTTGCTCGCTACGCCACTGTTTACTGCCAACAGATAATCCCAATAATAAATACAGTAGAATGCCACTTGAAGAACAGCGTCAAAAGATATATTCTAATATATATGTTTTTCAGGAGAGGGCAAAAAAGGTATTATGCCCCGGAAGCCAGTTTGGTGACCAAGCCACTGTTTACTACCAGTAGATAAATCTAATAATAAATACAGTAGAACGCCACTTGAAGAACAGCATCAAAAGACATATTCTAATATATATGTTTTTCAGGAGAGGACAAAAAAGGTATTATGCCCCGGAAGCCAGTTTGGTGACCACGCCACTGTTTTACTATCAGTAGATAGTCCTAATAATAAATACAATAGAACGCCACTTGAACAGCGTCAAAAGATATATTCTGATATGTTTTTCAGAAGAGGGCAAAAAAAGTGTTATGCCCCGGGAGCCAGTTTGCTAGCCACGCCACTGTTTACTACTAGTAGATAATCCCAATAATAAATACAGTAGAATGTCACTTGCAGAAGAGCGTCAAAAGATATACTCTAACATATATGTTTTTCAGGATAGTGCAAAAATGGTATTTTGACCCGGAAGCCAGTTTGCTCGCCATGCCACTGTTTACTACCAGTAGATAATCCTAATAAGAAATACAGTGGAACGCCACTTGAAGAACAGCGTCAAAAGACATATTCTAATATATATGTTTCTCAGAAGAGGGCAAAAAAGGTATTACGCCCCGGAACACAGTTTGTTCGCCACGCCACTGTTTACTACCAGTAGATAGTCCTAATAATAAATATAATAGAACGCCACTATGGATGAGCGTCAAAAGATATATTATATATATATATATATATATATATATATATATATATATATATATATATTATATATATATATATATACTATATGTATATATATAATATATATTTATATATATAGAATATATATATATATATATATATATATATATATATATGTGTGTGTGTGTGTGTGTGTGTTTGTTTCAGTACAGGGCAAAAAAGGTATTACGCCCCGGAAGCCAGTTTGCTCGCCACGCCACTGTTTACTACCAGTAGATAGTCCTAATAATAAATATAATAGAACGCCACTATGGATGAGCGTCAAAAGATATATTATATATATATTTTTCAGGAGAGGGCAAAAAAAGTATTATGCTCCGGAAGCCAGTTTGCACGCTACGCCACTGTTTACTGCCAATAAATAATCTCAATAATAAATACAGTAGAATGCCACTTGCAGAAAAGCTTCAAAAGATATATTCTAATATATATGTTTTTCAGAAGAGGGCAAAAAAGGTATTACGTCCCGGAAGACAATTACTCGCCTCGCCACTGTTTACTACTAGTAGATAATCCCAATAATAAATACAATAGTATGCCACTTTCAGAAGAGATTCAATAGATATATTCTAACATATATGTTTTCAGGATAGGGTAAAAGAGGTATTATGCCCCGGAAGGCAGTTTGCTTGCCCCGACACTGTTTACTACCAGTAGATAATCCTAATAACAAATACAGTAGAACGCCACTTGCAGAAGAGCGTCAAAAGATATATTCTAATATATATGTTTTTCAGCAGAGGTCAAAAAAAGTATTATGCCCCGGAAGCCAGTTTGGTGACCAAGCCACTGTTTACTACTATTAGATAATCCCAATAATAAATACAGTAGGAGGCCACTTGAAGAACAGAGTCAAAAGACATATTCTAATATATATGTTTTTCAGGATAAGGTAAATAATGTATTCTGCCCCGGAAGCCAGTTTGCTTGACACGAAACTGTTTATTACTAGTAGATAATCCTAATAATAAATACAGTAGAACGCCGCTTGAAGAACAGCGTCAAAAGACATATTCTAATATATATGTTTTTCAGGATAGGGTAAAAAAGGAATTATGCCCCGGAAACCAGTTTGCTAGCCACGCCACTGTTTACTGCCAATAGATAATCCCAATAATAAATACAGTAGAACGCCACTTAAGATGAAAATCAAAAGATATGTTATATATATATATATATATATATATATATGTTTTTCAGGATAGCGCAAAAATGGTATTATGACCCGCAAGCCAGTTTACTCGCCACGTCACTGTTTACTACCAGTAGATAATCCTAATAATAAATACAATAGAACGCCGCTTGAAGAACAGCGTCAAAAAACATATTCTAATACATATGTTTTTCAGGATAGTGCAAAAATGGTATTTTGACCCGGAAGCTAGTTTGTTCGTAACGCCACTGTTTACTACCAGTAGATAATACTAATAATAAATACAGTAGAACGACACTTGAACAGCGTCAAAAGACATATCCTAATATATATGTTTTTCAGAAGAGGGCAAAAAAAGTGTTATGCCCCGGGAGCCAGTTTGCTAGCCCCGCCACTGTTTACTACTAGTAGATAATCCCAATAATAAATACAGTAGGATGCCACTTGCATAAGAGCGTCAAAAGGCATATTCTAATCTATGTTTTTCAGGAGCGGGCAAAAAAGGTATTATGACCCGGAAGCCAGTTTGCTCGCCACGCCACTGTTTACTGCCAGTAGATAATCCCAATAATAAATATAGTAGAATGCCACTTCCAGAATAGCGTCAAAAGATATACGATATATATGTTTTTCAGAAGAGGGCAAAAAAGGTATTATGACCTGGAAGCCAGTTTGTTCACCAAGCCACTGTTTACTACTAGTAGATAATACTAATAATAAATATAGTTTAACGCCACTTGCAGAAGAGCGCCAAAAGATATATTCTAATATATATGTTTTTCAGGAGCAGGCAAAAAAGTATTATGACCTGGAAGCCAGTTTGATCTTCACGCCACTGTTTTCATACCAGTAGATAATACTAATAATAAATACAATAGAACGCCACTTGAACAGCGTCAAAAGACATATCCTAATATATATGTTTTTCAGGATAGGGCAAAAAAAGGTATTCTGCTCCGGAAGCCAGTTTGCTCGCCATGCCACTGTTTGCTGCTAGTAGATAATCCCAATAATAGAGTAGAATGCCACTTGCAGAAGAGCGTCAAAAGACATATCCTAATATATATGTTTTTCAATTAAGGGCAAAAAAGGTATTATGCCCCGGAAGACAGTTTGCTGGCCACGCCACTGTTTAGTACTAGTAGATAATCCTAATATACTTGTATGCCTTTTTCGAGCAAAGAGCTCAAATATATCTGGTATGTTCAGTGGAAAAGTTTATTCAATATGTTGCTTAGTTTTTCTATACTAAATTGTGATTATAATAATAATAAGTGTTTTATACGAATATATAAACTATATAATAGTTAATATACCAAATATTAATATATTGCTGATTTTATGACTAACTATTTGATTTGTCGGTTTATGTGCCAGGAATTAGTCACTAAGTGGAAATTAATTGAAAAGATCACCAAATGAAATAAAAAATTAAAAGTGAGCACAAAATCAATAAGAAATTTTAAAAAATATAATGAGATGGTTGAGGCTAATGAAGATTTGCTCATGTTTTAATATAAAAAATTTTAGATAGCTAGATAAAAAGATTATTTATGAAACAGTATTTTAAAAGTATTTTATTAATTTATTAAATAGGTAGACCGCCCAAGGGAATCTGTGTTTTGGACGATTACAATAAATTCCCTGTATTTCGCATACAAGAAAGTAATAAAAAGACAAGTGGCATAATTTTTCGTAAGAAAAAAAATTCTGATCCGAAATTTCTGAAAAAGTATACTTTACTAATTTAAGAAAAAAAAAAAAAAAAAAAAAAAAAAAACTATATTAAGATTAGTTTCTGGATGGCAAAACTAGAGCTGGATGATATCTGAATTTTAATATTGTGATTTATCGTTTACCAAATATCAATATGTTCTAATATATATCACCTTATTACAGAGTTGCAAATATAAGCGTGTTCTGTATAAAATAATACAAACACACATATATCAATGTGTATGTCGGTTATCTATCTAGAAAACAAAAATGCAATTTCTTAATCTGAATACATAAATTTAAATTTTAACATATTGCTTTAAAAAAGAAAATCACATAACATATTATTGCTGTTCTTCGATAGAAAAAAGATTTGTGGAGGCTTCAAAAAAGAAAAAAGGGCGAGAAAAGATATAAAATTTTCTGATTATCTTCGAAATTCATTTATATATTTTTTATTTGAAGCGGAAGATGGTTTTAAAAAACCTATTCTTAATTTTCAGAAAATTCTTTTCAAATTTTTGAGGAAAAAAATCTGCTTTTTATAATCTTCGGTACAAAGTCACACAAATTTTCGGAAAATTTGGAAATTTTTCGGATCAGACTCACCGCTGACAAGCGGCATTGAAAAGAAAAAAAAAAGCCTAGAAAACGAAAGCAAAACTATAAAAATTCATCCATTCGATCAACTAAGGTTTCGACATAGGCTAATACCAAAAACATTCTGAACAAGTTGACAAAAGTTAAGGAACTTTGTGTTGATACTATTCATCGCAATTCATCAGGAATATTTCGCACATTCTTGTAAGTTATCCGGTGTGAATGGACCGAGGCATTGCAAAAACACCTGTTTTCGCGGATGCGTGAAACAGTTATCCTAGATGAGTCACAGCTGGTGGGGGGGATATTCATTTCCCTATTTTTTTTCCTTCTTAAAGCCTTACCATATATCAATCTACACTCCTTGTAAAAGAAACGAATTCAATTTACAATTCCTTTTCCAGATGAAGAATACAAAGATTTCTGGTGTGATATTCAAAATTTTTTCACCGATTTATTATGCTTCAGTGTGATGTACTTTTATCTTTTATATACTTTATACATTCTTCTTCTGCTCTTCTCTTAACAATTGGTTACCAAAAAGAAAGTTTATTAAAGACCACACTTTCTCTCTAGCAGCCGAACGATGGCCGAATGGTAGAGTGCTGCTCTTCGGAACCGGAGTTCGCGGGTTCGAGTCCCGCTGATGGCATGGATGTTTGTAACCGTTCGGAATCGGCTTTAAACTGTAGGTCCCGGTCTCATTATCCCTCGTGTGCAAAACAGTAGACCGTAGCGCTCCAAACCAAACCAAATTCTCTCTAGCAACGGAAATGCGTTATTTATAAATTCTTTTTATAGTAAACATTGTGATTGTTTAAAATTTTAAGGCGCCTCCACACTATGGTCCACTGCAAGCCATCACCAGCGTCTGGAGGGGATTTGGCTTATCGTGGCCGATGGCGGCAGACGATAAAATAGCCTTGGCGAACGATGGCTTCCGAGGCGGTTTTTCTCCAAAGATCAAAGGCAGTCAGATGCGCAACTAAAGTGCGCAGTAAACTCTATGGACGAATCAATGCGCTCATCTCATTCAGTGGCCCAGCGTGTGGATGCGACCCGTGAACCACCGTTCGAGGTCACCATCAGGAAGTGGTGAAGGCCAGTGTGGAGGCTACATTAAGGCGCCTCCACACTATGGTCCACTGCAAGCCATCACCACCGTCTGGAGGGGCTTTGGCTTACCGTGGCCGATGGTGGCAGACGATAAAATAGCCTTGGCGGACGATGGCTTCGGAGGCGGTTTTTCTCCAAAGATCAAAGGCAGCCAGATGCGCAACTTAAGTGCGCAGTAGACACAATGGACGAATCAATGCGCTCATCTCATTCAGTGGCCCAGCGTGTGGATACGACCCGTGAACCATCGTTCGAGGTCACCATCAGGAAGTGGTGAACAACTGGCCATAGTGTGGAGGCTACATTAGAATTCAATGAGGAATTTGCACATGTGGGGGATTCGAACAACTTAGTGTTTTTCTGATAATTCCAGACTCGTAGATTCCAAAAATGTTCTCAAAAATGTAAAACACTGAGTCCATCATTTAAAAAATTAATTTTAAAGTTAAGCGAAAATCACGTGACATCAAAACGCTCCGTGATTGGTTGTGACGTCATCGTTCATATTGTCCAATATTTTCTTATTGCTTGTAAACGCGCACTATTTTGTTTTTGCAAGTTCTTGAAATTTTCTAGCTATCAAAATTTATTTGTATTTAAACCTGAAGGTTTATTTTATCGATCTCGATAGCTTATCTCAATTTGTTATAAATGTTTCTTCGACCTGGATTTACCAAAGGACAGTCAGACAACCTCCCGAAAATTGACAGCATGTCAATGTTTTTAATTTTTGGAGAAAAAACCCGGATTTATGGGAGCAGAAATACGGGGAATTAAAACCCAAAGGTATATAAAATCATTTATATATTTATCCAATTTTACTTAACATGTATCAATATTTTATTCATGCTAATTACAGCTCTTCTGTTTGTAGACATAGACAAGTCAAATAAATATACATATATCATATACACACACATTTGTAGTAACATCGCTTTTTATAAATAGAGATATTAAAATTAAAATTAGAGGAGGTATTTATGCTTAATTTTATTGGAAGTTATTTTGATCTGGTTAAAGTAAAAAGTATCTGAAAATTTATTTTAATATTAAAGTTTGAAATGTATTAAAATTCACTCTTGGATTAAAACATCAAAATTACGTATTAAAACCACCATTATGGTTTTAAAATTTATTAACATTCCTAGATGTTTACATTTTTTATGTAAAATACCACTTATTTCATATTTACATTTAAAGAAATATAATTTTATTATCTTTTAATATTAATATTAAATAAAAAATGTATACAGTTTCTGAAATTAAATTTATATTTTTTAATCACTATTAAGTATTTTGAATCTAAAAATTTAATTTAATTCTTAAGCATTTTAAATTTGATGAAAAGATATTTAAAATCTTTAAAAGGTTTTACTTAATTATTTACACTTTTTTAAATAGCAATACAATTTTATTGCTTTTAATATTAATGTTAAATTAAAAAATGTATAAAGTTTCTGAAATTAAATTTAATTTTTAAAGTAACATAAAAATATTATATACTTTTTTCAAATTAGTCACCAATTTAATCAAAAAATATCACTGTGAATTGATAATGAAGTATGCATCTCTGAAGAAAACATTTATAATACTTTGAAAATACATAACCTTCCCCTTCCTCGAGCTATTTATTAGATAATTATATGCTTCAGATATATGTTTTACGATATTTATATGCTTTCAAACATTTATTGTACTTGAACTCTGAGATAATACTCGAAAATTAGCAGTTTTAAAGGTTAAATAGCACTGGTTAATCAAGTCCTTTTAAAGTTATAGATGTATTCTTATATACTTTAATTGTTCTAAATTAGTAATATTTAAACAAAAGCGAGCATTTATTTTCCAAAAAATGGTCTTCACAAACCCATGAGATGATTTATATGATAATTTGGGGTTTAATTTCTCATCCCTTTTCGTCGCATTTGTCCAGATTTTACGTGTATGTGGATCTTTGGGAACGCTGAAAAATATCTTCTCATTGCAATTAGTTGTTGTATTTTTACAGAATGGCATAATACAATACTTATAATGATTTTTTAATGCCAGACATAACAAAATTTATTATATGCAATACTTTACACAGAAACAAATTTAAAAGTCGCCTTTTAACATGTAAACAACACAGGCGGTCGGTGTTTCCGTGAACAATGACGTCACAAACTAGGCGGAGGAAAAGTATCGTTTTTTGGAGACGTTAAAGAGTCCGCTATAAAACCCATTAGAAATCACTCATTAGGCACCCAAATGAAAGAAAAATAGGTACTGTCCTGCTTACTTTTTTATCTTCTATCGTTTAAAATTAAAATTGGAAAACGTGAAAATTCCTCATTGTAACCAGTACTTGCTCATTTGAATACATCCAGGAAAACAGCAGTTTTGAACAGTTCATTTAAATTCAATTTTTATTTAAAAAAATCATAAATTTTTCAAATAAGTGTCTGAATTTACGCTTTCCATCTTTTTAATTTCATTCTTTCATACAAGAGCTTTAACTTTTTTCTTATGTAGCCTCCACACTATGGCCAGTTGTTCACCACTTCCTGATGGTGACCTCGAACGATGGTTCACGGGTCGCATCTACACGTTGGGCCACTGAATGAGCTGAGCGCATTGATTCGTTCATAAGGTCTACTGAGCACTTAAGTTGCGCATCTGGCTGCCTTTGATCTTTGGAGAAAAACCGCTTCCGAAGCCATCGTCTGCCGCCATCGGCCACGATAAGCCAAAGCCCCTCCAGTGGAGGCGCCTTTAAACTATAAAGCCCCCTCCACACTACAGCCCATTGCAAGCCACTATGTGGAGGGGGTATGGCTGAACGAAGTCAACGATGGCTTCGGAGGCGGGGTTTTTTGTTTCCAAACAACAAAGATAAGCAGAGGCGCTACTAAAGAGCGCAGTACACTCTATGGACGCATTCACACGCTCAGCTCATTTAGTGGCCCAGTATGTGGATGACACCTGTGAACCATCGTACCCAGGTCGCCATCAGGGCTAGTACTGCAGTGGTCAATAATGGGCCACAGTGCGGAGGACGCATTAGAAAGCTGTTTTTACTTCCTTGTGCAAAGTAAAAAGAACTGTAATCGCGATAAATTTCAGAGCTCAGATTTCAATTTGAACATTTATTGTGACCATGACTGACTAAATTTTGGAAGAAAATTTTTCAAAGTGCTAAAGGTATAAGATAACAAAAATATTTTTTTATTTGGTTTTATAGAATTTTTAAGTTTTTTTTAAATATTGTTTTGCACTTTTATAATTTCATATTTTAAATATTACATGAGACAAAGACAACAAAATTAAAAATTGAGATAGCATAAGAGTTGAATAATGCGATACCCCCAAAAGAGGCACCAAAATGAGTTGGTATATAGAGGAAGCAGAACCAGTAAACAAATTACGGATATAGTTTCCAAGTGCCAAAAAGAAACCAAAAGATTTGGAAAGGTCAAGAAAACGGTACTTCACACGCCTCTCCTCTTTTTGTTTGTTTTTATTTAACTTGTGTGTTACTTGGTATTTTAAATGGATTTTTAACTACCTTCTTAACTATCTAGAGAGCTTAAATTTTGCACACAGGTTCAGTTCCGATGACAATGCAGTATCGAATCATAAAATTAAACTGGAGAAAATAAATTAACATCAATTTGGTAAATGCAAAAGTTGTTCAGCGTACTTGGAATCCCAGTTGCAGCATTTTAAATTAGTATCGCCATCTAGTGGCGTAACTAAAACCTCAAACAAAATATTTACTTTCTAGTACATTTTATATATATTTTTTTTTTAATTTTACTTTTTTCTTGTTTTTAACAAGAAAGGGTTAATCACGTCATGGTGACTGTAGAGTGCTCTATGCACTAGGCAGAACTTTTAATTGACAGGTCGTCATAGATGATTCTAATTAAGAAAAAACTTTCTGAACATCCTACAAAATTTTCTGAAAAAGTACACACTACTTATTTAAAATAAAAACTATATGAAAGCAGGGACTGATTATCGCACAGGCACTTGGGGCACGAAAATTTAGTCGAGTGCTTGAAACACATATTAAGTGGGGGAAAATTGCAAACTTACGCTACCATCCAGTTTTAATAAATTATTGTACGAGGTAATTGTGTTTGTCATGAACTATATTGTTTTCTATTTACTTTAATTTTACTGTTATTTACCCGATAATTAATTCCCTCAACGAGCCTGGTGCTCTTTTTATCCTATGGGTTATTGCATATTTATAAGAAAGATTATTAACAACGTACCACTATAAACCATTAAATCATCTCATCAATTTAAATTATTTTTAATTCTATTATTTATTTTCTGCACCACAGAGCTTGTGAGTGTGACAATATAAAAATAAAAAGAGTGGGTCACACTAGGTCTTTAAAAATCCTTAATTTTTAGCATGGCTAAACAGAGATAATGATTACGTAAAATGAAAATTTGGTGTTTTTGATTTTGAATATTACTTTAATACTAATTTCTTGAATATGTTTGCTAATTCAATGTTATAATTTTTATATGACTGTAATTATGATAATAATGTGTCACTATAAATTTGCAATGGGGGTGGAGGGCACAAAAGTAGAGTCAGGCCCTGTATGAAGGGTAATTTCTGGATGTCCAAACTAGAGCTGGATGATACCGGAATTTTAATATTGTGATTTATGGTTAACCAAATATCAATATATTAATATGTTCTTATATATATACCCTTATGATAGAGTTGCAAATATAAGTGTGTTCTGTATACAATAATACATACACACATACATCAATGTGTGTGTTGGTTATCTAGAAAACAAAAATTCAATTTCTAATCTGAATACATAAATTTAAATTTTAGCATATTGCTTTAAAAAAGAAAATCACATAACATATTATTACGGTTTTTCGATAAAAACAAAGATTTGTGGACGCGTCAAAGAAAAAAGGGTGAGAAAAGATATAAAACTTGCTGATTATCTTTAAAATTCATTTATATATATATTTTATTTGAAGAAAAAGAAAGTTAATTTTTTTTTTTAATTTTCAGAAAGATTTTTCAAAAATTCTAATCAAATTTTCAGAAGACTCAAATAAATAATTGGAAAATTCGAATCAGAATCACCCCTGCAGGTCATAGCCAGGAATACTGTGAAGTACAGGATACAAAAGAAGATTCATGTTTTGATAGAAGCACTTGAATTCAGGAATAATTGGCCTAACTGTGGGTTCCCTATGAATTGCATCATTCTTCACATACCAAGGAGCAGAAACACGTATTTTGAATGCATTATTTGAAAAACTTGAAGACTCTTGAAATGTGTAAGCAAATGTGATTATCTTTAAAATTCATTTATATATTTTTTATTTGAAAAAAAAGAAAGTTAAATTTTTTTTTTTTAATTTTTAGAAATTCTATTCAAATTTTTGGAACAGACTTGCACAAATAATCTGAAAATTTGGATCAGAATCACCCCTGCAGGTCGTAGTCAGAAATACTGTGAAGTACAGGATTCGAAAGAAGATTTATGTTCTGATAGAAGCATTTAAATTCAGGAATAATTGGCCTAACTCTGGGTTCCCAATGGATCACATCATTCCTCACATACCAAGGAGCAGAAACACTTAATTTGAATGCATTATTTGAAAAACTTGAAGACTTTTGAAATGTGTAAGCACGGCAGTTCCCCAAATAGGAGATCTGTAAGCCAGAATGAGTGAGTCTAATGAGGCTTTTGTATAGCAATAATTTTGTTTTAGAGTTCAATATATATGTTCGAAATTTTAAATCCAGGATGGAACATCTAAAATCAGTTCTATCAGATTCCGCATTACTACTTGATAATGTTTACAGCATATAACTTTTGAAATTCTGTTGTATATTAAACTCCCATTTTACTTCAATCCAGTGATAACAACAGTAGTTGATATTTCTGTGAAACTGAGATAATTTTCTCCTCTGCATTGCAAACAGAGAATGATCCTACATTTTCAAATTTCACTTATGTAGGTATATATATATATATATATATATATATATATATATATATATATATATATATATAGATTAATGTTTACAGCATATAACTTTTGAAATTCTTTGTATATTAAACTCCCATCCAACTCCAATCCAGTGATAACAACAGTAGTTGATTTTTCTGTGAAACTGAGATAATTTTATCTTCTGCATTGCTCACAGAGAATGTTCCTATATTTTCAAATTTCACTTATGTAGGTATAGATTTTATTGAAAAATAGATTCATTTCTTTTTGTTTAAAGTTAACTCAAAACTTTATGGTTTTCCCTTGCAAACATTCAAAGCAATCCAAATCCATGCAATATATGACTAAACCATATAAATTGAAACGTATGCTGAAACATCTATCACCAAACTTTTAAATGCGAGGACAAATTAGCATTATCTGTAAACCATGAATTGAATGTTGTTATGTAGTATTTTTAATGTAAGAAAGGTGCATTTATTCACACTTTAATTGCCCATAAAATACAAAACGAGATTCAAAAACATTTTACAACATCTTTAATTAAGACAGAACAATGTCATTTATTGATTGAACATAAATGTTAGATAAACATTAAAGTAACAATATATTAAAAACTTTTTTTTTGTTTAAATTCAGAATGTTGCACTAGGATAACATTTTTCCATTCATTCGTAAATTTTTTCAAGGACATCGAATGACTAGCTTTATATATATATTTTTAATAATTAAAATTTTGTTTTTGTAAATGAATCTATTTAAAATAGCTCAAATTTTAATATACTGATGTGTACATCTATCTCCAAATGAATTTTGGTCTGTAAATAGTAGCCATAAAATTCTATCAAACACCGACAAAACATAAGAGGCCAGAGACAACATATGACAAGTACATTTCAAAAATTTAACTAATACAAAATAACCTTAAAATCATTTTACAAGCAGTGAACTGAACATAAGTAACTGTTTTAGAAATCACTAGACAGAACTAATATGACTAAAAATGCGTAACTCACCTGCCAACTTTAACAAAACATAAATTTTTACAATTCATCACAGAAAATACCATTTATTACAAAAATAACTACAAACAGCTTATAATGAAGAAAGCACACCCAGGATTTGTGTTTATCATCAAAAATTAAATATTGTCTTATATATTAAAAATTCAGTCAATCTCTTGATATTAATTTAAAAACTATTGAATATTACAATTACATATTTAAAAATGTTTTAACATAAATTAACAACTTGATAAATTCATAACAAGAATATTCCTATTTTAGAATTCATTGCAGAACTGATTTGTCACATTATGAAGTAAATATGGATACATAGTTTTTAGATAAAACATATATGAGGTACGATATAATCTATCTTGAAAAACTGTTAACTTGAGTATATGCCTCAACGCAATTGTGATTGATTTTTTTTTTTTTTCTTATAGCTCAACTGTAAAACCTCTATATCTTAATATTTGAATGGTCACATCATTATTTAATCTTTTTTTACCTTTAGTATTGTAACCAAAGACAAGTAATTCCTAAATATAGATGATTCTTTAGCTATTTTTGAGTATTAACTGATGAAAAGACAGCCCAGAAGTGGGCTTTCTTAAACTCTGAACAAAATTTAGAACAGCAGTTTTCAAGCTTTTTAGGAATCGAAAAGTACACAAGAGTAATTTAAGACCAGCGATTCTCAACCTGCATGTCATGAGAACATGACATGTACATGAGGATTTTTGGTAAATAATTAAAGTCATTTGGTATTGTACCTTAAGTATCTTCCCATATTTGTGACTGAGAGGTTTTCTCTCGTAAGTTTAAGCACCTTTAGTTGCCACTCTTTTGAGCCTTGGGAGCTGCATAATATTCCTTTTAGCTGTCTGTAGAGGTTTATTTTAACTAACTGGCCTCTTTTCTTATGAGCTCTTGGGGAAACTCTACTCCACATCCCCCCAGGAGCTGCTTTAAACATTAATTAATTCATTCAATTCATTGCACTTGTATGAAGTTTTGTATTTATCACATGCCATTTTGCGATTTACCTTTCCTCCTTGTATCAGCATGTTACTCCTTTGTTCTTGCCAATAGGAGTAATGCCTTCCTTTTATACAAGTTTTATTTTCAACTCAATGAGCCGACATATACTTTAAAATCTTTTATTAGGATTTTTATTTTTAAATCTAACAGCATGCTGTGCATTTTTCCCACTCAGCAATGGAGTACAAAAAGGGGTTACAGTTTGCTGTTTTATATAGAGGTGCCAAAGTAACATTCTTCATTTTTACTTTTCTAATTAAGTAGAACTTCAAGAATAGCAACAAGAAAAAGATCCTCTGAAAGTTGCAAGATTTAGAATTAAAAATAAATAAATAATAATAATAAAAAACTCTTTCAAATATCATTGGTTTGGTTTGGAGTGCTACAGTCTACTATTTTGCTACACAGTAGCAAAGCATTAGTCTTTTAATGAGACCAGGACTTACTGCTTAAAGCTGATTCTGAACAGCTACGAACATCCATGCCACGTAAGATTTAAACTTGCAAACTCCCAAACATACTGGGTTAATTATATAATACGGTTCATCTCTCATTTTTGTAATGTGGATTTTTAAACAAAGACCTATTGTACATTATTATTATCACTATAACTGTACTACACATTGGTATATTTTTACTTTGAAATGGTGTTTGTAATTACATCAACAGTTTCTTAAAATGTTTTTTTCAAATTTACTTTTTCTACAATTTTACTTGATACAATTGTTTTAGGTACTTTAAATCATTTCAGACATTTTTAATGTGCAGTCAACAAAACAAGTTGAGAAACACCGTCTAGGACTACCGAGAAACATACATGTTGGGCCACCTTTTATTACTAACAACATATCTTTTTTGAAAAAGGATGTTCCACCTTGTTGGTGATCAAGTCAAACTACAAAAGTAGACCTGACATGGAAGATAATATTTTTTTCTTGCAAAGACTGCCCAATTAATTTCTGCTATAATCAGAAAAGCATAACCTTAACATTGGAACTGATGTTAATCTCGTTACAAGACTGTCCAATTAATTTCTGCTATAATGAGAAATAACCTTAACATTTGAACTAATGTTAATCTCTTTACACATACACAGTTGTAAAATGTAGCAATTTAGCTTACTTTTGTTATAATAAAACTCTTTTTTACCCATACTACATCATGATTCAAGACAAAAATTCATATATTTTTGTAACTAGAAATAAATATTTCACACTATATTATTGTATAATTTTATGTAATAAAATCACTACAATTATTGGCCAGTTTGTAACAAGGAAAATACATTTTGTAAATCATGTAATTGATTGTAGTAAAATTATAGTTATGAAGTAACACAAAAACAATTTTATATCACCACATGAGGAAAGAGGAGAACGGAACACTTTCTTCAACACGATGAAGAAAGTTGAGAAGCACCGATGCAAAAAAATTTTAGGAAAATGAAATGCTAAGAAACTATCTGGAATCGCAGAAGAGTATTGGTTGGGACAATTTCTACACCATTGCTAAAAGAATTTTAGATCGATTCCAAAATGTCCAGCATGTAAATGTTCTAGCAGACTTTTTAAAATTGAGTTATTTAATTGTACATTGTATTACAATATTTTATGTAATTAAAATGTAGATAATGCTTGAAAATTTGCACTTTTGGAATGAAATACAACTTAACGTTATAAAACTTTCTTTTATCAAACCTATCAAACTCTTTTCCCAATTACATAATTGAGTTAAAGATAATAAATTATGAAAATAAAAAAAGACAAATGCATGTCTTACCATAAACAAGAATCAAAACAAAAATATGTCTAGAGAAAAAAAAAATGGGCTTCTTAATGACTTTTTAAGAGCCCTTATTACAGACTTTTAAAACCCTGTACAAATCCTGAATGTGCACATCTATTCTCAAATAAACACTGGTCAACAGTATCTATAAAAATCTATTCAACATAGACATAACACTGAAAACAGTGAAAAGTTGCTCAATACATGATACTTATACATTTCAAATAGATTATAAATAAAATATGATTCCGGATTATTTTAAGCAATGATGAGCAACTGATGATGGATGACCATATCCAATAATATTGATTTTAACTCACCTGCCAACTTTAACAAAATGTATAAATGATTACAATCTAAGGAAAATATTGATAAACATCTTGAAAATTTTCTTAATACACAAACAATAGTGAAAAAAAATCATCCCAGAAAAGTAGAAAAAACTGAAGTTCGAGACAAAGTTTAATGTGTCAATATAAACAATTATTTATTATAATATATATATACAAATAATTGAATGCAAAACATGCTTAACTAGTCTTAAACTCAAAATTTTTATTCATTTTAAAAACTGAATGCAATAATTTATATTACTACATTTGAGGATGTTTTTAAGTAATGGTATAACTATAACACTGGGAGATTTATGCTATAAAAGATATAACTGTCATAGCAAAGACCAGATATGAAATTCAAGAAATATTTTAAGGCCTCTTTGATGAAATAACATAGTAGCATCATCTTTTTAAAACATCAAAAATAATTACAACTTTTTCTAAATAAATATATACATAGTAATTTTAGGTATTTAATAACATTTCCTCAAAGTTCCATGCACATTAATAATAATTTATCATAAAATACTCGATTGTAATAATTCCATTTAAAAGCTTTGTAAATTTCTTTTTAATACACATGGTTTGCTATGAACTTCATTCTAACTTAAACATAATAGCTAAAAATACACTAATTATAAAATATTTAATCAACAGAAAAAAAACCATACATGCACCCAAATATGAATGAATCTTCCATAAATTCTTGATAATCCCAAACTAAAAATTGTCAATTTTAACTCTAAAATTTGTATATCTTTGGAACAAAAATTAAAACACTTTATGCCAGCCATGACATAAAAACAAGTATTCCTTCACAGGACCCTAGAAAGGTAATAAAATTAGATTGTATTATTATCCTAACACAAGAACTACTTTATTTTTAATTTACACACATGTAAACAATGCAATGATAACGACATACACAAAATTAATGTCTTTACTCTTTAAAAAAACTTTTACAGTTGTATAATTTAATTCTTAATGACTTCAGAACTAAATTTAAATAAAATTAGAAGCAATTCGAAATATAATTAGTAATTTTCTTCCTAAAATAAACCATTTTTTAATGTTAGTCTACTGGAACAATACATAAAACTTATTTCTGATAATTAGAAAATCATTAGTTAAATTGCTAATATGCAATAAGTATTTTACCACATTCCCTTTAACAGATCCATAATTGTTGAATTTTCTACATTGTAAAATTAATATGAATAAACACTAAGTGTTATGGTATATTTTAAAAAATCCTTTCCCCTTTTAATTTACACTTTATCTATTGCATTTAAACATTAAAATAAATATAAATTTTCAAAAGATAATTTTTTAAAAATTGCATACTTAAACAAAATTTGTTTTAATTTTTTAAATTTCTATCTAATATTAATATTTTTTGTTTAAAATTATTTTATACATGACTGAAATATATTACAAGAGACTGTGTGCATTAACTTTTAAATATATATTTTTAATTTTATATGCAGGGTATCTGCCAAAATAAAATTTTTCAAATCCATGACTTTCCCTGATTTAGCGGATCATTTTCCATGACTTTAAAAAGCTTTCGTTAAAGTATATATATGAATAAAAATTCTGATGTACATACAAATAAAATATATGCTTTTAGAGAAATTACAAGAATTTTATCATAAAAAAACTATAAACTTACTTTATAAGTGTTAATAAATTCATATACATTAAAATAAATTGTTGTATCTATATACATAAGTTCAATCATATAGCAATTTTTCAATCAAAATGTTTCCAATTTGAATTTAGGGTACTTTGGTATTATCCGGGTGCCCATGAATAATAGCCAAATACAACCCTATAATGTTTATATACAATATCCCAAGAGATAAACTTATATTTTATGCAAAAATCTTAACTAATTTTTATTAAAAAATAATTATTATATTAATAAAATTTTAATCTACAATTTAATAAAAAAACCAGAATAATATACATTTACCCACCCATTAAGCTTTCTTGCTTTGAGTTTCCTTGGTGAACAAATTTTAATTGGCAATATGGTCAATAGGATAATACATAAATACCAAATTTAGAAACTTCAGCCAAATGACAAGTAAAAATAGAATTAAACAATTCAATGCATTTTATTTAATCGGTAGTTTAGCGGATCAATGACTTTCCATGACAAAATTAATGCATTGTATAAATCCATGATTTCCCAGGTGCGCGGAAACCATGTGTGTGTGTGTGTGTATATATATATATATATATAATTTTATATGTTTATTATGCAATTATTATAAATAAATATTAATAATTTTTTGTTAATATTTAAGTTTTTAGTTTTTAAAACTAGTGAAATGTCAAGAAAGGACTCATGTAAGAAGAAAATGTCTAGGGCCTCAAAATGGTTTAATTCAGCCGCAGTAATAGATGGAAAAAAACACATACAAAACAGATTTATTAAGAAGTTCATGTGGAATCCACTTTTACGTTTTTTGCATTAATATTTATTGTGTATAAAATAAAAATAGGACATTCAAAGATATGTAGAGTATGTATGTATAAATATTACATCCAAGCACATACATCATTTTGAAAATGACGGTAATAAAAATATATCAAATCGTTTGTGAATTCTTAAGCTATTTCTTTAAATATAATTTATTTTTCAATGTAAGAAGTTGAATAAATAAGATTACCATGGAAGAAGCAATTATTAGTATAAGCTGGCAGGTAGAGTATGATTTGAAAATTTTTTAAAATAAAAGTCACAATTTTTTTTATTGGCATAAACAGTCATCTCCCTTTAGAGTGTCAATCTATGTGTAACAAAAAATTCTTAGTTACATCTTAAGAAACACATATAAATCATTAACTATGCTTGGAAACATGAATACCTCAATTATGCTGCAAAGACAAAAAGTGACTTAAAGTGAAATATAGTCTGAACACAATTTCTTAAATAGTAATAATTTTTTAACAAGGTTTCAAATATATTATTTTGCTAACAATAATGAGCAAACAGAAATTAAACTAAGAATAATAAAACGATGTAGATATTTATGAATATGTCCCACCTTTATTTAACTAAATCCCAAATTTCAGCATGCTACAGAATTAACTTTTACAGTATAATTATTACATTAAAAAAAGATGTATGATTTTAATAAAGAAGCATATCTTTGTAATTAAGAAATTTTAGTGAAACATTTCAACTAAATAAGTATTGCATGCACCCATATCAAAACATCAGCATGAAAAAAGGCTAAAGTCAATAATTTAAACTGATCACTATGCAGTGAAATGAGCACTTTAAACTGCTTGGCACACTTGAAATAAATTTTATACTTGATGAGGAGACATTCTAGAGACAGATGACTATTTGACAACAGCACTTGGAGAAAGATGACTAAATTTTAAAAAGAAAAACAATCCTGTCTTGATCATTATAAAAGAGTAAACTAATGCAACCAAGAATAAAAGAAAAGAAACTGATAAAAGAAACTGCTTTTCATCTTAACCACAATTTTAATCTCAAGGCATCAACTCCATTGAGGTAATAGCGAAACAAACGCTTGTCACGCACAAAGCCCAGATTCTCATAAAGTCTTAAAGCTGGCTTGTTAGTGATTTCTGTTTCTAAGACAACCTAAAATAAATAAACATAAATAAATGATAAATGAAATACATGTACACATTAATAAATGCAATAAGTTGTTCATTAGATGCAAGTATCATCCAAAAAGTAAGATTCCCTAGGCATGTAAAAAGAAACAAATATTGCCTGGAAAGATATATTGCAAAATATACAGCAATATTTCATCTAATTCTCAACATAATAACCATCACAACTGTAACATCTGTCATATAGTATGAGGCACATCCAGAAAGTAAGTTTCCCTATTTAAAAGAAAAAAAGAACTCAACACTTTCATGGACATATTTATTGGAAACAAGCACAGCAATGTTTCAGCTATTTTTCAACATAGCCACCACCAGAATTGAGACACTTGTCATATTGTGGGATCAACTTTTGTATACCTCTCTGCAGCCTGTGCATCGAACCAACCTTCCTGTCCCAGAACACTGTACACATCCCTTTATGTACAGACAGCATCTGTTTGAATTTGGTCATGACCACAGATCCACTACGATGCCAATGCATTGACTGCTGCTTGGTTTCTGGGGTAAAGTGAGAAATCCAAGTCTCATTGCCCGTGACGATCCTGTCAAGGAACTTGTCACTGTCGTTGTGATACTGTAGCAGAAATATCAGTGCTGCTCCTAAGCGTTGAATTTTGTGTTCAGGTGTCTGTTTCGGCTTATAGACCTGACAATGAATTTCAACTGGCACAATACTTTGTGCATTCAAGATCACCGACCAAACCTTGCAAGCGGCGGGAGAAGGAATTAGAGCTTCCATTTCAGACCACTGCTACCCCGCTACGGGCACAAATCGAGACTTGTCCAGCTGGCATATGATTAATAAGTCATAGATCTGTTACGCACACGCAATTGAAATGGCAATTACATTTACTTTAAAGGGGAAAACATCCAGAAACTTACTTTCTGGATGTGCCTCATATTATACGTTTTTGTAGTCTGGTGTCATAGAAATCTGCTACCCGGGAATGGAGCCAGCATGTCAAAATTGTCTGCAGGTCTTCGCATCTGGTGATTGAACAGGAATTTCTTCAAGTTCAAGATCAGGTTGAAGTTTTGAGGAGTAAGATTGGGACAGTAGGAGGGAAGGTCATCATTAATAACAAATTGCTGCTAGCTGGACATGTTACATACCTTTACAAAATTCCTGAGACTAAACACAAACCATTTGCTTACTCATCACATCCAGTCCATAGACTAAACACGATGATGGATTTTGATTAGCAATACTTTAGTGTTCAAATACTGTTGATGGGAGGAGAAACAAATGCATTACAACATTATTAAGTGAGTGACTGGAAATTTACATCTGCTGCATACAATACTATCACTCACAATCTACTAAGCTTGAGTATCTGCATTTCATGCCTTTTGCAACAATATATTTTGGCAATGTGGGAAATTTACTTTCTGGATGACCCATGCATAAAAGTAATTTAACATACTAACTCCACCTATAATAAAATGAATTCCAGATATAAGCATATTAGGGCAATTAAATAAACCATTTAAGGCCACTTTAACCAATATTAAAATACTTTTTTAATTATGATTGATTTGAGAAAATAAATTTATTTAAATTATCAGATTAAGGTAATTTGATTTGAACTTCTCTTTTTGTGGGAAATATACTCACCATCACACACTGTGTACTATTAAACGATAGGAACTTTTATGCTTTGTTTTTTTTTAAATGTTATACGACATATTTATTAAAAGCATATTTTGGAAATACTTTAAGTTAAAAAGGAATTTATGTCAAATAAATAAAAAGGAATAAAATGAACTAAGGGTTACACATGCAGTAGAAATTAGCCTCCTAATGTTGTTGTCCCTTCTTTATCAAAAATTAACGTTAATTGTTAGAACCATATTATAATGTTAAGACATTTATTGTTATAATGTTATGACATATCTATTTAGAAGAAGTAAAATGGCTTATCATAGATTTAAAATAGTGACTTTGGTGGTAAGTATATTTGCCACTGCCTTAGAAAAGATGAAATAGGTTTGAGTTGTAATACTGACATGGCTGATATACTGAGAAATCAATATACATACTGAAATAATACAAATAAATAAACACCATTTGAAATTACTTAGGCCATGTTGGGTTTGGTTTGGAGTGCTACAGTTTACTTTTTGTAACATGAGTGCTAATGAGACCGGGACCTACAGCTTAAAGCCAATTCCGAATGGCTACAAACATCCATGCCACAGTGGGATTCCAACCCATGAACTCCAGTACCAAAGGCCACCACCCTAACCAATCAGCCATCATTTGGCTAGGCCATGTTGGCATTGTGACAGATGAGATATTAGGGTACACAAATATTAATTTAGCAATTTACTTAATTTTTTAAAATATATCATCAGATAGAGATAAATTCAAATATGAAATTGAATATTACCTTCCAAATTGGGAAAAAAAAAAGAGATTGTTTATTGCAAAGTAGCAACTTTATGACTTTATAACTGAATGCACATTTTTAAATATAAATGGTTTCTTTACTATAATATATAAATACAAATGATATTGCAACTTAGAGCTGAAGCATAGATTATGTGATCATTTATATCAATGGGTTTTTATCCAGACTAAAAATTACAATGAGTGATGTTAGGGAATACATGTGCATTAAACTTCTAAGTCTAAGAGTAAACAAAGCATATCGAAAAACCTTCCAATCCAATATAGACATCAAACACAATTTTATTAAAAGATATCAAAAGAAGCAACAAACCTCATCAGCACTATCTTCTACCATGGCATCAATAGCTTTTAACACCAGATTTGAACCTGAAAATAAATAAATAAAAATGATAAAAAAAATTTATTCAACAACACAAATTAAAATATGGTAACACCTTAAATAATTATAAAATGATTACAAGATAGATGGGAGAAAATACACAGAATAAAAACCCACCAGAGTATAATTATCAATAATATCAACTTCTTCCAACCAAAACATTTTATCACCAATCTTAGAATTTGGTTTCTTTCATAAAAATGGAATTTATGTCATTCATATTATGGGAATTTTGTCAGAATTTATATTACATGTTAATGATGGCCAAATGTGGCTCTCAGATACATATAGCTTTTTCTGACCTTCATTGAAAATAATTAGGTATTCTCAGTGCTGTAGATACTTATAATTAAAACCTAGAAAATAGTTAAAATTTCTAAATTTACAGAGAAAGGTGGTAGAAACTGAATCTGAATTTTGGGTACAACAAACACATTACTGTGAATCTTATACTCTAAAATAAAATTTTTGAATTTGAAATAGCCACTGTTCGCAATTTATCATTTCACAAAAGTATCATAAACAGCATTATAAAATTTTACACCAAATTTGAAAGTTCTGGCTAAAGTCAAGATGCTATTTTTTTTTATTTTAACATTTGTTACATACATTTTGTACTTCCTCATAATTATATTTCCTTGCATATGTATACTTTACACAGACTTGTGTAGAATCTCTTAACATATTAACCCTTTCATTATCATAATAGCCTTCATAGCAGAGACCTCTGCCTCCCATAATAGTAGAAGCTATCTCAAAAAATTTCTTCCTTCCAAGTGACATGACTGTTAAATGTGAACAGAGGATTCAATGCAAACATCCAATGTTAGCAGGTATTTTACGCTGAGGTTTTTACAACACATTGACAAACACTACTTGTTGCTGGATAACATGAAACCTTTCATTACTATTTCATTTGATTCTGAACTTGCTTACTTAAATTGACAGGTTAAAAAAAAAAAGATTGGGGAAAGAAAATATACAAACTTTGGGCTATTGGGCTGGGAACCTAAGAACAATTGAAATTGTATAGGTCTTAAAGAGTTAATTAAATTAACTTATGTGTTTAATATCATGTAAAAGTGGTGTGACTGACTATAATCTGGGAAAAATTACAATATGGTTGTTATTGACATCATGAGTATTCACTCTTGTTTTATGTTTTAACATAATCTATCTGTATTCTGTGTTTCTCTGTCTATGCAAGAGCAAAACCAAGGTCAAGGTAATTGGGTTTAACAGAGTAAAAAGTGGTTAACGTGAAGTAGAAAGTCTTCATTAACCTCCGAACATAAAACAGACCAAAATATCAAATTAGGCCTCTAGGCAAAAAGTAATCCAAACAAAAATTGAATACACTCCAGCTCACAAAAAAGCGAGGAGGTGAGAACGTTCTGAAAAATTCCAGGAACGTGTAATACCCCCTCCTTTGTTCATTCCCCATTTCCCAAGGTGGAAGAGGTAAAATTCTCGGAAATTCAAAGAAAAGCGAAGGGAAAGGGGTTCCTGAATACGTTGTGAATATTCCTTTATCAGTTAAAATGAGGTTCAGAAACTGATAACATTAACAGATGTAACCATCACATAAAGCGATAATTTTAACATACAAATGAATAGAGAAAATCGGGACCAAGTGATTTTCGATAACAATAAGTGATTGATAACATTAACCATCATCACATTAAGCAGAGTCCACTGTAATTAGGCATTTTCAGTGCTGTAGATAAATATAAATTTATATATATATATATATATTAAAAAAAAAAAAAAAAAAAATTCTAAATTTACAAAGAAAGGTGCTAGAAAATGAATCTCAATTTTGGGTACAACAAACACATTACTGTGAATCTTATACTCTAAAATAAAGTTTTTGAATTTGAAATAGCCACTGTTCGCAATTCATCATTTCACAAAAGTATCATAAACAGCTTTAACAAATTTTACACCAAATTTGAAAGTTCTGGCTAAAGTCAAGATGCTATTTTTTTTATTATTTTTTTTTTTTTGTTTTAAAATTTGTTACAAACTTTTTGTACTTTCTCATAATTATATTTCCTTGCATATGTATACTTTACACAGACTTGTGTAGAATACTTAACATATTAACCCTTTCATTATCATAATAGCCTTCATAGCAGAGACCTCTGCGTCCCATAATAGTAGAAGCTATCTCAAAATGTTTCTTCCTTCCAAGTGACATGACTGTTAATTGTGAACAGAGGATTCAATATAAACATCCAATGTTAGCAGGTATTTTACGCTGAGGTTTTTACAACACATTGAGAAACACTACTTGTTTCTGGATAACATGAAACCTTTCATTACTATTTCATGTGATTCTGAACTTGCTTACTTAAATTGACAGGTTTTAAAAAAAAGATTGGGGAAAGAAAATATACAAACTTTGGGCTATTGGGCTGGGAACCTAAGAACAATTGAAATTGTATAGGTCTTAAAGAGTTAATTAAATTAACTTATGTGTTTAATATCATGTAAAAGTGGTGTGACTGACTATAATCTGGGAAAAATTAGAATATGTTTGTTATTGACATCATGAGTATTCACTCTTGTTTTATGTTTTAACATAATCTATCTGTGTATCTGTTTATGCAACAGCAAAGCCAAGGTCAAGGTCAAAATAATTGGGTTTAACGGAGTAAAAAGTGGTTAACGTGAAGTGGAAAGTCTTCACTTTAACCTCCGAACATAAAACAGATCAAAATATCAAATTAGGCCTCTAGGCAAAAAGTAATCCAAACAAAAATTGAATACACTCCAGCTCACAAAAAAGCGAGGAGGTGAGAACGTTCTCATAAAAAAAATTATGAGTAACCAACACATTGTCTAATTAGGGAATAATTAGACTAGAACCTTGACTATGACCATTAGGTATGGTTAACAGCAATGCACAGCATTCAATACAAAGTGAAGCTCAGAAAATACATAAATACACAAAAAAGTTAAAGGGACTATAACAAATGCAACTTGGTACAGTAAATATTAAAAAAAAGTAAGCAAAAAGTGATGACACTAACAAAAATGTATTGGCACATATGAATGGTTTACTCAAGTAAGAATTAATGAGAATGGAAAATTTATTATGGAAGAACTGAGGTGTTATGACACATATTGGAGATCAACCAAATTTTAAGGTTAAATTATTACTACTATTTAAACTAATAATGATTAACATAATTGTTGACTTTTTGATAATATAAATTCAGAAATAGTAAAAAGGCTTTGCACCAAAACTGATTGCTGTTGAAAGGGAGGAAAAATTATATATCACTTGTATAAAGCTACAACAATTACATTCTAGTGTTTCCCTCAGATCAAAAAAGGACAAGGTGCTCCTGGGTATGAAGGTACTCTACTGAAACAACTGACATTTTTTAATGGAAAAGATTTTTTAAAAAAAGTTTCTCGATTACTATAGGTTAAAAAATTTTAACTATTATTTTGTGATTGTTTGAAGTTCATTTTATTTTATTAAATATGTATTAAATTTTTAAAATTATCTTTTACTTAATGCATATTTAATAAAATTAAATAATTAAAACTGGCTTTTAAGTCATGCAAAGTTCATGCACATCAGAAAGGGATAGGATAATTTAAAGGGGGCAAAAAAAGGGAGAGGGGTAGGGTGCATTGAAAGCCAAAAAAAAGAGGGGGGGGGGCATGGCGTGTTGAAGGCCGAAAAAAAAAGGGGGCAGGGCACAGCACCCTCCTGAAAATGGCTAGAGGAAACACTAAGTTTTTCAATTTATGGACAAGTAAATCTTTATTTGATAAAAGTCATTACTGATACTAATATTAATAGATGTTTTCATTTAGACAGATATTTTCATTAATTTATATCAATACAGGGAAATTAACAATTTTATATTATGAATATATTATATAGATAAAATTATAATACATTCTTTGAGGGACTTTATTATTTACAGCTTATTTAAAAAGGGAGAAAAACTTTTTTTCATTTAAGATTTGGCAGCAGTAGGCATCACATATTTTGTGAGTACATCTGCTAATAAAAAATCATCTAACTTGTTAATTACAAGGCTTTGAAATGCAAATTATTTTATTTAAAATATTACATACCTGTTAAAATAATTCACTGTCTATAGAGGTTCAAATATAATTTATTAAATGCATATATATATATATATATATATATATATATATATATATATATATATATATATAATTTGAACTGAATTTGAAAAATAAAAATTTAAAAAAAGTAAAGTATATGATACTAATAGCTTGTAATTAGATTATATAATTTTTTTAGTAAGAAATTTTCTTGAAAGCTTAATCTATGCAGCTTTTTAACATGAATATTGAATTTCTATACTGATACAAAATTTTAAAAATATAAATTTTTAACACAAATTATAGAACAAGGAATTAAATACAGATACTTATATGACTAAAAGTCAAGTAACAAAAGCTAATATGAAATGCCAACATGAAGAAATTGAAAGAGAATGAAATCAATTATATAACATTCAGAAAAATCAAAATATATTTGAATTACTCTAGTAATGCAAATTTAATAATTACAAGAAAATTTTTATCCTATGAAATGTTTTATCTTTCACCAAAAATATAGGGAATATAACTTAATAATATACATTATAAATAGCCTGGCAGAAGAACATAAATTTTAGAGATATGAAATATTAATGGCACAAAGCACTAATAAGTAACCCTCCAAAACACCAATATTCTTAAAACTAATTTAGCATTTAGTGCTGCATTATACTAAAACATATTGAACAGCAGGTACATTAGAAAGATCGTATGAAAAAAACTTAAAAGGTATTAAAAAATTTACAGTTGGTGAATAAAAACTCAGCAAGTTTGATAAACATACATTTAAAAAAGGAACAAACATACCAATTTTCCTTTTTCGATATTTCTCATCCACAGCTAACATGGCAATATAGCCTCTGCGACTGTGCTTTTTATGAACATCCAGCTTACAAACAATAGCCCCAACACAGCGATGGCCATCAAGAGCCTAAATTAAAGTAAAAGTTTAAGTAACATAATAACATTGGCACTACACTGATATGCTTATCATTTTTTTTTATTACAATATAATTTAAGCCTTTCAAGATAACCATCACATATATATGCTATTTAAAAAAATCAATGCTTGTTAAGTCTTTTTTTATATTTTCTGATTTTTGTAAAATTAAAGAGAAAAACATTATTTTTAATAATTATTTTATTAATTGCTTTTCAAGTAATTATTTTTGTTAGCATTTTTAATAAACCAGGTGTATGTACAGGGTGTCTAATACTATAAGTAATTTCTTGACATTTTAGGGCCATTTTTGAACATTTTCCCAACATTCTAATATTAAATATATAATATTTGTAAGGAAAAAAAAAAAAAAAAAAAAGCACTTTTCCTTGGTTAAGATATAAAAAAATTCAAAATATCCAAAGTTTAAAAGAAAATTATACTTAAAAAATATTCCTATGATGCCTCTCCTTGCTAAAAATACTATTAGGCTTTCAAACAGCATCTTGTTTTTGAGAAATACTTGCTCATAATTTTGTAAAACTGAAATTAGTATTAATTTCATTCTTTCCAGCAATCCTGCTTCATGAATTTTTAAAATAAGGTTCTGTTTTTGTGAAACTATACAAATATGAAATTAATACTCTATTTCATTTTAGAGAAAGTTTTATTAAAAAAAGAACTATAAACATATTTATGTATTTATAAATATATAAAACATTATGAATTGCATTAAATGATTATGCTCTCCTTAATCTCTTATTTTAGGATTCCAATATTTTAGAGTTGATTCATTTGCTATATGAAAGGTTAATTTTTAAGATAATATAGATTTAAGAAAAATCCATTTTTCACAAGAAAATTGGGGTGAGACCATTTTTATAATAAAATATTTTTTCTCAGCTAATGGATGCACATTTTGTCTAAATTTTGACCCCTGATACATAAAAAAAATGAACATACATTAAAAAAATGAGAGCAGTAAATTACCAATACACATCTTCTTTTATGCACTCTTAAGTATTTGTTTCTTTTAATAATTAAGAGTTTGACTTGTTTTTAGCCAAAAATATATTTACACAAAGTAAAATACATAAAAACTTTATATAGTAGTAATCTCCTTGAGAAGTAGATACCCTGCTGTTAACAGCTATCATAGACTCATATATGATACATGCATCCAGAAAGGGTTAGGGGAGAAAAATGAGTAGATTACAATCATATATTCAACTTTTAACTTTTGGTAAGCATTGTCATACTTTTTTTTCCAATAATTTTTAACACTTCTAATGCTTATTATGGAAAATCTCAATAACAACTCAATGTAAATCATTGCTTAATATTTTACTTATGTACTGATAAATTATTTACAACTTTAAGGGAATACTTTAAGGAATACTTAAACAGTACTTTTTGGAAATTTTACAAAAATGGTTTGTGAAACACTTAAATTAAATTTTAAAAATGAAAAAAAATACCACAAGAGCACAGGCAAAATGGATAAATCTCCAGAGCATGGCCAAAACGGACAAAGACTTGAAATAGACGAAAGAAAATCCAAATTCAGCGGTCTTAAAATATTGTTAGTTATAGGAACCAATAAGGGTTGGATATTCAAATCATGTGTCATTTCCCCCAATATCCTAAAATAAAGGCGCTGATTGACACCCCTACCTTTTTTAGGGGTTGGTGAAAGAGTCTGAAAAGAAGAGCAAGGTTTGCTAGAAAATAAGGTTCTAGAATTTGGCGATATCTCCGATGCTTGGTGTGCCCACTAAACTGGGTTTGCCCCCACCCCCTAAACTTGGAAATGGCCATTTACATTTCAGCTACATCTTATAAATGTAGTTATAAAATGCATTGCAATACAGAATAAAGATTAAATGAAATTTAACTTTTAAGTAACTGGTAAAATTTTTAATTATTCTTAATAAAAATATTTTTTTAATAATAAAAATGCAGTTCAAGAGCTGAAATCGAGGGTATAAGTTAGGAAACTGATTTATAGCTTTATAGTGCTATTAAAAAATAGTGAGTAACATTGTAAACAAAGATGCATACTCTTTTACAGTACAACATAGTTGTACAGAAATTGGATTTTAATAGAGTATATTGTTATCCAAATAGAAAAGCATAAATGAAGAGAAGCTATTCATATAACATACAATATGAATTCTCATATCATAAGGAAAGACTTATTACCATATATTATACTATAATTTAAATTTCAAATGTTTCAACACATTCTTTACAAATATGTAACAACATTAATGATGGTATGTAATTAAAATTCAGCACAACAAACTTAAATGTGGAGCATTATATGTATAAATTATTAATCAACAAGAACTTATTAAATGTTTAGTGGTTGATTACGTAATATATTCAGTAGCATATAATTTTTTCATTTGGAATGATTATTTTTTTAGATATATAAATTGAAATGATCATAATATAGTTAACTTGTAAACTTTAACTCTTGCCAATTAAAATTTAATAATTTTAAAGAGCATTTAATTTATTAGTGGCAAAACACTTAAGGCTAGTTAAAAAATAAAATCCGAAACAAATGAAAAATCTAAATACAGGAGAAAAAACTGTAACATATGCAATACATCTAATACTTAATTCATAAAAAAATTTGGCAAAATCCATAATACATTAAGGATTTTGTTTCATACACATATGCAGAAAATGTATGAAAATATGAAATCTTACTTCAAGTTACTCATTTCTAATTTCTACAAAAAATTAGATAAATATGATTTATCATTTTTTTTTGAGAATTATGTAAACATTGTAATAGTAAAATCAAGATTTAGAAAATTTTATATTTAAATACAGGCATTAATTGTACAAAAAAAAGTTCTGCACTATTTGATGATAATAGGTCATACTAATAGGTTGAAAACTTTATTGTATTGAAAAAAAAAAAAAAACTTTTCCAATAAGTTGTTAGTGAATTAATAAGCCATTCAAAATAATTAAAAAAATAGCTGAGATTATTATATTTGATAAATTACTGCAACTGTATACATACAGATTTTAATGAAAAGATCAGTAATTGTAAAATGCCAAGGAAATTTTTTTTTTTTACTATTCTACATAAGGTCTGTAAAAAGAGGTTTGTTAATTTTTTTACAAAATATTTAGGAAGAACAAAGTGAGTGATACAAAGGCCTTAAAATATATTACTTAAGCATAAAATTAATTTAAATGGCCAATGAATGAAAACATCAATATAATGCATAATATGAAGAGAGTTATGTTGACTACAATAATATAAAGTTAATTTTCATAGTCAAACAATTCAATACATACCAAAAAGCATAATTTAGGCCAATTGTGAATAAAATATCTATACGTATATATTGAATAAGGTTCAGATAAATCTTTTTGGATCAACCTCATAATATCGGGCATTTGACTTTCAGAATCGTAACCTAAATAAGATATGTCCACTTCATTCCGATCAGAAGATTCAGCCGAAACTTTTGAAACATGTTCACAGTTTGTCAGTTCATTTTCATGAACTACGAGGTCGCAACAGACTGTATTTTCAAGTGACGATTTTTCTATTGGTAATAAATTCTCCGCAGAATTAACAGGCTGAGAATCATTTTCATTTGATTCGGTCCTAATTTCATCTGATTTTATTGAATGATCTGCGCACGTCCGATTATTAAGTTGATCTAAATGAGCATTAATTAACTCATAATTATGACATTTCTTAATTCCATTAACAGAAATATGGACACATTTCATATCATCATCTAGAAGTTTATTACATCCATTTATTAATCCACAATTGTCATTACTTTGGCCAATACGTAACTTTTCACTTAATTCTTCTGCTATATCAGAAGATTCAGATGAACGTTTACTCTCAAACTCTTCATTAAAATGAGTCACTTGAGTATCACTTTCAGATGAAGTTGGGACATACAATGATTTAACACTTTCACCATTCATTTCAGTTTCTACAACACTGGTATCATTAAGCCTAACTGATACATTCCTTATGCTAATATCCACAGGAGAATGTTCTTCCATTATCCCCTATCCGGTATAAATATGGCTATAAAAAATGTTCAATGAACTACATTACTAATAATTTTCTGCTAAGAAAAACAAACAAATTTTTATGTATCAATAATACAACACAGCCTTCCTTATTTTTCCTTTGATAACAAGGGCGACAATTGATGCCAGTTCCATGTTATTAAAAGTATCGGAAATAAATTTAAGATATTTACTAGTCTGATAGCTCTTTCCTATTACGTTTAAAATTAAGAAATATATTTACTTATAGGCAGAATTTTAAGCTATTTTATTTTGAACTTTTACAGCGTAAAATGTAAATACAAATTTAATATCCGTAACTGTTAGCATTAACTGTGGCATTATCAATATCAAACTGAATCTCAATGACGGCTCTTGGTTAAAAGGACTATAAACTTGTAGTTTCTGGTTATCTTAATATCTGCGCTTCAGGAAAGAGATGAATTATTTGAAACCAACAATCGCTTGAAATTAAAACTTTTTACCTGTTGAGAAATAAAGCATTGAATTTCTCTCTTTTTTTCTATCAATGATGAAGACACTGATAAACCTCTTTCTTCTGTATTATTTATTTTGTTTTGTGGATAGCTTACATTTGAAAGGCGATTTTAATACTGGAGAGTTTTTCAAATTTCTTGCAAAATTTGGATTTCAGAAAACCGATAATCATGATCATATAAATACTCTAGGTTTTATTTATGGTAACATTACATCTCCGGCATTTGACGCCACGAAACATAAAGCTACATTTGTAGTCGTTGACAGACAGTACTTTTTAGATTATTATAAGGAGAGACTTAAAGATGGGTCAAATCGTGATAAAGTATGCAATGCCATGTTTGAAAAAATCGATACTGTTGCATTTAATCGGGATTGCAAAGAAAATGGAACAGAAGATTTTTTAAGGAGTGTTCCATGTCCCGTAGGCAAATTATGTGAGGATGAAGATACACCCCGTCGTGTTGTAGATGGGCATCAGTTTACTTATGCTGTGCAGGATAACAATCAAGCAAGGTATGATTGGTTGAATTCTGAATTACCCTGTAGCACATAATGATCATTTCCAAAATATGTTAAAAGCAGACTTCTGTTCAGATCTGGTATAAAAAGATTTTGTTCACATTCTGCAGATTAGGAAAGTATTTTTTTTTTTTTAGCTGATAACTTATTTTGTATTATTATTAGATCTGATTGACAGCAGTTTGATCATAAAGAACAGCCATATTTCAAGTATTTTTTTCATTTCATATTGAAAAAGGGTACATTATTACTATTTTTTTTTTTGGAAGAGCAAGCTGTACTATCTAATAGTTTTGCATAAATCTTATAAAAATTTAAAATGGATTCAGCACAGTTTTTCCCAACCATTTTAGGACCACAGTACCCTTTACAACAAATTTGCGACCACAAACTTATTTTACTTGCCCCACTTGCTATTAATGAAGATAGCAGATTGTTTTCTAGCTCAAGCCTAAAACTCATAATCTTCTGGTCATAAGATTGATACCTTTATTGACTAAGCCACCATGGCTCATAAAAAACTTGTGATGAACATATTAAAAACACTACCCACTTATTCTCTTTGGCTATTATTATGCAGCATGCATTTTAATATAATATTGAAAATTGTAGGGCTTAATTTTTGTACGAGATTCTGTAGGTTCAAATACTAGAGCTGTTTGTATGTTTATATTCGAAACCAGCCTTAAACAGTAACTCTCTGTCTAATCACTCCTAGACATATTCGACAAATCAATTCTAGACATATACAGTGAAACTTCTTTGAGTGGCCACCCTTTTAAATGGCCAATTTTTCATGCCACTGATTTTTCGACTCGTAGACCTAATGGTGAAATAACCTATATCAGCTGCCACCTAACCCCCTCTAAACGGCCATCGAGTGGGATTGCCTATTTTATTTTTTGGGAAATTCTACTCACTCAATGCTTTAATTTTGAATGGAAAAACTCAAGGTCAGGTTTATGATCAGATATAAGACAAAGGAATAACTTGAGAATTCCATTCCCGTGGTCCCCCCCCCCTTTCTACGAAAGATTAAATCTGTTATCTCTTTTGCATTCTCCCCACACCCTTCAGATAGGGAATCCCTATTGCACTATCCATAGAAATTGAGGGAGGAAGTGGACGATCAGGCGTTGCAGGTATCTGAGGGCATTTGTTTGGAATTCCAATAGGTACAGTAAAGGAAGAATTGCACCTCTGTCAGCAAAAATGTCACCCACGCCAGTTTCATTTCATTAGTTTGTCAGTGATCTGAGTTGGAACTACATCAAAACGTGTTTTTCTAAAACATTGTTTGAATAACATTGCTAAGTTTAACATTACAAAGTAAGCTATTTAAACATTGCTAAGTTTTGCTTGAATTTGAAAAACGTAAATTGGCAAGAAAGTTAGTTGAATTATCTAACTGCGGAAGAGCACAAATCAACGAAGTCATTAAAGAAAGAAATTTGATTTTGAAGGAATACGAAGACTTCAATTTTCTGCTTTAAAATAAAAAATGAACTTAAAAAATGGTTGTTATACAGAAAAGTAAACACTTAAAACACATAATTGTAGCCTTTTTAAAAAAAGTGTAACAGGGCAAGAAATAAAGTACTATTTTCTCTTTAGATAAATTTTCAGTTTCATTTTAAATAAGGAATATATATCAGATTTGTTTATATTACGCATTATAGCAATTATAATAAAACCCTTCAGAGCAGCCAAATATTCTTGGAATGGTGGTGTGGCAGCTCAGAGAGGTTTCACTGTATTAATTTTGAATTATGTCATTGAGTTAGTTTTTTAATAAAATATTTAACCTCTAAAGCCTTTTGTTTCTGTCTTTTTATAAGGTTTTGGTACATTAGTCTTGTAGCATGTTACCGAGAAGGAACTGCAAATAACTGCACTTGGAAACATTCTTCTCAGGATCATCTGAACATTCAGTATGACATATGGCTTGCCAACGGAAACCCATTTGGTCCTCGTATAAATCCATTTGAATTTCAGTTGTCTTTTGATCAACAAGTATGTTTGTTTAATTAATGTTCTCTAATACAATGTCATTTGTCTATTATTAGTTAGTATACTATACTATGTTACTGAATGAAACTTCACCCATTTAATTTATATAAGATGTTAGATTTAATTTATAAGAATATTCATATTTTGTATAAAATTATTTAAAAAAATAAAACATAAAAAAATTATATTCTGAATAATGTGTTATTTTGCATAACTAAAATTTTAGTTAACTAACATTAAATTAGTCTTTAAAAATTAATGACATTAAAAATGTATATATATATATATATATATATATATATATATATATATATATATATATATACATATGTAATGATTTAAAAAAAAATAGTGTGATAATTTATTATACCTTTAACTTAATTTTCCATCCTAATTCGGTGTGGAAATGTATTTAGAGTCAAGGACAAATAATACATGGGAAGCTAACTTGGCCTGCGAACTCACATGTGTAAGTCACATAAAGGTTTTTAGGTCAGATCATAGAATTTTTTTAGAAGTTATATATTAGAGCCCTTAAAGCTGTGAGGACCCTTCCTTTTCGTGTATATTTGCATCTCAAACGCAATATGCATAGCATGTCTGGTAATGAAAATAGCTATCTTTTGTTGTCTGGTGAATAAAAGTAATTTCATCATGACAATCCAAATGTAATCACTGTTTTGCCTTGGAAATTTTTTAATCTTAACATATTTGTATATGAATATAGTAGGATATTTATATATGCATATAAAATTAAATTGGTCTTTGTTATATTTTAAAAATTTATGTGCAAGATTTATGGTTACAATCTATTTACATTTTTAAATATAAATTGCTAGTCATTTTGTTAAATGTGTTTTTAATTTTTATGATGTATTTTACAGGGGACAGTTGAGATGTATCTTGGCTTACTGGCTCTTTATTTGATTTTGGTACCACTGCAGTTGTATGCAGCTATTCACCAACATCACCACATCACACGACTATTCACAACCTCATTAGCATTACAGCTAAGTTTTGTGCTATGCAGTGTTGTTCACATGGTGAAGTTTGCTATTGATGGAGAAGGGTTTGAAATTCTTAATATAGTTGGCGATGTTATGCATCTGTTAGCACAGGTACTTTTTCTCATTTTATAATTAAAGTTGATTTTAAATAGTGCTCATGGTAAATTTCAATTAGATATTATTTACAGTAATACTTTGACATATTAGTGTAACTTGTTCAAAGACTGTCATTTTGGGAGATGTACTGATACCATAGTTCCTGGACCTAGAATTTTCAAGAGCCCTGTGAAGCCATTTTTCAAAAATTTATAACTTAAAAAATATTTTTTAAAATAATATTTGTCATCTCTTATGCTTTCAGTCCTCTTATGAAAGTATTTCCATCCAGTCTGTCTTGCGAAAAGCATTTTTTGAAAATGACAGAATTTGTACTATGAGCATAAGAAAGTATGTTAAATATACAATCAAAATTTATACATATTGATTTTTTCTTTAAAATTTACAGTTCATATTCTTTGTGTCTTCTAAAGGCTAAAAATAATTACATTTCTTAATTTTAAGGGGAAAAAATAACATAAAAGACATGTTTAATAAATAAAATTGCTAGTCATTTTGTTACATGAATTTTAATCATTTTTAAAAGCTGTGTATAAAAAGTTTGAGATTATTGGCTTACTGCTTTTTTTTTTTGTACCACTTGGTTGTATGCAGCTATTCACCAAGACAAAAAAAAAAATAAATAAATTACTGCTAAAGTGGTATTCTTTCCCTTTTTCACCTTCTTGCCCTAATGCTTCCCAAGTTATGACATTGTTTTGTCATTTTTCCATTGACTACTGCTACTGATAACCTGCTCCTTCTTAAAATTAGAAGAGAAAGTACAGTTCTAGTTCTGCTGTGTATACTTATAAATGGTTGATATAAAAAAAATATATTGGTAAAGATTAAATGTTGTAATACCAGAGGTGGGGAGCATTTTTACAACTGGAATGTACATTTAAACTAGGCAGTAATAAAGAAGACTGCATCAATTGATATAAATGCTATTTTTGAAATTATTAGTTTTTGTATAATTTTAACAATTTACTGTGATTTATGGAAATAATGAAAGACAACATTAAATCATTTATTTATTATTAAATATAAAAAGATACACTGTTAAATATTGTACTCACTTAACACATTAAAGGCGGAAGTCATACTACTACAATTTATCTCAACTTTACCTTAAAGGCGGGAGTCGTAGTAATACGATCTATCTCAACTGTACCTTAAAGGTGGGAGTCATAATAATACGATCTATCTCGACTGTAGCTTAAAGGCGGGAGTTGTAGTTGTCAACATGGACAGTCAATTTTCTGGAGAAAAGGAGACGTGTTATTACAAATTTTGCAGTCAAAGAGAGAAGTGAGGATGATTTTGAATATTCATTTGAGTGAACTATTAGAAAGCTCCAATACAGATTGGCACACAAATACAAAAATAATGAAACCAAAATGTGTAATAAAATACAACAAATATATGAAAAGGTGTTGATAGGGCAGACTAGTACCTTTTGTATTACTCAATATTGCAAAAAACAAGAAAGTGGACCAAGCGGGCTGTAATGTATTTGTTAAATTGTACATTTTTCAATTCCTATTTAGTATATAACATGCATAATACTAGTAGCTTGACATATAAAAAATATTTGTTAGAATTATCATGCTGTCTTATAACTAACAGACAAACCGAAGATCTGGAATTGATGGACATTGAAGAGCCACAACCGGGATACATCGAACTCGACACCATGGACTCCACGATATAAAATTGATCTGCCTGGATGTCTTTCGCTAGACATCAAAAATCACAAATTAATTTGGATAGAAAATAAAAGCAAAAACTATATGCCCAATGAAACTGCATAGTTTGTGCAGCACATAAAAAAAGAAAGTTGACTGGCTTCAAATGCGAGTTTTGCAATGCACATCTTTACCATGACGAGTGTTATTAACATTATCACACTCATAAAAAAATATTAGCTTCCTCTCGTATATATGTACTTTAAAACCTTTTTTTGTAATTAGTGTTTAGTTCTTTTTAATATTTCTTGTAGTATTAAGAGTTTAAATAAACTTTTTTAAGTGTAAGTTTTTTTATGATTACACAAAATATTGCCTGCTCTAGAACGAAAAACGAGGCAGGGCAGTCGCCGCGTTACCTAGCATACTTTCATCAAGATCCCCCACCTTTAATGTGTTAAAAATAATAACTGGTTGTAACTTTTTTTTTTTTTTAATAAATTACATATTTAAATATTTCAACTAAAACAATTTGATATAATTTTAAATAAATTTCATTATAAAGTGATACAACTGAAAAATGATGTTAAGCTATAAAAAACAAGCATAGAAATAATATGTAAAATAATTTTAAAATCTAATAGAAATTTTAAGTTAGTGAAATAGTTGCATTTGTTTCTTCCTTGAAAGTAACAACTGGTTATTGCCACCAGAAGTCACTGTAGCTTACATTCATTCCATTCTTTATTTATTTCTATTAACTTTCAAAGTGTCATAATATCCTAGCTTTTGTGAACGTGAAATGCATTTAGGTTGTATATTCTTCATTAGTATACTCACTAGTTGCTCACTAGTACTACCTTAAATATAGTGAAACCCAATAATAAAGAAATAAATTAGTTTTATTAGGTTATTTAATGCCTTTTTTTCTCCTAAATTTTGTTTAGGTTTATCTTTTGTTAGGTTATTTTTAGATTTTATCTTGTAACTAAGGCAAAAACATTTACTGTGATGTTTCATTACTTGAAAAACTTGTATGTTGTTATATTCATATACTGCAATAAGTCATAACTCAAGCAACTTTTTTTTAAAAATCATAAATTGGTGTACTACTGCAATCCACAAAAGTAGGCAAGAATAATCGATAAAAATATTGTTTGTATTAGGAACCATTTACTGAAGAATATGTTTACTTCAGTTTGGTATAGAAAGATTATACATTAGAACCTCAGTATAACAACCCCCTTTGGGACCAACATCATATGGTCGCTGTAACGAATTGAAAAGATGATAAAAAAATTGAGCAAAGAAATGATGCAGCAGTACATAGAGAACACTTCTATTTATTTGTATTTCCATTACTGAATTTTAAAAAAAAAAATTGATGCCTTTGATTGATGCCTGTTTCAAGTTCATTTGGGAATTTTTCATTATCACTGATTCCACATCCGTTAGATTTTGGAGAATATCTTCAGTCCTTCAAAATATTGATGCAAGGCATTGATTGCATTGAAGGCTTTTTTTTCATTCACTTCTTCAAAAGCTTGGACGATTTTTCCTCAGTCTTCTTAGGAATCGCAGATTTCTTCATTTCCGGTAATACAAGTAATAAAATCGTCCTCATTAAAATTTTCTTCACAGCACTGTAAAGTTTCATCTACCATAACAAACTCAACAAAAGATAATTGAAGAATAGGAAATTTGACTCTGAGGAGCTGGGTCATTTCATTAGTGTCTGGAGTGTCATCTACCTAGGACATCAATGTCATATGTGACGAAAGGTTCCTTTAAGCAAACACAAAGAGAGGAGTACAGATTTCTTGAAGTTGCACCGCAGTATAATAATTTTAAAATAGTCCACTTGCTCATGAGTTCTGCTGTCTAAAATTGGTGGTTGCTATAACGAAAAATAATATGCTTGGGGTTGTTGTAATGATTCAAAATTAACATTATTCCTATGGTAAAATAATTGGAACTTTTTAAGATGGTCATTGTATTGTGGGGTCGTTTAAAAGAGGTTCTACTGTATTACTAAATGGAAATAACTTATGTTTTCTTTTGTAAATTTTTTTAAAGCCAATTGATGGATTATTGATCTAACTAGGTTACTGTATATTTTATTTTCAGATAAAAATTTTTGAGAAAAACCAAGTTCACATATTTGTTTTAAAATATGTAATTATAAATTTCTGCAATACTGAATGTATTTATTTATTGTCAGAGCCTGTTCATGCTGCTTCTGTTGCTATTAGCAAAAGGCTGGGCCATCACACGAACTGAACTTACTTGGAAACCGGTCCTCTTCTGTGTTTGGTTGCTTTATACATGTGTTGGAGTTCTTCTGTATGTCTGGAATATGGTAGGTTATATGAATAGTCTCTAATATATAATAACAACAAATTTATTCTACCAAACATAAAGTTTTTAAATTTGTAGATTCTGAATCAACTTTCAGAACTTAGTTATGATTGAATGATTTGTATAATTGTCTGTTCTAATCACTTAACAATTTAATGAAGCTCTGTGGTTTTCAGATGTTTAAGTTATAATAACTTTATATATTTATAGTTTATATTTCATGGGATATAATTAGTGATGTAGTGAATAGTGATTAAGCTAAGCACTGAATATTTGGCCGAATTTTAAACTGAATACTGAATACTCACTTCTCTCAAATACTTACTTTTTAAAAGTTTCATTTTTTTTATTGTAATTAAAAGTTTTTAGATTTTAAATTTAAAAGAAATAAATTATTTACATTACAAAATTGCCTAACAATATTTTTTTATCTTTGTTCATTTAAAAAAGATATTAACTTCTTGATTTTTTTTTAATATAATAATCAATCCATATTTTTTATTTCGGATCCCCATTTTGAGAGAAATAAAATATTTTATGAATTTTCTTTGTGTAAAAACAAATTCTGAAATTTCTTTGTTTTTGTAAAAAAAAACTAATATAAATCCATCATATGGTAAATACCATTTTTAGTAATGGGATATACAATAAAGCAAATTACATAATATATATATATATATATATATAATAAAACAGAACCAAAATCAGAACACAAACTCTGTAACTCGATTAAACCCAGTAATTGTAAAGGAAAAAAGAAGGATTGGGTGTGGAAGGTTTACGACTTCCATACAAGGTTAAAACAATTTTTTGAACAGGCCTGAACGTTCCTATACACCCAAAAGACCATAAAAATATGAAATGAGAGTACAAATTAGAAGAACTAAGCATTTATAAAGCAATACTAAAAGCCAACTCATCCAATATTTATGTTGCCACTATGTCAGTTAAAATTACAGTTTTAATTGAGAATTGGAAACATTAATTTAATCCTATTAATATCTGCTTGAAAATAATTATTTAATTGTTTATAAATAAAATGTAGGGAATAGTTAGCATTTAAATATAATTTTAAATAAAGATTAATATCAGAATGAAATATAATTGGATTACTATGTAGACGTTCACTGCACTTTAAATAATATAATAATATATTATGTTTAATATGGGTGGATAAGCATGTATTCCAGTTACAAATTTTATTAATAGTAATGTTGTAACTGGATTTTTTATCATAGAGTTTATATAAGATTTTATTATTTTCAATTTTTAAATTAACATCTAGAAATGGGAGGTAACCTTGATTATCTTTAGCGGTTTCAGTGAAAATTAAAGAAGAAGGATAAAAATTTAGATTATGAATTGAGAAGTCTTTGTCATAAATACAAATTAATATATCGTCGACATAGTGATACAAACTGTAATGATGTAAACTTAATGATCGTTATTCATAAAAATTAAGAAATATAGCAGCTAATAAGGAACTGCATTCCCCTCCCATAGATATACCATTAATTTGAATATATATGGAATAAAACACTAAAGATTCTTCTTACATTTAATTAGATGTTTTCTTGAGAAGGGTAAAATTAAATAGATTAACATTTAAAAAAGAAAGACCAGTGGAAATATCTGATAATATGAACACCTAAGGAGGCATCATGCTTGCACATGTTTAGTCAATGGCAGAAATAATTGATTATAATTTTTTTGCAAATTTTTGTTTTCAAGTTATAAAAGGGCAGTTTTCACAAGACTGATTTTATGATATGAAATTTTGTGAATGAGCTCTTTTATTGTGCTGAATTTTGTTAAGGGGCTGCTTTGGCTGAATGGAGTTTTCTGAAGGAGTTTTTTATTACAGAATTTTATAATAGGGCTACAAAGTGGATCTATTTTATGTCTGGATCAAACTCTGATTGTATAGTTTTATATGTTCTGCATATTATTGATATTAAGAGAAGAAATTGTAATTTCTCATAATCATCAGAAATAAATAGTATTCAAGCTTTGCTGAATGGTTAGGGTGCTGTTCTTTGGTACCACAGTTTGTGGGTTTGAATCCCACTGTGTCATGGAAGTTCATAGCCATTTGGAATCAGCTTTAAGGTATCCGTCTATGTTAAAAACGTCATCTTTTTGCCAACAATCATAATTTTTCAAATGCCAAAAATCATAAAATTTCAACTTTTAGTCTTCTAAATCTGTTTTTGTTTTGTCTCTATGGCATTTTAAAGAAAAGTTACAGCTGATTAAACATCAGTGACAGCTGTCAAAACAAAACAGAAGTAGCGACTTCGGAACCGGAAGTTGTGAATTTAAAGCCTTTTAAAAAGCATTTTAAAGACAAAATTTTTTAAACTTTCATAAAGATTAGTTTAAACATTTTTCTAGTATTTTTAATAGTTAGTACCTTGGCAATTAGAAATTTGTTGGGAATTTTAAACATGTATTTTAATTTTTTAATAATTAAAGTTGCTTTCATAAACTTCAAATGCGTTTTTCTCAAAACGGTATTTTTAATAAAATGTTGAAACTTAAAATGTGATTTCTCAAAAAGTTCTTAAAATATTTTGTTGAAAATTATTATGAATGCTTTTGATAGTATTTACTAGTGAATGACCTAAAAGCTTTAAATTTGGATAATTTTTAATGATGTTACACTCATAGTTAGATATAAAGGTAATAAAATTTTTTTAAAAATTCAATGTGTGGGATTTTGAAGGACCAAAATTTTTTACCAAATGTAAATTAAGCAAAGATTTCAGGTGATTCCCTAGTCCAGTGTATAAGAAATGTGTTGCATCAAAAAATATTGAAATAATTTAATTTATTAAAAAATTAGACCATTTGAAAATACCGATTTTTTTATGAAATTTACTTTATTTATTAGATATTTTATAAAACCTTCTCCAGGAATAAATTTTTTAAGCGCAATTCTGTATGATAATATAAAAAATAAATCTAAAAATGTAAAACATGAACTATTTTCTATGTTTAAAGAAAAAAGTTCTCTGAATGTAGACGGATACCTTAAGCAGTAGATTTCAGTCTCATTAGCCCTCCTGTTGTAAAAAAGTAGGCCATAGGACTCCAAACCAAACCAAGTATTCAAACTTCTTTTTAGTAAACTATATATATTTGCATTTTAATATAAAAGATTTTAATGCTTGTGTAAATACATATGAAGATAAATTTACTACAAGGAAAGATTTTATTTGTGCAACATTATTAAGTATACTTGTATATTATGCAGTTAAACTGAGTAAATGGTAGATTTCCTAACAATTCATTTTTCATTAAATGTATTAAAAAGCACAGTTAAAAAAATCTGTTTAATTATTTTGAATTTATTTGGCAGACTGAACATTTGTTACAATCCTAGATTTAATACATGTTGTTAAGAATAAATATTTTGTTGTAATGTTACATTATTAAATATTCTCTTAAAAAAATTATGAAAGAAATGTACTAGACACTTTTTCTTGCTTAATTATTTGTATCATTTTACATTTATGTATCATAGAGAAATAGTTGAACACTGTTGCATGAATTAAAAATATAGAATTTATGGCTTTATGGTTCTTAATTTCTGTGTAAATTTTATTATAGCATAAAATTTCTGGCACATGTCTGTGTGTGTGTTTGTGCTTTATACAAATCTACATAGTTTGTCATATAATAACTAAATTTTTGAAATCTATTGCTTTATTTATACCACCAGATAGTCACCTGTGGTATAAAAGCTTCTACTATCCATTCTGTCATGGGATGTGACAATGTATTAACATTGCTGGTCAAATGCAGATGGAAAAATATTAGCTATTTCATGGTTATACAGTTATATGAATATAAATTTTTTTATAATGTTTTGTAAAGTTTGTTACATTGAGATATAAACAAATTAAAGGAAAAAATCCTTCTTAAAAGTGTAGTATTTTAAAAATTGTATCAAACCAAACCAATTGCTTAAATGGGAGGTTAATTGGCTTGATAAGTTCTTTATAATTGTAGTACACTTATTTTGGAAACATTTCACATTTTCTTACAGCTTAATACTGACTTGGGTTGTACTGTTAGTTTTGTTTTATGAAAAGAAGCAGGGGAATTGAATGTGATTATAATATACAAAAAAAAAAAAAAAAAACCCAAGAAGTTTTCTGTTAGCAAAGTACAAGGATAAAATATCAAATATTGGCAAATATAGCACTTTTAGACTGAATAATTTATATGAAATTAAGGTAATCCGCTAAAGTATTTTCAAAAAATGCTGTGATGTCACTAATATGTACCCAGACTGAAAGTCAGAAGTACCTAGTTATTCATAAATCAAACATGATTTTCAATTTAAAATTATTTTCAGATTATGAAACCATGAAAGTTGTTTATTGTTAAGTTATTTATTATTCATTTCTTTAATAAGTATTCATTTAGACTGTGATAATACCCTACACTTGTCTCTGAAACCATTAGTCCCTCCTAGAAAGTTTTGCTGATTGAGTAGGCTGCTGTTCTTTGGTTGGTACCGAAGTTCATGTGTTCAGACCACACTGAATATTTGTAGTCATCAAAATTGGCTTTAAGCAGTAGGTCCTGGTCTTATCAGATTTAGTGTAGCAAAACGGTAGACCGTATCACTCCGAACTGAACCAAACCTAACCTAACCTAACCTAGAAGTCTTCAGAGCATACTAGTATGAAGTATTTCCCACTTTGAGAACTTATGATTTATATCATATTAATTTTGAACATGTTATTGAAATATATGTTACATTTTGTATATATATCTTTTAGACAGAAGTTGATGTGATTGATGATATTGATGAATATCAAACCTTTCCTGGGTGGATTATTTTAATATTCCGTCTGGCCATCATGGTGTGGTTTTTGTATGAGCTGCGTTCAACCATGTTGGATGAGAATGACCGGGCCAAGTTGCGCTTCTATGTTCACTTTGGCGCTGGCATCCTGGTGTGGTTTGTCTATCTGCCAGTGGTTGCACTCATTGCTCTACAGATATCTGCATTATGGAGGGCAAAACTGCTCTTAGGTAAGTTAGGCTATAGTAACTTATGAAATGTTCTATCATCTAGTTATGGTTCTATGATAAATTATGAATAAATAATTGGTTATAGAAATTTCCATCCCCTGTATAAACCAAATGAGTATAAACCAGAATAAAATTTCTTCTAACTTGTTATAAAATCCTATTATAAAATGCAGCTAATTGAAGGTGTTTTTGCTGCACTGTTAAATTCAGTGTATTTTGTGATTTTGAATACAATATTTTTTTAAATTATAATTACATGGTTTCCGTGCACCTGGAGAGTCATGAAAAATCATGGATTTAGACAGTGGATTCATTTTGTCATGGAAAGTCTTGATTTTTCAAGTAAAATGAGTAGAAGTCATGGAAAGTCATGGATCTGCTAAACTACCGATTAAAAAAAATGCATTGAATTGTTTAATTCTATTTTTACTTGTCATTTGGCTGAAGTTACTGAGTTTGGTATTTATGTATTATCCTATTGACCCTATTGCCAAGTAAAATTTGTTCACCAAGGAAACTCAAAGCAAGAAAGCTTAATGGGTGGGTAAATGTATATTATTCTGGTTTTTTCTTAAATTGTAGATTAAAATTTTATTAATATAATAATAATAATTATTTTTTAATAAAAATTAGTTAAGATTTTTGCACAAAATATAAGTTTATCTCTAGGGATATTGTATATAAACATTATAGGGTTATATTTGGCTATTATTCATGGTCACCTGGATAATACCAAAGTACCCTGAATTCAAATTGGAAACATTTTGATTGAAAAATTGCTATATGATTAAACTTAGGTATGTAGATACAACAATTAACACTTATAAAGTAAGTTTATAGTTTTTTTTTATGATAAAATTCCTGTAATTTCTCTAAAAGCATATATTTTATTTGTATGTACATCAGAAGTTTTATTCATATATACTTTAACGAAAGCTTTTTAAAGTCATGGAAAATGATCTGCTAAATCAGGGAAAGTCATGAAAAGTCATGGATTTGAAATATTTTATTTTGGCAAATACCCTGTAATTATCTTAAATAAATCTTTTTCATAAGATCCTTAATTATTTAATGTAAAAATAATAGTTTAATATAATTATTTATGTACCTTAAAAATTGGTTCATATATGTTTGTATATATATATAGCATGCACACATTATGAATAATTGTGGAATACCATTTTTGAAACTCAACTCAATTATAGATTGGTATTCCTAATGCTCAAGACTCTAATGACATGCAGACTATTATCACAAACGCATTATTTATTACTACTTAACATTTAATATTTACATCTATACATTAATAACGTTTTATTACCTATGATATGAACATGGAAAAAAATGCTACTCTCTAAACAAAACACGTGTATAGAACAACTCACTTATTGCCAAATTTAAAATTACGAAACACAAACATTAATATTAAAATTCACAGTGACATCAAAGGTGTGTAATACGTTACAGTAATTATTCAGAATAGGTAGACTCTGTCTGTTATGAAATACAATATTTAAAGCTGTGTAGAAATTATAAAATAATTTAAAGCTTTAATTTTAAATTTAGTGTTATTATCAAGTTGTTTAAATCACAATAACATTCTTTAACCCCTATACATTCACTAGCTACAGAACAAAAATCAGAAATAATGCAAAGTAGAGATTTATTTTTTTATTATGTTATAACTGCACATCAACTCTTTCTATCTTATACCATGTAATTTACAAGGTTCTAAAAATTTCGTCCTTTTTTTCTGCTTTAACTATCTCAATTTTGATGTGTGTATCATTTTTTAAATTAAAAACTTTCTTTGTTAGACAGTTTCTGACGTATTTCAGATGTGTACAATCAATGTCTCAAAAGGAAATAAAATACGGCATACTTACAGTTCTTAATGTACCGTCGCCTAAGCGATTGCTTTGGCATTAGTACACAAATGACCTTGTCTGGACCATGCATGCCTACTTACCACTAGCCATAATGGTCCACTGTGAAAGGTCACCTTCCCTTTTTCTTTTGTTTGGGTCATACAACAGATTGTTACAATTTCAACTTCTAAATTTAGTCTATTAATTTTTGTTGCTATATTGTATTCATATTTTGCATTGTTGTATTTTGTAGGTATTACCTCTAGTGCAGATTTTCTAGCTTATGCAATCATGGCTCACCTTCTGTGGCCTACCCGAAGTGAACAGTATTTCCAACTTGCATCAGAATCAGATGCAGGAGAAGAGTTAGAAGAATTCAATGAAGCCCCACACAATGTCCCTAGGCCCCAGAAAGTGTGATTCTAGTTGGAGTGCAGCAGGATTTGAACCACTCGCAATTGTTTCCTGGATATATCAGGAATGATGTCCATTGTAAGTTTCCCGATTTTTGATTGCTTGCAGATTGAAAGTATCTTTTCATGAGTCTGATTCTAAGGTTTTTATAGTAAACAAAATGAAGTAGTGAATACTGTGAAGTAACACAACATGGATGCACGAATGTATGAATATATGTGCATAGCTGTCAAAAATTGTGAAAATAAAAGTTATGGTGCTTGATTTCCTTACTCCCTGGTTTCACAGGTAATTTTTCAGCACTTACCTGTAAAACTTATTATTGTAAGGAAGTCAGCAAACAACCCTTTATTTTAGGTTGTCATGTATTTTGAAGAAAATGGCAAGCCTGTAAGTCAGAATTTTTACATGCAAAAATTCTGTGCTTTTATTTAAGATATAAAGGAG
>CM063497.1:17361275-17406275 GCA_032207245.1 Pardosa pseudoannulata
TACATTATAATTTAATAAGAAAATGATAGATGTACCTTTTTTTTAAATTTTGTGCTAGAGAGCCAATATTGAGCCTACTTTAGAACTTGTGATAACTGAGAATATCGCATGTTAATTCAACTTTTAACTGCTGTTGATTTATTATATAACAGAACTGTTCGGGTTTAGAACCATGGTTTTCAAATTGGATTCCATGGCAGTCTTCAAGAAAAGTTTGCTAAAAATTGTGAAATTTCAAAGTGTCGACTAGGACCAATAACACAAACAAAAAACGTAGACAATAACATTTGTCTTTAAACTTATTTTAATAATCATAATGCCAGCAGCAACATGCGGCCATCACTCGCAAGTAGTTCTCCTTCTTAAACTAAACTACAAAAAGTGTTGCCACAAAAATGCAACTAAATTATACTACAAAACAAAACAGCACACTGAGCATAAAACATAACAGTACAAAATGTAAAACATTGAGTTTGAGAATAAACAACAAAACATTAATAAATGATTCAAACACAAAGAAAGCAAGAGGATATTTAAAAGTTAAAATAAGTTGTCTTCTCTTATCTCTGTATCACTGTTAAAATCTGCTAAGAATATTGTCCTTTCATTTATCTTGTGCAGTCGATCCGCTACCTTTGCAGTTTTCAAACTGGGTACTGTGTTGTCGTGGGTGCTATGGCAAAAAAAGCTTGAGAACTACTGGTGTAGTAGACCCCTTTTGTAAAATAAGATTAAGATTAAATTATCTTAAGTCATTTAATTAATTAAAAGATGAATTATTCATGTAATTCTCGCAATGATTGTTTTTTAGAAGGAACTAACCATGATTTCTACGATGTTATAAATATTTAAAATAGCACAAAAATGCAAGTGAAAAAACAATTACTAAAACGTTAACATTTTATCAGAATAATGATAATTAATTCATTATAACTGTAAATATAGTGCATTGCAATGTCCTCTATTCGTGCAATATAAAAATTCTGCATTAAAAACTCAAAGTGGGAACAAAAGTATTCTTGATTTAAATCAACAATTTAAAAATGTAACGATTTAAATCGTGATTCATATCAAAGTGATATAAAATCAACTAATCTTTCAGTACATTGTTGAAAGGTACTGAAAAAGAGGTGTCATTTACAATTTTAAGTGATGTAAATGCTTAGGGATGAAGGTACTGGAGTCTGTGAAATTGCATAACAGCAGTTAAAGGTTAAATATGAGGTATACTCCCTAGCTACTTAAATGTACTTCTTATATAGATGATATTCTTGATAGCATTTTGATTTTTAGTTTTATTTGCATATTAGATTTACTGGGATAAAAGTTAGAACCTCTGTTTGAGTTTTATAAAACTTAGTTCATATGATCTCAATTGTACATATTTGTTTAAACTTTAATGGATTTTTTAACTTTCTTATTTATTATTAAAGTAATCTAGAAATTGTGTTGTTACCATTATTAAAAAAGAAAAAAAAAGAAAAACTCTTTTGGGGACTAATTAATTTACTTGAAAATTTAATATATTATTAGTTATACTTTTATACAAAAATGCTTCAAATATCACTGTAGAATATTTTAAAAGTTTCTATAAGTTTTTCAAAATATAGCTTTATTGAAAGTATTCCATGCACATATCTTTTATGTATTGTATGGTCATTTTTATTTATTAAGTACTTTTTAGACCTAAAAGTAAAATTAAATCATTATAAGTAATCATAGAAAATATTAACAGAAAATATAACAATAGTAAATATATCCATTTTACATGGATAAAATGTCTGTAATATTTCTTTTAAAGGCAGAATTGACAGATTATACCTTTTGCAGCATATTTATTTTGACAAATTTCTAATTTATAAGTAATAAGGTGTTTAATTGATAAGTTTCCAATAGTTATGATTCTAAAAATGCACCTGGAATATTTCAAATATTCGTAAAATAGAAAGAAAATTGTTTTGAAAAAAAAAAATGAAGTTACTGTAAGTAATAATTTTATTACATGTTGGGGGTTTATGTTATATATAAATATATTAGAAGATAATGGAAATATTAAAAAAAAAATTTTTGGCTTTTTATTTTTTGACTTTACAATTCAGTGAGATAGAAATGTTAAGTTTTCAGTCAAATATTGGCCTACTGAAAGTTTACTGTCCCCTTAATTAAAGAATCTTACAATTAAAAAATAATATTGATATACTGTATTAATTTATTTGCTATAATTACTATATGTATTTATTAAACAACATACTTGTGTTATATCTTTATTGTATAGTTACCGTATTAGTCTCAACTTTAGTTTACATTTTTGATACTGTATTTCAGGTTTAACCTCTTAATCATTATATAACCTTGATGAAATATATACGAACATTATCAAATAAAAATTTGATGATGTTTGATGTTTCTTATGTTTATAAAATCATAAATAATGTAACATAAAAACACTTAATTTTTATTTTATTTAACAATTTTTAAATATATAAAATTGTTTATTAGCTTCCATTGACATGAGCATAATAAAGTCCAAATCTCCATAACTTTTTATCAGAAAAGTGTAGCTTGTGTAATAAAATTATAGGGATAATAAGATATGCTAGAAAATGACTATGCATATGAGGATAGACATGATTATTAAGGGGTTAACAAATCTACAGTATCATATAGCTACTTTTTAATTAAAAATTGACATTAGGATTTTAAGATGCAGTGTTACATAGCCATAAGGATATTCTTAGATTTTCTGATTTTATAGAGGAACCTTGGCCTTTCTCAACTATGGAGGATTTACTTTTGGTGCCTAAATTGTTGAATTTTACTGATAAATATTTGAATCCTGTAAAGAAATATTAAGGTGGATTACTTCTTTATCCAAATTTTTGCTCAATTTTAATCTGTAGAAGTTGGTTATTTTTGCACCCTATTGTGATCTTTTGCAACACAGTAGCTGTATCAATAGACACGTCTAAATGCATATTTTGGCAGGGCTAGATTTATCACACTTTCGTGAGATTTAAACCTTCTTGTGAAAAAATAATTTCTATGTTGTAAAAGTCAAGTCTACAATCTTTGGAAAACGAAAGAAACTTACAGTACATTATAAAATTTGGCTATCATAACTTACTTGCTTACTAGCTTGTTATATATTCTCTTTGTCATTTTTAGACTTTTTATTATACATATTGAAATTGAATTACAAATTAAGTAAGAGATTTTAAAAAGTATAATGCAATTTCAGACATGCCATCTACTCCGAATTCTCTGGAGTTGCTCCACAGAAATGAGAAAATTCAATAACTCCGGAAACACCTCAGATTTCTCCGGAAAATAACAAAACTTTTGAACAGCTAAAAGATTACAATTCAGCAATTAAATACAAAATTTTGTAAAAAATAATGCTGAATATTAATCTTTTCATACAGTATGTTAAATTTTTCAGTACTGTGCGGGAAAAACCAAACTGAATTTAGGTCAAATTTGAGTAGGTAAACTCTAGAATCCCTGATGATAGGAAAATGGAAATATTTTAATCAGGGTCAATGTTGCTGTAAGAAACACTTTTCTGAAAAATAAGTTGTTAAAGCCAAAAAGCTACTCAAAAACTTTTAAATGCATAAATTTACATTTACTTTTTACAATTTACTACTGTGTAAATATTTTAAATTTAGGTTTAATTTAGAAACCAATAAGGTATGTAATTATGTATAATCTGTAATTAGCATGTTAAAATTTCAAACCACGCTGTTGCTCCGGGCACAAGTGGCTGAATGCTGGCATGTCTGTGAATTAATAGAAAATTGTAATGCCTTATTTGAATTTCTTTTACCACTTTTAAATTAATCACTGCAAGTGAAAAAAATTCTAGATTATACTAAATACTATTAAAAATAATAAGCTGTTTGCTCTGAAAGTACATTTTATATTATACATAGAGATGTTTAAGGCTTTGTGCTTGAATGACTTGAAAATTATTGGCACATTTTAATGCACTCATGTTATACATTTTAAATATTAAATTGGTTTAAATTTATATTATGATCATTTTTAAATCATTAAAAGAATAAAGTATAATTGTGTAATATAGTTTTTGAACTAATATATCTTTGCAGAAAGTGAACTTACAAGTAATTGTATTAGTAATTTCATTAACTACTTAAATTTGTATTGACAAAATGATGAAACTTTCAAAGGATATTTTTGGGAGAACTGTTTATAAAGAAGAAGCACATAGATTGCATCCATCGTTATCATTAACTAACTTTTTGTCAAAAATGAAGTTTTACCACTTTGAAAAAAAGTGACATAGTCATTAATATGTTACTGTAACTTTAAAAATAAGGCTTTAAATACTTTTTAAAATTGAACAATTAAAAATAATACTTTTTCTTATAAGGCAAAACTAGCAAAGTTAATATTTTATTCTTTTAATATTGTAACAGCTATTGTGTTAATGCAATTAAAGGCGTATCAAGAGTTTATAAATGGGTATGCCAAAGATAACTATGGTACTACAAGATGAATTCAAATATTTTTAAAAATATTGTAAAAGATGTTCTTTAGGTGTCAAGATGCGTCTTTCAATGATGAATTTATTTTTTACTATACTGGATTTATGTCAAATATGCTGACACATTTTTGATGTTTGTAAATGAAACATTGTACTCATTTTATTGTCCCAGGTAAAAATGAATTAATTGTAAATCATTGCATAAATTTAAAAAAAAATTATCTGGCAATTTCACTTTATAAATGATTTTAATTTTGATTGTTAAATTTGTCATACATCCATAAGAGAGATTGTTTAATATAAATTTAAAAAAAAACTATCTATAATGCATGGCAAATTATGTAGTGCCATCTGAAAACTTTGATTAACTACAACATGCATGTTAAGAATTTTTAAAAATGCAACATAATCTGTGTTGAAAGTTTGCAGTTTGTGACTTAATTAAATAGTTTGGGAAGATTACTCTCTTCTTCAGATAAAAGTAGTCTTTTTTTTATTATTTAAAAAAAGAGGATTAAATATTTTTGGTTATGTATGTAAAAAAATATCAAATCGGAATATATTTTTGATTGAACAATATTTTTTTGGCAAAAGTGGTCATACAAATTTATATAAAGATTAAAGTTTTCTATTTAATTTAAAATTGAATCAAGATTAGCTCATTAGACACAGGTTGTAGAGATCTAGACTAAAGGCTTTATATACCCTAAGAAACAAAAAGACCTGATGATGACTGGTCGTAGAATATTGTTTACAAAATGTTATGATAGGTCAGGTCTTTGTCATGCATCCTATTTAACATAGCCCTTGAAAAAGTCACAAGGGACTCAGGGCTCAACTACAGAAACACAATTCTACATAGATCCACACAACTACTAGCATACGGCGATGACATAGATATAATTAGCAGAACAAGGAAAGATGTCATAGAGGCGTTTGTTGCTTTGGAAACTGCAGCAAGAGATATTGGATTAACAGTAAATGAAGAGAAACTTAAGTTTTTAGTGGTAAGCACGAAAGTCCATGATGTACAGCCTCTTCAAATTGGAAATTTTATCTTTGAGGGTGTAACTCAGTTCAAATATCTGGGAGCACTCATTACCAGTAAAAACGAGATTAAAGTTGAAATTGGTAACTGCCTTTTGATGGCAAACCGATGTTATTTTGGGCTAAAGAACCAATTAAAATCAAAATTTATCTCTGTTAACATGAAAATAAACTTATATAAGACATTAATTAGACCAATAATTTTATATGGCAGTGAGACGTGGGTGATGAACAAAACTGAAGAGAACAGGCTCCTAATTTTTGAAAGAAAAGTTTTAAGATGAATTTTTCGAGCAGTGACAGAAAACGTCTGGAGAAGTTTATACAATCATGAAATTTACATAAAATTTAGACAGCCTAACATCTTAAGAGTCGTAAAGTCCTACAGAATCAGATGGCTGGGACAGATTTTTTGAAAAGAGGACCAAGAGCCTGTTAAAAAATTGACGTTTTCAAAGTTTGAGGGTAAACGCAAACGAGGAAGACCACCAATAAGGTGGATGGATTGTGTTGAGAGTACTGGGCATTAATAGATAGAAAAACATCGCGTCAAACCGTGCTGAATGGAGAAAGCTGAGAGAGAAAGCCTTGGCCTCCAGTAGGCTGTTGTGCTGCTGAAGAAGAAGATGATAGGTCAGGAAATGTTCTTTTAGCAACTTAGTAGACACTGTTCAAAGTGTTCTTTTCTCTGTATTGTTTCTTTTTTTGCTTTAAATAAAAGAGAATGTAATGATGATAAAGAAAACAATTACTTCAAGAAAATGTATTAACTCCAAATTTTAAGTATATAGCTTTATTAAGCAGTACATTAAAAACAATCTGTGAGTAAGTATGTAGATACATTTGTGTTGATAATACAAGTATTTTTATTGGATATGACACTTTTGCCATAAAATGTAGTTTTATCACTGTGCCATTGCTTTATAAAAATATCATAATTCAAATTATTACTTTTGGAAGAATAATTATGTTTGAATGTCTATTTAGATAAATATTCAAGTGCATTAAAGCTGTTACTGAACTTTTGTTTGAATTTTAGTTTTTTATAATTATTTGGCAGACTCTAGTAAAGTCAGTGTAACAGACTAGTTCAGTTTTGTACTGCAAACTGTATTATATAACCAAGGCTATTATGTCCTTTTTTTTGTATGTGTTTATTGTTTGTTCATGGAATTAACTTTAAAGTATTTGGTTTGTAAGTAAATTATTTCTAATTAAAATGTGATACTCCATTAAAAGAAGGCTAAATTCTGTTTACTTGAGCTTTGCTTTCAATAGATGAGTACTGTTTTACAGTGTAGATGTGTTATGTAAATAATAATTGGATTTTTAAGGATTTGTCATGTGTTTCCTTTTTGTCTTATAACTGTTAGTATATCTCACTAGAAGGTATTAAGGTGTTGACAGTTAGATGTTGTACCTTTATCTTATTTTTTTTCCTGTAGTGTTAATGGATTTTCCATCAGCTGCTGTTTTGATTGCCATTTTTAGATAGTCATTAGACTACAGAGAAAAGAATTTTGTCCTATGTACATAGTAATTATTTGTATAGGTGTTTAGATCTATACTGCATGCATGTGTAATGTTGTAATTTTTTAGAAAAATATTTATTTATTTAATTTTATTATTATTTTGTGAAGATTTAAATTATTATAACATAAGTGAAAGTTTATTTATTATAAGAAAATTAGTGAAGAAATAATTGATTTCCCCTAGAAAAGTTACTTGTGCCACAGAATTTATAATTTATTAAATATTTTATTACTCTTTAAATTATTTTGCTTTTTTATAAATTTTACTATTTTTGTTATATTATATACATTTATAATATAGGTATATTATAAATGTAACTATGTACATTCATTTGGAAAAAATAATCCTTTTGCACACTTATATGCTTACATTTTATATGTTTTAAAATTATTTTGTTGAAAAATACTGGTCACTATTATTAAACGACTTGTTTTCTGAAACTTGGCAAATTGAAATGTGTGGAATCAAAAAATCCTTTTTATATTGTTATACATATTTCTTTTATTTCTAGCTCTTCAAAGATAAGTAAAATATAAATCCATACAGTCGCAAGTAAAATAATGAAATAACAAACTTAGACATTATTGTTTGTGCATACATCCAATTTAATTCCAGAAAATTTTAAAACTTGAATTTTTTTTTTTTTATTATTATTATTAATTTTTTTTGTCTATGTTGTAACATGTTAGCATTTATGTGTTAGTATATGTTTTTTTTTTTTTTTTTTTTTTTTTTTTGTGAATGAAAAACTTGTTAGTGTATGTACACAATTTTCTTAAAATAATTTATTTTTTTCTTAAATTAAAAAAATCATTTTAAATACGTTTAATGTTCTTAAGGTTGGTGTGCTCTCTGATTATTTTGCATGGTTGAAATACCTAATATGATCTAAACTTGTAATTTATTTTTCATTTGTTCTTAATGTTGCCTACTCAGTTAAACACTTGGCCTCTAAATTCAGTATAAAACTTATTTGACGTTGCTTAATATACAAAGATATTTTATTACTATCTTTACTTACTATTATAAGTTACAGCCTTTGCTACTTTGGTACTGTCACAGAAAATTGAATTAATATCTCAAATGAATCTTTTATTATGTTTGCAAAAGCTGAAATGCATTTCTGTTATCATTAATATTTTGTTATACAATTTTAAAATAGAAAAATATCATGGACAGTACATGTGTTTTTGTATTTTCTGCTTTTTATAGATTGTGAATCTCCGACATTTTATATTAAAAATATTTATAACAATTTTTAAAAATATCATATTTATGAATATGTGTTAATAATCCTAAAAATGTAAACAAGTTAAAAGTTCTGAATTTGGTATTTAATACAAATAACTCTGAAATTGTCAAATAAATTTGTTAAAAAAAATCAATTTTGTAGTATAACCATGCAATGTAGTATTGAAAATTGTAATTTGTAATCGAGTTGTTACTTAGAATTAGATACTTCTTTGATGTAAATCTTAATCCTTATTTTTTAGAGAAACTTTAACTAATTGTAGATATTATTTTAAATAAATCTTTTAATTCGTATGGATTTTAAGCCAAATCACTAATACCTTATACATGCATGGACACTTTATAACTTATCTAAGTTTTGATAGTATCAGTTTATTATGAAAGTCTTTAATGTTTTTGTTGTTGATTTGTATGGAAATTTTAATAAGATAAATGTGTCTCCACTTGAGAAATTTTTAAAAATGCAGGCATTGTCATATACTAATATCTAAAATCAGTAGTAATGTTTGTTTTTGCTAAACTTCTTTTATACTTTGATGTCAATTGTGTAATATTTCACTTATAGTTTTTATTTTATGAAAAATTGCACCAAGTTCTAAATATTTTTTGGGCTTGTATGTGGAATAACCTAGAAGGAATATGGTTATTTTTATGCGTATACACACACATGCATACATCACATATCTGTGAAATTTCTCTTTGCAAAGCCAGTAGGTACTCTTGGTTTAATCTAACGTTTCTGAATCCATCCACTCGACTTGTTATACTCATGTATGTGTGTGTGTTTATGTGTTCTACATAGTAGATTCTTTTATGTAGAAAGTATTTTGGCTTCTCTTTCATCTCTTCAGTCTCATTTTCTTTGCACAATTGTATAAAGTTTCTTAGATCTGTATATATTTGTATGCAATAGATCTGTTTTGTGTGCACCAGCGGTATTATTTTATGCAATTGTAATAATGTAATTGAGGTGCTAAACATTTTCAATCTCCTCCTGTACTAATTATAGACAAAGACCTTTTAATCCTTTCGTGCATGAATCTGTATCCCATAATTTCTGGCATAAAATCTGTGCATTTGTTTTTATAACATAGCTGTGCATAAATGGCTGCATTTTATTGTAGTAAAAGCAATTATTTTTTAAAAAAATTTAGCACATTTAACATTCTCTTCTATATATTAGGATGATTAAATTTTGATTTTTATTGATTTCAAGAGGAAATCAGTTGATTATTTTAGTTTTACTAAAAACTTTTTCTTTATTGTAATTAAGTGGAAGAATTAGATTAAAAATATAAAGCATTTGTCTTAGAGAAAAAATTACCCTTTTGTCAAAATATTTCTTTTCCTTTGGAAATATAATTAATTATATCCTCAGTATTTCCTTACTTTTAAGTATTGTACTAGTGTTATTATTGCAAAAATTAGATAAATATAAAGAATTTCAATTGCCTAATGAGACCTGTTTTGACTTACTCAGCTGAAACCTGGGCATTGACAGAAAGAGACAAGGAAACCCTAGCAGTGTTTGAGAGAAAAATATTGAGAAGTATTTTTGGGGGAATTAATGTAAATGGTATATGGAGAAGAAGAACAAATATTGAATTATACAGAACATATAAAAACCTAGATATAATTAATTTTATTAGCTTACAAAGATTAAAATGGGTTGGACACCTAGTTCGACTTAATGACAATAGATCAACCAAAAAAGTTTTTACTGCCAAACCAATGGGAACCCGAATGAGAGGATGACCAAAACTTAGATGGTTAGACTGCATTGAGAAAGTGAAAATTTCAAATTGGAAATCCAGAGCCAAAGATAGGACTGCCTGGTATGGAATTCTAGAGAAGGCCCATCCTGGGCTGTCATGCCACTGAGGAAGGAAGGAAGGAAAGAATTTGAATTGGGATAAAAGTTTTCCTTTTGTCAAAATATTTCCTTCATTTTGGAAAAATTACTGCAACCTCAGTATTCCTTATCTACTAAGCATTATACTATGTTATTCATGCAAGAAGTATAATTATATAGTAGTATGTTCCATTTTTTAGCAGTATATTTGTTTCAGAAACAAAGTATTTTTTCGGGTGAGGGTTTGTTTTTAATACATTCTTTTAGCAGTTTCATATATAAGGAGAGAAGTTGATAAAGTTAATAAGCAGGTGGTATTATTTCCATAACACATACCATATATTTTAAAATCTCATGTGTAACACTTTCTGTACTGAAATTAAAAATGCTTAGCATTTTCTGCTTTATATTGATTGAGAAGGAAGAAAATAAGCTTTTAAGTTCTTGTATGCTTATAATGGTCATTTAAAAGATATATGTATTAATCAGTACATAAGGTTAATTAACATAATTTGAATATGTTATTTTATGTAAGAGATTAACTGAAATGCTTAAGAAAATTAATACAGGAATATTAAAGCAATATATATATGTAATATATCAAAATTATTTAACTTTCATATTTCTTTAAAAACCTCCTTTCTCCCATTCTAATTCCTTAAAATATTTTTCCCAGCCTATAAATATCTTAATCAAAGGAGTATTCTCGACTTAAAATTCTTTCAATTCATTTCCCAAATATTTCTGTCCTATAGATGTAAATTTTCTATCTATTCAACATGTTTTCCAGCTGTCACTGGCAAATGGCTCCGCATTTTTCCTGATCTTAACAGTTTAATTTACTGACTAAATTTCTTGTCTCTTTGGAAAATTCTTTCTGTCTTCGCTCGTGGGTGCAGCTCTGTTCAAGCAGAGTGATTTCTGTGTTTTTCTTTTGTCAGTAGTTGACTAGTAAAGATATCTGTTTTTTAGCAGCTCTAACATAAAGTTTTAATTAGACTTGTGCTGTTCTCTTCAATGGTGGTCAGACTGCATCTTATGTTATTATAGTTAGCTATTTAGGCTTCTCCTTGTTCAGCAGTTGTATAATTCCTAAATTACACACACACACACACATATATATATATATATATATATATATATAATCACTAGCAACTAATAGTGTTGAAGTATTATTACAGATATAAACATGCTTAATTATTTGATTAATTAAAAAAAAGTTCTTTTTGTATTACTTTAAAATTTTATGGTAGTTGAATGGAATGAAACTGGAATTGAATAAAGTCAGAATTTTATTTTATGGACAGCTTAAATAATTTTTTCCTTTTTGTATAATTAATTTCATTCATTGATTTGGGTAAAATATATTTTTAAGAGTTTATTTTTAGCTTTTATAGGTGTAATGTGTTATATTAGTTACTTAAAGCAGTCACTCGAATGTTTGACAGATTGCCAGAAATTATGGACTGTGGTGCTTGTTGTATGTTTTCTATATATCTCTTGACAGCTTCCAATAACTCTGAAAAGGAATTTTAAAGATTGACTTAGCACTTTTAAAATACTGGTTCATGACCATGTATAATTGTAACCTTGCATTCTTAGACTATTTTGTGCCAATATCAATGAAAAATTCATTAACTATTATATATTATTTTACTTTTAAATAGCTTAAAAATGAAAATTCGTATCTTTATACCATTATGTACCAGAAACCAACCAGTGTGATGAAGGACTTATGCCTATACTAGGGTAATCTATCTTTTTCAAATTTATATTTTGCCTTTATCATCATAGAACTAAAAATTGTCTAATCGAATGTTAATGATACTTTTGAAGGATAGAATTTTCTATTGCTGAAAAGAAGTAATTTGCTTTTATAATTTGCAATGGTACCTGATTGTATAGCATTGGCCTTTTAAATGCTTTTATAACAGCAGCAGATGTAATTTTATCAGTTTCAATTTTAAAATAGGATTTAAAATATTGTGATGCCTTCAATGCTCTTCTTTGAAGAAGTAGCATGATGAAGGATCACAGACTTATATAGAATTGGAAATCACTTTTATTTCTTGAGTAAATACGGCTATATACAAGGGGATTCTAATCTCCCAAAACAAGTCGAAACGCAAAGGATTGTTGCCTGCATAAAATCACCATGATGATCATTGTCAAAAGAAAAGAGATTAAATAATCTCACACAAATGGAAGAGCTTTTCCAGAGTGCAGTGCAAACCCAATTTATTCCCCTTTCGGTATCAGAGACTCTGCCGCTCCCTATATAAGCGGACTTTACGAATCTCCCAAACTTAATCACTAGAAAGCTAGCACCAGTCAAAAGGCACGAAAGCTTCCACGAGGTCAAAGCACCTACGTAGAAAAATGTTGCAAATCTCCGAGTCCCAAAATTCTGGGCTTTTTATACCTGGGGGTTAGTTACGGTCCCACCAACTGTTTTTTGGGATCAGTTAAGATCCCAGTTACTTGAGAACTCCAGCTAAGGTTACAGTTAGTTTTTATTGCCGAATTCTCATTCACTGGCTGTCCTGATTCGGTGCAATCCTCTGGCCTCATTACTGCCATCAATCAAGGGGTGTGATGCCTATTCAATCCAACTGTCAACATCCCAGACTCTGTAACGCCATGCCATTGTAAACTGGTCAACAGGTGGGATTTCCGATCAGCTGATTTGGTGCGTGCTCTGAACAAAGGGGAATCTTCACAATATGTTTTAAAAGATGATTGCATACAGTTAAACTTTTCAATTTCATAGTTCATGGGAGTGGAAAAAAAATCATACTAAAGTTTTAAAATATGTTATTTTCATTGTAAAGGGTAAATTTTTCAAACTATATCCATATGTTAATACACAAAATAGTATAATACAGTAATCATAATTCAAAATACAATTAAACATTCCAATGGGAAAATTTAGCTAATATAGTTTGATTTCAAATCTTTTTCATTTGATCTATTATTTTTCTTAGTTTGGCAATAATGTTAATTAAAAAAAAAAAAAAAAAAACACGACCAACACCCATGATTTCAGAAAGTTTCTTAGGGTACCAGTTACCTTCTGTAAATCTTATGCTATAAGTTTTGGAGTATCTATATCCACCACTGTTTCATTACCCTCATCATCAAAATGAACCTGTAATTCTCTGGTTATTTCTTTGTCTGTTAGAACATGTTGCACATTTATAAACTTGAAAGTAACATCAGCTTTAACTATTTTCCTTACCACCATTGAATTTTCTCCCTGCAGTTTGATGTAAATTTCATCAACTTCTCATCCTTTTTCTATTTCTTATGTCTTCCACTCAAATCCAGTTTGAAAAAAATCCATGATCATTTTCAAGTGTAAATAACAAGCCATATCCAAAAAAAAAAAAAAGGTCTTAGGGCTTCCCTCCAATATTATGGCATTTAAAGACATTTTCATCTCTAGATTGTGTTTGCATAAATTGTTATGTTACATAACAACTATTATACATAATGATATTCTGCAGCATATGAAAATCTCTTAGGCTAATTCAATTGTTACATTGTAACAAAATTTTATGAAACTAATTTTGTAAATTTAAAACTAAATGTAAACTAAATTCTAAATGTAAAACGAATACCCGAAATTATATTAAGGCATATTAGGAGTGTTTGGTAAACACTTTGTAAGAATCTATAACAGGTTTAGTCTCTAAAAGCCTTTTAAAGAATAAGAAAATTCATAAAAAAAATTTTAAACACATTGAGTTTTATAATAAAAAAGAGTTTATTTTTAACTTTTCCTTATTTCTACTTGAGGCGAATCGTTCTCTTTCGGACCCTATTTTCCTCACGGTGAGGCGTCCCTAAGACTGATGCCCTCGTGGCAAATGCCACCTATGCCACTCCTAGTTACGGCCCTGATAATGAAGGTACAATTTCTATTTTTAATAACTGCAAGTTGTCATCAAGTGTAACACTTTCTTCTGTGGGTTAACTCAAAAGAGCAATTCCCATACATATAGTAAGAAAGTTTCTAGAAAATTCTCGTTTTATTTATTTTAACAGTTCTACTATAGAATTCACATGTTGGCTGAAAGCTAAATTTTCATATTAATTAAGAATGAGTTAAAAAACTCATCAACTATCATATAAGGCCCATCACACTGGTTACTGGAACAATAACTGCTTCATTTTCTTTTATTAACTGGAGAAAAAAGTTATATTCTTTGAAAATGTTAAGAGTTTGTTTGTTGACAACAATTCTAAAATTTGGGTTTGTTCTTACAATACGGATTACCACTTTTTGCCCTCTCTTATTTTAATATCACCTCTTCTCCCCTTTATTTTCAGATCTCATTAAATAACTTTTACTAAATTATGGAATTATATTATCAAAATCAGGTAAAATCTGCAATTAGGGAAATGCATTAAATCGTCAAAATGTATATCTGAGGTACAAAATTCACTCGTTTTTTGTTTATCAATTAAAATTTAAATATTTTGAAAATAGTGAATGAAACGTCTAACAAAAACGTTTATCACATTTAAAAAAAATTCTGAATTAAAACAAAAGAGTTGAGGTTCAAATTTATGGGTAAATAATTGCTTTTGGATACGTTTTAATGTTTTAATTCGGTAATTTGTTTTCGAATATTACCATATTTGGTAATCCGTATTTAAGAAACAGTCACAACATTTAAACTCCGCATTTTGTGATAAATAATTTCTGCATTAAATGCTGAATTCTATTTATGTTCATTTTCTCAGTATTTAAAATTGTTTTCGGTATGTTGTTTATTTTTTTTTGTTAAAAATGTAAAATGCCTTTAAAATTTTGTTTGTATTGTAAATCTTTTAATTCAATTTTATTTTGAATAAAAACATTTTAGTGATCTGTTTTCGAATTGTTTGTCGTTTTCTTCCGTTTTATATGCTTTTTTGTAGTATCATATTTTCTCCAGTAATGCAACCAACGATTATACGAATAAAGTATCTACATCAGTGTGCGTGCGTTAGATCCTTACTCAGATGTTTACTTAGATATCTACTGTTAGTTGATCTCTCAGTTTGTCCCGTCCCTATAATAAAGTGGAAACCCGTCCACCCAACTTTCTCATAAGAAAGTTCTTTGGTGATATGTCAACGCCTCATCTGTAGCTGGTGTTAATCGGAGACTTCTTTTCAGCGTACTGAAATTGGGATAAATCGAGAGGGTGTGATTTATGGATATTAAAAACTAGCATATAGCCTGTCATATGACGGGATTAGTAAAATTTTTAATATTCCAGAACTGTTAAGTACCCAATGAGGCAGGTAAAAAATGGTTTGTTTTTTGGCTGAGAACTATCTGATTCACTCTCAATAATTTATTTATCGTCATACTCCTCTAGAGTCTCCCGATCCTGTAATGCAGTTTAGAATCACATTGAATTTATTTAGTCAAACCGTGTGGTTATGTATTAAACAAACTTCTTAATTTCCAAATATATATAAATTAAAAGTTAGATATTTATTAGTCCGTGAAATAGACTCCTAGACTTATATGAAAAGAATTTATTGTTAATACCGGTGGTAAAAGTTTCATTGCAACAAAAAATAATCGATGATTAAATTTAAAATTATCACATATGTACCTAATCTATTATTTAAGCCAAATATAAAAGATCTAAGTTCAGTGATAAAAGATATTAAAATAGTGTAGACGATATTTAAATAGTTTAAAATATGAAATGATTCAATGAGATGTTTAAATTAATGACGTCACAATGGTAGAAAAAATTGTTATTTTTACCTATTTATTAACCCTCTGACTGCTCATCCCGCGATTTCCACGGGCAATTCAAATGTAGCAAAATTTGCTCATCCCGCGATTATCGCAAGCATGTGTTTTTCTTCCTTTATAAGAAGCACATTCCGCCTTTTCACCGTTTAATCAGTGGAATAAATTATACACAGTATTAGACATTTAATTTGGTTATAAATAGATTTATATGACTAGAACTATTATAGGTATATTAGATAATAGAATGATAGATAGTAATATATATATATATATATATATATATATATATATATATATATATATATATATATATATATATATATATATATATATATATATATATGTATATAAATACATATATATGTATGTATACATATATATATGTATATATACATATATGTATATATATATATATATGTATATATATATATATATATATATATATATATATATATGTATATATATATATATATATATATATATATATATATATATATATATATATATATATATATATATATACTTAAACTATGCAAAAAAATGTGGAATTTTTAAAGAGATCTCGGTTTACAAATTGAGTAGTCAGAGGGTTAAGTCACAGCCATCTAAACACAAGGCCTGCTCGCTGATTTTCCGAAAACCGGTCACGTGATCTCTAAAAGGCGGTATTCTATTAAATTCTGTTGATGCTTGTTGATTGCTTGCGTATTCTTCTTTTGAAAAAAAAACAAAGAAATTTATGGTCCACCCAACTTTCTCATAAGAAAGTTCTTTGGTGATATGTCAACGCCTCATCTGTAGCTGGTATTAATCGGAGACTTCTTTTCATCGTACTGAAATTGGGATAAATCGAGAGGGTGTGATTTATGGATATTAAAAACTAGCATATAGCCCGTCATATCACGGGATTAGTAAAATTTTTAATATTCCAGAACTGTTAAGTACCCAATGAGGCAAGTAAAAAATGGTTTGTTTTTTGGCTGAGAACTATCTGGTTCACTCTCAATAATTTATTTATCGTCATACTCCTCTAGAGTCTCCCGATCCTGTAATGCAGTTTAGAATCACATTGAGTTCATTTAGTCAAACCGTGTGGTTATGTATAATAAACAAACTTCTTAATTTCCAAATATATATATAAATTAAAAGTTAGATATTTATGAGTCCGTGAAATAGACTCCTAGACTTATATGAAAAGAATTTATTGTTAATACCGGTGGTAAAAGTTTCATTGCAACAAAAAATAATCGATGATTAAATTTAAAATTATCACATATGTACCTAATCTATTATTTAAGCCAAATATAAAAGATCTAAGTTCAGTGATAAAAGATATTAAAATAGTGTAGACGATATTTAAATAGTTTAAAATATGAAATGATTCAATGAGATGTTTAAATTAATGACGTCACAATGGTAGAAAAAATTGTTATTTTTACCTATTTATTAACCCTCTGACTGCTCATCCCGCGATTTCCACGGGCAATTCAAATGTAGCAAAATTTGCTCATCCCGCGATTATCGCAAGCATGTGTTTTTCTTCCTTTATAAGAAGCACATTCCGCCTTTTCACCGTTTAATCAGTGGAATAAATTATACACAGTATTAGACATTTAATTTGGTTATAAATAGATTTATATGACTAGAACTATTATAGTTATATTAGATAATAGAATGATAGATAGTAACATATATATATATATATATATATATATATATATATATGTATATATAAATACATATATATGTATATATATATATATATATATATATATATATATATATATATATATATAATATATATATATGTATATATATATATATATATATATATATATGTATATATATATATATATATATATATATATATATATATATGTATATAAATACATATATATGTATGTATACATATATATATGTATATATACATATATGTATATATATATAATATATATATATATATGTATATATATATATATAATATATATATATATATATATATGTATACTTAAACTATGCAAAAAAATGTGGAATTTTTAAAGAGATCTCGGTTTACAAATTGAGTAGTCAGAGGGTTAGGTCACAGCCATCTAAACACAAGGCCTGCTCGCTGATTTTCCGAAAACCGGTCACGTGATCTCTAAAAGGCGGTATTCTATTAAATTCTGTTGATGCTTGTTGATTGCTTGCGTATTCTTCTTTTGAAAAAAAAACAAAGAAATTTATGGAAATAAAATAATGCTTGCTTTTATATGTAAGGTAAGTAGCAATTTTGCTACTGTTTCTTCTATTATTTTATGAGCTGTTTTCTAACTAAGCATATCATACGAATGATGGTAATTCTTAAGTTCGACACTTTAGAATGGTTCAAATGTTTTGTTATTAGTGTGTGCTTTGTATCATATTGTATATTATAACTGTCGTTTTAAAAATAAGTTTCATTTTATTGTTAGATCTCATTAAGGAGTTTATATAATACAACATTTAATATCCGTAAGTTAAATGTATTCTAAGTTATGTTAAAGTTTCGTTTTTGCTGTGTATTGCAACTTGGCTATTGTTGATAACTCACAAGTTACAATTTCTGTTTTATCCTAAAGGAAAACTATTATTACCACAATAAAAGATTAATGTATCCTTACTTCATTGATTTTTTAATGTGTTTTTAAGGGGCTTTATTAATAAAAGTTGATGTACAACTTCTTTCCCATACTACAATAGCAACTGGGAAATTTCTATGTAGAATCAATGTTATCTGCACTTTAAATTGTTTCTGATTTATCAACTTCATATTTTTTACATCCTGAGCTCTTTTTTTCAGATTTTCATATTAACTTTCTACAATTTAAAATTTTGAATGTCGAAGCGTAAAGAAGACATATATGTAATAAAAATTAAACTACCAAAAGAAAATTTATAAATGTAAGAAAACAAATTAATCTAAAGTAATCGACAGAAGCAATGTTTTTACACATTTTTATTATAAAAATATAACCTTTATTCAATGCTGTACTATTTTAAAACTGGTAAGTTCTCATATAACCTGTAGAAAAGTAATTAAATAAACATGCTTAAAGTTTTTGAATAGCTATGTCTAACAGCCAAAAGTAGAAAATTCCCATCTAAATAAAATTTGCAAACTGTTAAAATTATATAAATAAATTTTAATTAATAGATGCTTTAGGTAGAGGAACTTAAAAAACTGTATTTACACTTAAAGTTACATTTATGTATTCAGATATTTACAAATGTTTTATTAAAATATAACAGTAATTTTATAGCAAATGATAATCAATTCAGTCACTTAACCATATCTTAAAAATGTAATAGATTATATAAATAGGTCTTCTAAATTATGTTTGCATGATTGTTTACTTCACTTCAAAAATATAATTTTAACTACTTATAAAATATTTCTGAATAACTACTCTAAAAAAGTGACTGAAAAATATATTGAAGAAGTTAAGGAAAAATCCAATAAGAGAAAAATAAAAAAAAATTCTTAAATATTTCTTGTAACAATATTTTTACTTTTTTTTCTGTATACTATTGAATTATGTTTCATTGTTTATCTAGTACAAATCAGATGTTATAAGTAAATAAAACTGTAAAAATTTTTCCTCAGCATATTTTTGCATGAGTTTTTGAAATTTGTCAGTGATAAATTGTTCTATGATTTTATACTAAGGCAGTGTTTTTTAACATTGCCTTTAATATAATCCTTAAGGATTTTATTTATTTTAATTTTAATGTGATCCGTAAAGGATCATATTTTATGAATAAAGGTTAAGACATTTTATTTCCATGGGACCATTTAATAAAAGGTAAGTAAAAAGAAAAAAAAAAAAGATGCCAGTTGTGTAATTTTTTGCAAATGTAATTTCTTTGCTTAAAATTTTATCTATGTATCGTATCTGTTCTCGTGTAGTGTATGAAGTGATTTTGGTAACTAAAATTTAAATATAAATTGACACACAAATAAAATCTATAGCAAAATAATTTTCTACTAATCAATATTCAAGTTAGTGAAATAATTGAATATCCTTAGTTTATTTTTTGAAAAAAATATTTTGCTGAGTAGTAAAAGGCATAACACAATTTACTTGAGGATTATAGGAGGGAAACCGCCTTCGGCCGCCGCCATGTTTTTAAGCGCGCAGGCCTTCTATATAGATGGCTGTGGTTAAGTGATAAATGGATAAATTGAATCGCCTGCTCTTAACCGGGGAAAATAGGGCTTGAAATAATGGCATTAAACGCTCGAAAAAGAGGGGAGGGGTTGGATTTCGAACGTTTTAAAGACGACCGTATTTTTTGCTGTGATATGAAGCGTATTTATACAAATCTATTTTAGAATCGGATCGATAGTTTAGGAGAAAATAAACTTTATTCGCTTTGAATGGATGCCTTTATCCATTCCAGGTCCAACCGCTTCATAAATTGGAGGACAGACGGACAGATAACTCATTTCTATTATTGTAGTTTTAATTTAATTTTTAATTGTCAGTGCATGCATACATATGACCATAATTATTCACAGTGTTATTTCTATATTTTTTTCAGTTATATTGCTATTGTAAGCATTATCAAATAAATATGTGTTGCCTTTATCTATTACTATCAGGATGTATAAAGGTGACTTTAAGAATTAATATTTTTTCAATTTTTAGGAACAATCTTTTTGCGAAGATATTGGAGATATGCCTCATTTATAGCGGATGCAGTGCTGTTGTTAATGCTACATTTTTAGAAACAAAATACCCTTACTTGGAAGAAAAGAAATAGACAGGCTGTAGAAGCTTTGACAAAATTTACTGCTTGTCTAAAAAATTTTAAATAATTTTTAACTTATAATTATTTTTTTATGCTCATTGCGCATTGACTAGTAATGTATTGTTTGGAAACTTTCTTCTTTTTTAATATCCATATCTTTATATTTTGTTAAAGATTTAGTGCAGAATATACAGAAGAACAGAACAATAGTTATAATTCCTATTATGATTTTTTTTATATGTAGTGGGAAAAAATGGGGTTTGGATAAATGATATATGATACTGTCATAACTTTACCTTTGTTAACTTAATATTAAATATTTTCTACAATGTATATTTGTCAAAGTAGTAAAAGTAGTTATTTGATTTTAAGCTTAAATGGCAATTTTTATTACTTGAAACTTAATACTTCATTTTATTTGTCATACACCAAGTAAACCTAAATTTAATAGTCAGGGACATTTTTTTAATTGAATATTCTAGTAATATTATTCTACACAATTTATTGTTTACACTGAATTGAAATTGTTTTATTTCAGACCTAGTATTTTTTAATAGAATGATTTTTGAGCAATGCTCTTCTTCTAGATCTTGTTTTTTATGCATTCAAATTTTTATCAAGTGTTCCTTTTTGAGTACTATGTACAATATTGACTATGCAAAAGGTTTTAATTATTAGTTCAAGGGACAATCACAAAACAGATAAGAATCGCATATAAAGTTCAAATACTATCAAATGCATGTTTTAAAATATTGGAAATATAATTTTAAAATACTAAAAAATATTGGACTAGCTCTAAATATTCCCTTGGTTACAAAGCTGTAAGTGCTACCAGGTCCAAAAATTTTTTTTAAGCCTGGTGATATTCGTACAGTCGCTTTTAAGCGATTCCATGCCAAAATTTGGTACGAGCACTTAGACTGCATAGCAACCCTATAACCTGAAAAATCGGTCGAAACTGCAGGGTGAAACAGTTGTCTGTGCATTTTTAAACTGTCGTGTGATAGGTCCTTTAGGCTATTATTATACAGGGGATGTGTAAAACAATGAAAATAGCTACATACTATAGCATCCATATTGGCCACATTGTGTAAAAGTCGCCGATAGCGCAAAAAGTGCCAAACGAATTCAAGTAAATAAGATTCGAGACATGGCCGTAGGCAAAGGAGGAGATTTAGGAGACCGGTCCCTCCCGGAAACTTCAAAATTCTAAAAGACTTTAGAAAATTGATCAAGTGTGTGGATGTATCATCTGCCTAGCTTTGCACAGACAACCGTGTTCTCAGAAAGAGACTGTTTTGGTCATAAATGTCTTGCGGGGCAGTAGACTTTTATCTATTTCCTCACCCCTTCCCTATGCTCATTCATCTCAAGATCATTTTTCGTAATCTATTGTATATTGTCTTCCTGTCTGGGGTGCTCCATGGTGAGTATTTTGAGACAGATTCTATCTTCTAAAATAGCTTTAATTTATTACGTTCGACTAGATTTTGGTATATAGCTAATTGAGAGAGAAATTTAAACGAATATCAAAACGGATTTTAATGTTAATTTTACTATTAAATTCATTGTGCACATACTTCATTACTAATTTCTAAGCTTTAAATTTGTTCATTATATCCTTTTTTAATCATTTTGTTATTTTAAAACCACATTGTGTTATGGTACGCATTAGAGGTATACATACATAAGAAAACCTATAGTTTTACTGAAATATCATTCACAAAAAACAATGTCTTTCCCCTTGCTCTTCCTCCGAACATAATTTCTGGCTACGACGCTGATTCGAGATGATGTCGTGATGTCCCCTGTTGTCTATTGCTCCATTGGGCGAAAGCCAATATTCGCATTCTAGCGTTTGTGCTTGCCGTATCAATGAACGTGTAGCAAGGCGAAGCTTAGGTTGCTAAAACGTGGTTTATGTGGTTGCTAGTTTGGCACGTTATCTGGAACATTGGGATGGTTGTGTTAGTACGTAAGTACCACAAATGATAAGGGGGTTTCTATTCTACAAGAATAATATTAATTTTTTATTAACGTATTTTGACGACTTGTTGGAATCCATGATGTAGATGACGTTGTAATTGTTCTGTGAGAAATGTAGAAAGAATGATAAAAAGTAAGACAAAACAAGAAAAAAACTTTATTGTCCGTCGTCGTATTCGAGGAGGAAAACCTTCTGCAAATTGTAGGAACCATTTGAGTTGGAGGAACGCAGACAGGGCTCAACCAGTCCGTTGGAATGCGCTGGGGGTTAGGATGGAATGAGCACCAGAAACATTTTGGAAGCGTTGAAGTTCATCATCAACTTAGGCGAGTACAAACTATATGATAATGATATTAAAAAGTAAGGTAATATTTGAAATGGAGCTCAAATGTATCTCGCTGATAAAATTTGCCATGTTGATGAGCTTTAAAGAAAAATTGTTGGAGAAAGTTCATAATGCTTAACAATGGAAATATCAGGGAAACATGGGAATAATTTGGGAAGGACAAAGGAGATCAAATCCCCCTTCAGAATTTTCAGTGGAGGGGCAATTTTGCGGTTTTGTCCCTCCAATCTTTTGAGGTTTTACGCACATTTGAAATATTTAATTCGACTTTTGCCACCTCAATTGAAACGGCCAAGTTACGCCCCTGAAGAGAAAGTTGACTGAATGAACACATATCGTGTGCTTTTAGTTGAAGTAGCGTCACAACTCAAAAACTTCTGTAGGAGAACTCTTTATTTTCCATTAAGAATCGAAAAATAAAATAATATCGCCTTTTTTATTGCATATTGTCTTTAACCTTACGTTGCTTAGATCTCTGCAATTTACTTTTGTAATCACTCTATACGATGAATTTAGTTTAAGGAATTTAGACGCATTTATGATTATAATAGAATTTAATGACATTAAGGTCTACGTTAAAAATGTCATTTTTTGCCAAAAATCATAATTTTTTTTATATTTCTCTATTGTAAAATGTCATATTTTAGGCTTCTAAATCTGTTTTTGTTTTGTCTCTACGGCATTTTAAAGAAAAATCACAGCTGTCAAAACAAAACGGAAGTAACGACTTCGGAACCGGAAATTGTGAATTTAAAGCCTTTTTAAAGAGCATTTTTTGGAAAAACTTTTTAAATTTCCAGGAAGCTTAATTTAAACATTTTTTTAGTATTTTTAATAACTAAGCAACTTGTCAATTAGAAAGTTTTGAAGCAAGAAAGTGTGGGGAATTTTAAACATGTATTTTAATTTTTTAACAGTTAAAGTTGATTTCATAAACTTCAAATGAGTTTTTCTCAGAACGGTATTTTTAATAAAATGTTGAAACTTGAAGTGCGATTTCTCAAAAAGTTCTTAAAATATTTTGTTGAAAATTATTACGAATGCTTTTGATAGTATTTACTAGTAAATGACCTAAAAGTTTTAAATTTGGATAACTTTTAATGATGTTACACTCATAGTTAGCTATAAAGGCAATAAAAATTCGTTAAAAATTCAATGTGTATGATTTTGAAGGACCAAAATTTTTTACCAAATAAAAATTAAGCAAAGATTTTAGGTGAGTCACTGTTCCAGTGTATAAGAAATGTGTTGCATCAAAAAATATTGAAATAATTTAATTTATTAAAAAATGAGACCTTTTGAAAAAACCCGATTTTTTACTTAAATTTCTTCATTTATTAGAAGTTTTAAAAAAACTTCTCAAGGAATAAATTTTTTAAGTGCAATTCTCTATGATAATATAAAAAATAAATATAAAAACGTAAAAACATGAACTGGTTTCTATGTTTAAAGAAAAAAGTTCTCCGAACGTAGACAGGTACCTTAAAGATTTTAAAGTAATGTATGGCATCTAGAGAAGAAAGTACGGTAAAGAATCGAAAAATAAAAGGATATCGCCCTTTTTATTGCATATTCTCTTTAAATTTACGTTGCATAGTTCTCTGCAATTCATTCTTGTAATCACTTTACACGAAGAACTTAGTTTAAGGGTTTAGACGCATTAATGATTATAATGTAAGTTAGTGATATTAAAGATTTTAAAAATGTATGGTATCTATTTCAAAACAACAATTGTGTTTGATACTGAAAACATAAAAATATGGTTTTTGCTAGTATACATTATTTTACATTATTACCCTTATAATGATATACTTTATAAAAATTCAAATTCTGAGAAAAAAATTGAAAGATTTCTAAGTTTGAATGTTATTTTTTTTTCTTTCTTATTGGTTTTTAGGCAAAAGAGTCTAGACTTTCAGAAACTACGAAAATATCTAATTATGTCTAACAGGAACTGTGGTTTAAAAAAAAAGGGAAGTAAAAGAAGTATCTAGTCAAAATCATTTCCACTTCAAAAATTGATCGGAAGAATAATCAAAACACGTCTTCCACAAATGTTGTAGTCCATGTTTGACAGAGGCACACAATCTTTCAGTGTAAATCATCCATCATTAGAAATATTACCCCTATACCAGCGGTTCTCAAACTCTTTTCTCTGTGGCTTCCCTAGCTACGCTCGTGGCAACCGCGGTACACAGTTTGAGAACTGCGGAGGTAGACGAGTGGATCGGGACAGCCAATTTTGGTGCTGCATAAAATTGCTTGGTTCACTGGCGCCAACTATTAATTAAAAACCTATTTAAGTAATCGTAAGCTCGTGTCGATTACGAAAAGAAATTATAAATATCAAAGAAGGCTTACTGGTGAATGAAACAGAAATTACATCAATTTATACAGATTTTGATCACACATATTGCAGCTCAAATAAATAAGATTTATTTGTTTTTATTTGTATGATCTTTAATTTTTTAAAATCATTAACAATAACTGGTAAAAATATGCAATCACATTGCATTATACAGACAATGTTTGTTCTCAGTTTGTTGTAATGGACAGTAAATAACTTGATTTAAGTATGAAAAAATTACTCATTGAAGTATCATTCAATATAGTACTTTAGAAACTTATATTTTTCTATCAAAGAATATTCAAGAAGAATTCATTTTTAGTCTTTAATAATCATTCAATATTGCTGTATACCTTTGAAAGGAATAGTAAAATTGAAACATGTATATTCTTTGATAGAAAAATGTAAGTTTCTAAATTACTATATTGAATAACATTTTTTAAGAACAATGTTTTTATCTTTAAAAACATTGTTCACTGCCCATTTTAAACAACTTGAGGTATAAATTTTATAATGCCAAAAATTAATTAAAAAAAAGGCAGTTGAAAATGAAAATTAATTTTAAAAATTGTCAAAAATGTAAAAAAAAAATTAGAAATGAATATTAGAAATAAAATAAAATTTGAAAATAATAATAAATATTAAAATTAATAAATTTATTAAAATAAAGTATTAGAAATACTAGCGCTTCTCAAGCTCATTTCTTAGCAAAAACTAATTTCATAAACTTAAAACGACAAAAACTAGCAAAAATAAAAAATTTATAATTCGGATAACAAAAAATAAAAAGGAGAAAATAAAAAATTGACTGAAAATACTGTCAAAAATTTAAATAAAATAATGAAAAAATTGCCCAATTAATTGAGTAGTTTTATTCAATATATTATTGAATAGATGGTGCCAGTGAGCCAAGCAATTTTCTATAGCACCAAAATTGGCTGTCCCGATCCATTCGTGGAGGTAAAGGATAGAGATAAATATTAGAACAATTCTTGGCACGTTTCAACAGTGACGCAATGGCGAGGGAAGACAACATAAATTTTAGCTGTTAAGTATATTGGTGTATTTGAAAAGAACTCCTCAGTTTTTAGCCGATTTTCTTGATTATTGTCTCGGCACCCAGTTTGAGAACATAGTACCAACACAGAACCTATCATCTTAATGATATGTATTTAAGACTAAAAATAATCTTATTTGGATAAAACTTTTAAAAGCAAATTTGATCGAAACTATATAAGATCAGCCAATTAATTTGCCCGTCTAACAGGCTATTCCAGATTTTCAAGACTAGGTGGGCTCTGTAAAATCCTTGCCCCCAGCGACGTTTGGTGAGGAACAGAAGGTTATGCGTCGAAGACTTTTCTAGGAACCAGGTGGCTGCGAAATTCTCTGTGTCTTGTGTGTCGTTGAAGAGCCTTCCGAAGTAGGAATGTTCTTTGTGTCTTTAGGAACCACGTCTTTAATTTCTTTAGGAATCGATCTGTGTGGAACAATGTTTTGTAGGAAAGCACGCAGAGATGACCCTGTGGCGATTCGAATCGTTTGGCACCGGAGATGGCTCTAGAGATGTGCATACATTTAGTCGCTGATTACCTCCCTTCCTTAAATTTTAAATGTTCAAAATATACTTTTCAAATTTTTGGCATTTGGGACTATTTTAAAGACACCAAAAGAGAAAAACTTGAAATTAAAGCGTGCGAAATGTTTCAGGCAGATCTTTTAAAGGATAAACTTTTGTAACGTAATTGCGAAATGCTTCAAGCAAATTTTGGTTGTAGCAGACGATATACTTTTGTAGCATTAGTTTATAGAATATCTTCAAGTTGAATTCCACGATTTTATAGGTAAAATATTTAGTTTTCAATTAATTGTGTTTGAATTATTAAATTGTTTTTCCCTGTCTAAATCACTACAGATTTTTCATTTATTTTATTTATTTATTTTGTCATTTTGAGAGATTTAATTATGTTTTTAAATCAGCTAGTGATTAAAATTCTTTAAATATATGAACTAGGCTGCGTATTTTAAATTAGTTAAAATTATTTTGGCTCCAAAAAAGTAAATATCTACAAACTCATACTTAACTCCTTAAGTTGTGGGCATTATAGAATACTGACTACTAAATTCTGAAGTATAATTACATTACCAAAACAAATATTTTTCCGATTTTAAGTTTTTAACAAATGTGTAAAAGTTTTTTAAAAGATAATTTCTGTAAGTATTGCACTTATATAGAAATATAAAAGCCTAAAATTTTTTTTAGAAGATATTAGCTAATTTTCCATGTATTTAAAATGCAAAAAGATATGAGGGAAACCCATTTGTTTGCGTATATTCTACCCAAAAGCTTTTATCCATCTTATATAAAAAAGAAAATAATCGAAAGACGGCCTAATGAGTAAAGCAGTGACTGCTCTTCGGCGTCGCACTTCGTAGGTTCGAATCCTACTACTGGAATGGATGTTCGTTGCCGTTCAGAATCGGGTTTAAACAGTAGGTCCCAGTCTCAATTAGTTCTCATGTAACACACGAAACTAGCTTTCCAAATAAAAAAAAATCAATTAAAAAAAAGAAATGCTTTTTAAGTTAGTTATCCTCTACCACGGTTTTCGTTGTCTTTCTTATATCGGTTTATTTTTATTTTTTCGTTTATATCTGAATTTATATCAATTAAAAGACTCCAAAACTGTATTCAGTAATTTGATATAACTTAGGAACAATTGTAGGTCATATTTTATAGGGAAAATTTAAACGAAACCATATTCTTGTTTATCTTTAGAACAGTTTTCTAATTACCAAATCAATTTCAGAACCAAATCATTTGCCTTATTTCCTAGCACCCTGCCGAACGAAACCAGAATTTGTGGATTCGAATCCCACTGATGACATGGATGTTTAGTTGTAGCCGTTCGGAAGCAGTAGGTCCCCGTCTCATTAGTTCTCTTGTAGCAAAAAAGTAGACCGTAGCCGTCCAAGCTAAACTACTTGCTAGTAACCAACATCAGCAGAAAATTTCCATGGTTTGTTTCTATTTCTGTTTACAGCTTACAAAAGTATATCGACCAATATAACTTTTAAACAAAATTGTATCCATTACGATTTTTTAGAATCCAAACTATTTAACAGCGACTCAAATGTATTGGTCTTGTTACAAAACACTGCTTTGAATAAGTAACTCTCTCAATCCATCTCCGGTAAAGCACCAATAAATTTGAACTTATATTGGCAAATCGAGCGTAGAGTTTATTTTTCGCCGTCGCCAAACCTGTTGCCATCTGGCGGGGGAGAAATCTTACTTCTGCTACGTCTCCAATAGTAATTACTTATAAAATAGAACTTTCAAACATTTCCATGAAAAATGTCACTTTTAAAGATTTAAATTATTGTTGTTTCTGTAATAAAAATTCTTTTTAAAATTATTGTCGCTTCAAAGTGCATAAATTTCTTTTCAACCGCGTTAAGGAAAAAGGCGTTAAATCTTTTTACCTTTTTTTCTTTTCCTTCTTTCATAAGGAACTTTCTCAGGCATATTACTTCCTGTGATACAAAACTTTTAAAAAAATATTCCAGCACCAGAAAAGACTTTTAAAGGAATGACGTTCTACATATATTTCGAGTTTTCCTCGGTGATAAAATTCCTAGCAATAACCTGTTTGTATGAAATCACACAGCATGTCTAGTAATGGTCAAAGTGAAAGTTATGAAAGCTTCTTTAAAATAAAACAAAATATATCACTTTGTGTAATTACTTTTAGAAACGCAAACCTAGATATCAATCATTGAACTTAAAGCAATATTAAGCATCGATGCAGATTATTCTACTAAACCTTATGATGACAGTCAGAAAAAAAAGTATTCTTATAGTCCTTACACGTATAAGAGATCCCTTGTCAGATTTGTGCATGCTTGAGAAAGGCGAGTCTATTTAGAAGATAGGAATATCCATTTTCCCCTTTGAATTTGTTTACAAAGTATTCGGAGTCGCGGGATTATGTGACAAATATAATATTGAATAAAATACGATTCTACAGAACACCGGCAAAGTGAGGGGTATAAACTTCCTCTTTTCGCCTAGCTTTCTCTTATATAGTAAGATTGGAATGTTCAAGTCGTGCTGCCAACAACATTCTATTCAAAGATATTCTTGACATGTTGCCAACAGGGGATCTGAAAATCCCTTGTCAGATTATACAATGGAATATCTTCAACTTAGGTTTAATTGAAAATATCTGCAATACATCCTGTTCAAAGATGTTCTTGACACGCTGCCGACAGGGGATCTCAAAATACTTAGTAGGATTATATACCATGGACTATTTTCAACTTTGGTTTCATAGAAAATATCTGCCATAAATTATATTAGAAGATATTTTTTACACGTTGACAACATGGGATCTCAAAATCAGTAGTCGGCATATAATATGGACTATCTTTAACTTAGTTTTCATTCTAAATACCGGTCATAGCTTGAAAAGTAGGTAAAGAGACCTCCGAATGTTCATATCCACTTTACTTGGCACTAAATGATATTTCTTTCCTGGTACTGGAGTTATTTTGAAACAGGTATTTATTCTCTTTTCACAAAGAAACGTCTATATCCCACCAGATGGCTACAAGTCGTGTGCGCGGCACCACTAGGAACCAGGCAGTTTTTATATATAGTATGAGGCGCGCGTCATCTAGGAACTGTCGTGTCTGGCTAGGAGGGGCCCATCTTTGGTTGTGGTTTCCCCGAGCGACGGAATGGAGTTCTTCTTGGGACGGCCCTTTGGTTTGGTGGGCGGCACAGTGCACCCCCCCTGCATCACCTGAAAGACAAAGAATCGTGTTTTAGACCGACATTTGGTTGGTTGGTTGGTTGGCTGGTTGTATAAAATTTTATGGCACTAAGTACTCTTGGGATATATTAGGCCAAACAAATAGTTAAAATTTAAACCATTATTAGAAAGACCAAGTTAAAACAGCAAGAATAAAAGGACGTCAGAAGACAAAAGCAAACAAGTAAAAATATGAAACAACAGTGTATAAATAAAAGAATAACAAGTTCAATGTACTTAAATATAAGCATAAGAACCAAAGTCTGGTGGATCATGAAGCAATGAACTCGGAGATATGGATAAAAGTTAAAAGGCGAGGTACGATGATGATGCAAACTTGGACACTCGACGAGAATGTGTTTCACAGTAATAGGTACATTACAATGTTTGCAGCAAATAGGGGCAGGTTCTCCAAGCAGTGGGTGACAGTCAATGAAGCGAGTATGTCCGATACAAAGACGAGTAACAATGACATCATACTTCCTAGAGGATACTGAAGACCAGAGCGGTATAACAGGTTTCACTGAATAAAGTTTATTATTAGTTTATTGGTCCCAGATATTTTGCTTTTTTTTTCCACAAAGTTAATAACATAATTCTTTATGTCTGGGTTGGGTGTGAAATGAAAACAAAGAAAATTAGTAGCAGATCTGGCAGCTCTATCTGCTCGCTCATTTCCATGAATAATATCATGATATTTAAAAGATCGCTATCAGAACGATTGAGATTCAACAACATCAAAAACTTTGAAAGTTTCACAAAACAGGCAGAGACTTACCTTAAACTTTCAGGTCTTCAAGTTAATCATGAATCATCAACCAGGCTCGATGGACCTGGAATTTTTAGCTATAATTGTTGGAAAACTATGTGATAAAAATCACAGTAACAGAAATTTTATTTTATCGTTTTAGAGAAAAATGCAAGAAAATTTAAGCCTTTCGGGTAAATCTATTAAGTGAGTCCAAAGTTAGGAAAATTTTAAAGTTTATAATTTGACAATTAAAGTTTAAAAAATGCAGTTTGTTCCAAACGGAGGGAAATAAAATCGAATTTTTGTGACATAAACGAAAGAAGCTTCGAAATTCTTCTAGAACCTCTAGATTGCGCTGATGGTTACCTACCATCGGATTATGTAAACCAGTAGACTGTTGAAAGAGCATCTCCATGAGATAACAGTAGTCAAAACATTAACTACGCTTTAAGATGATATCCCAAGGGCCAGTCTCACCAAAGTCGTTTAACGGCTAACCGCGATTAACCCATCGTATCAACCAATGGTTAGACGCAATTATCCGTTTAAACAGAGATTAATCGCGGTTAGCCGTTAAACTGGCCCTAAGAAATTCATCTAGCATACTGAGATAATTATTGCTTAATGCTGTGAATGATGTTATGTCTCGTTTCACAGATGTACTGCTGAACGACAGAAGGCACATTGAACACTTATACTATTAAGTCAACCGTTTGTCAAAATAGGAATTATAGGGCAAATTTTCGTTACCAAGAAAGCTAACCAAGCTTTTTTTCTTTTCTCACAAAAGATCTAACTTCATGCCATTTCAATTGGTGGGAACCAAAGGAATTATTGCACCAAGCAATAAGAATGATCCTCATATCTCCGAAAACACAAATGGAAGTCATATATTTAGGTATTTTTTCAATTAATCATTCATTCTATTAAAAAAATCTTGTGCACGAAAGTACTGTAGCATTGAGATAAACAGAAGGAACTCCGAGATACCAACAACAATTTCCACTGAATTACATTTATGTAAATTCGGGACTTTGTGATAATTTCGACATAAGCTGGAAATCGAGAAAAACGAAGTCAAGCTATCTAGAGTCGATTATACTGGTACACATTTCACAAGCCTAATACAATTTAAGATACTTTTACAAAAGAAAATGGACAACCTCTATCCTTTTAGAATGTTCTTAATGCTAGTCTGTCGAAAATTTTTGTCGTAATTGTTTTTAAACAGGTAATACTTAATGCTTGAACACACAATAAACATAACTTTACACATTTTATACACTTGCAATATTTATTGTAGAAGTTGAAATCAAGAACGGGAAAGTAATCCAATATAAATCTATCCCCGCTAAAGATTGACAAGGTCGTTCAATTTGAGTAAAAAATTCAAACCATTTATGCTATCTCCTAACACACACATTTAGGGCCGTTTTCTCCAAAATCGTTTAACGCTAACCGCGATTAATCTCCGTTTAAACGGAGGATTACATCCCACCATTGGTTTGCGCCATGGATTAATCGAGTTAGATGTTAAACGACTTTGGTGAGACCGACCCTTAGAATATCCACAATCGTTGATTAATCTCAATACATACTCAGTGATCAATTTCAGCTCTACATTGTAATTAATCATTGATTACTCCTAACCGATATTGATTAGATGGCACGTATGTTGTTCTTTTATCAAATCAATGGTACCTGCAAAGATAATATATTTATTTCTTCCTGCTGCGTTCTTGTTTCGTCAGAACGTATGCTAAAACTGGAACTATACAGAAAAGATTTACATGGCAACTGCTCAAGGGTTACTGTGAACATTCTAAATCGTTCCACAATTTTATTTATTTTGGGGTTGCTTTTCGGTTGCAGTGCTTATTACTGCTTGTAGTCTGTTCTCCAGTTGTATATTAATTCGTTTTTACACTTTTTGTCGTTTATCAAAAATCCTAAGCGGACGAAAACTTTTGTCACTTTCGTTCGATGGTGATGGTCGTTTGATGACCATATTCGTTAATCACGACTTTTGTGTCACTGATTTATCCGGAGAAAGGCTCAAAGAAAACCGCAACCTTTGGATTTTCAAAGCTCTGTTTAAGCTGACTGGCTGGCTCTTTCTGCTGCTTTTTTTTTTCTCCGATGTAAGAGTGAATAAATAGAACAACTAAACCACGTCTATTAGAGTGTTTAAGCATCTTGTTTTAGAATATATTTTATCATTTCTTTGAAGCTTAGGAATTCTTTTTTAAATTGTCTTAGATAAAAATTGTGCTTTTAAATCAAGGTAATAATGCCGGATGAACCTAAACGTGCTTTAAAGAAATGTTCAGAAGAACGTCAGCTTACAGTCTATCATTATGCACGTGCAAAGGATTCTGGTGAATCTGAAAGCAACTCTACTGATGCATCAGAAGACGTTACCGATACTAGTTTAGATGATATTGCAACCGGTGAGCATCTTCTGATTCATATTAATATTTTCAGGGAAATATGTGATCAAGTATGCTGCAAAATGTGTGGAGGAAACATTCAATATGTTGAGACTAATATCGAAGGTTCATCGCCAAGATTTTCAATAAAATGTACTTCTTGTAGTGTAATCTTGGCTTTCCAAAGTCTCGAAATAGAGGAAGGGTAAAAACTTTCATGATATCAACAAATTAGTTGATGCAGTCAGGACATGGGTGTACAGTTTACCCTAAATTTTTAAAGTGTACATTTCCGGTATTGTGATAGTAATAAAGATACTTGATTTTTACTCAATACTTGTTTAGTATAGTACTTGATTTTTTACTTAATATTGAATCTTTCATTTGTAACTTATAGTGTAATCTTGGCTTTCCAAAGTCTCGAAATAGAGGACGGGTAAAAACTTTCATGATATGAACAAATTAGTTGATGCAGTCAGGACATGGGTGTACAGTTTACCCTAAATTTTGAAGTGTACATTTCTGGTATTGTGACCGAAATAAAGATACTTGATTTTTACTCAATACTTGTTTAGTATAGTACTTGATTTTTTACTTAATATTGAATCTTTCATTTGTAACTTCTTGTAGAGTAATCTCGGCTTTCCAAAGTCTCTAAATACATTAAGGGTAAAAACTTTCATGATATCAACAAATTAGTTGATGCAGTCATGACATGGGTGTACAATTTATCCTAAATTTTAAAGTGTACATTTCTAGTATTGTGACCGAAATAAAGATACTTGATTTTTTCTCAATACTTGTTTAGTATAGTATTTGATTTTTTACTTAATAATATTGAATCTTTCATTTGTAGTTTCTTGTAGTGTAATCTCCGCTTTCTAAAGTCTCGAAAGAGAGGAAGGGTAAAAACTATCATGAAATCTACAAATTAGTTGATGCAGTCAGATATTCAGGATATGGGTGGACTGCTTCCACCAAACTTTTAAGGTGTACATTTCTGCTGTTGGAACTGAAATAGTTACTTGATTTTGACTGAATACTTGTTTAGTATAGTATTTGATTTTTTAGTTAATAATATTGAATCTTTCATTTGTAACTTCTTGTAGTGTAACTCGGCTTTCCAAAGTCTCTAAATAGATTAAGGGTAAAAACTTTCATGAAATCAAGATTAGTTGATGAGGTCAAATGTGCAGGACATGGGTGGACTGTTTACCCCAGATTTTAAAGTGTACATTTCTTCTGTTGTGACTGAAATAGTTACTTGATTTTTACTTAATACTTGTTTAGTAGGGTACTAAGTGCTTGATATTTTTTTTTTACTTAATAATATTGAATCCTTCATTTGCAACTTCTTGTAGTGTAATCTTGGCTTTCCAAAGTCTCGACACAGAGGAAGGCTATAAACCTTCATTACACCAACAAATTAGTTGATGCAGTCAGAACATGGGTGTACAGTTTACCCTAATTTTTAAAGTGTACATTTCTGTTATTGTGACTGCAATAAAGCAACTTTATGTTTATTCAATACTTGTTTAGTATAGTACTTGATTTTTTTACTTAATATTGAATCTTTCATTTGTAGATTCTTGTAGTGTAATCTCAACTTTCTAAAGTCTCGAAATCGAGGAAGGGTAAGAACTTTCATGAAATCAATAAATTAGTTGATTGAGGTTAGATATTTAGGACATGAGTGGACTGTTTCCACTAAAATTTTAAAGTGTACATTTCTGCTATGGTAACTGAAATAGAGTTATTTGATTTTTACTCAATACTTGTTTAGTATAGTACTTCAGGACCGTAGCCAGAAATTATATTCGGGGGGGGGGGCGTTGTTTTTTGTGAAGGATAATTCAATAAAACTGTATTCTTATGCATGTATACTCCTAATGAGTATCATAATACATTGTGATTTTAAAATATCAAAATTTCAAAATGATGTAATAAAAAATGTATAGCCTTGAATGTGTAATGTAGTGACTATACAATGAATTTAAAAGTAAAATTAACACGGAAAATATATAAACTATACATGGTATTAAATTCTAATTTTTAAAACAGAAGTATAACTGAAGAAAAGAATAATTTTGAAAAAAAAAAAGATGAAAATGTTTAAATTTTTTACCTATATATTATAAAATATAAAGATTTGCAAAAAATTTCACAAATTCATGGATTGTGCAATAATATGGTGCAAGGCCGTAGGCATGGGAAGGGATTTGGAGGACTGCCCCCCCCCTTCCCGAAGTTTTGAAAGATCATTTTGTAGATAGACAATGTCCTACGTTTGTATATGTGTGCTATCTGCCTAGCTGTTCATGAACATGGACAGTTATTACCTTAGATAAAAAAAATCTTGCTGGGTCGCTGGCCGGAAATACGGTGTATTTCCCTTTCATCAATTGAAGTACCATTCACAAATAAAGATGTCTCTCTCCCTTGCAGTGGCATGCGGTCCATATGTGCAGGGTGTGCACTGCACACCCTGGCAAAATTATGAGGGACAATAATTTTCTGCACCTATGTCTACCTATCTTTATATGGTATATAATAAATATTATTTATAATATATTCAAATGTTATGTTGATTTGCTTGCTTGTATTCCCGCAGTGCGTGCGGTACTAGGTGCTGCACCACGTAGCGCGTTCAAAAGTAAACGAACATAGGAAGTTCTGATGTATACGCACTGCTCACTAAATTGAAAATACCACTTTATATGTATGGGCTACTGGAGAAGCACGGCATACTATGGCACTGAGGCAAGTGCAGCTATTTTTCCTGCACTTGGCATCCGAACAGAATCATCCGAAGGCACGGTTTATTAAGCGTTGTATTAGAGCGGGGACTTACGTGCTGAAAGGCTTTTGGTTTTTTAACTGATTAACTGGCCATACGATTTTGCAGACGGTTAATGTTTAAATTTATATATTGAAAAATTTTGTTTTCATGGAAATATAAAAGAAGTATTTCATCAATATAAAGGGAAATGTTTTATCGTGGTAAAGTAATTTCGGTGATGGTATATATTGAAATAATTAGCTGAAAAACAATGTTATGCTTTAAAGAAACGAATTTTAACAGAACAGTCCCAATTTTACCATTCATTGTGTCTTACAGACAGTATATAAATTATATCTGTAACACCATATTCCTGGTTTTGTTTTTAAAAATTGTCAAGATGTTTTTCGCAGAATATATGATTTCCAAATATTAAAAACAATTAATAATTATAATTTAATCCACTGACCGAACAAGAAACAGTTCGCTCTGAAATCCTCTGCACCTGGAATAGACTTTCAGTTTGCCGGCACCAATGAGCATCCGCATGAGGCACCGCAGCGGCGGGCGCCATGTGGTGCTACGTTTGCTGAACATATAAGTTTTTCGTGGAAGCCCGAAGCGGTGCTTTTTCGACGCCGATATGACACGATACAACAAAAGATATGATTTTTGCTTCAGTACTAGTAGAATTCTCATAAGTTTAGCTGTTTTTAGTTATAACTCGACTGCTCGTAGGTAAATATTTTATTTATTGTAATCTTTAAATTTATATTCATAATAAATAACCCGTTTCAGAATGGAGAACTCAGATGTCTCAATAATTAAAGATTTATTGTAAAATCCATGTTCTCTTAACACCCTGCATAAAAACCTACCACACGCCACTGCTCCCTTGGTTCTCCTCCGAAAATAATTTCAGGCTACTGCCTTGATATGGTGATGAAAGGCCAAAAGTGCTAGTCATTCTGTTCTTACATGTCGAATCTAATTTACGCCTATTCCTTAACTTAACGTCCCTGTTCAAAGCCAATTGTTGTCTATGCACAGCTAGACAGATGACACACCCACACTCATGGTCCATTTTCTTTCCATGAAACGGTCTTTAAGAATTTATGAGAGGAACAGGTCCTCTAAATCCCTCCTCTTGCCTACGTCTGAAGTACTTGATAATATTGAATCATTCATTTGTAACTTCTTGTAGTGCAATCTTGGTTTTCCGAAGTCTCGATATAGAAGAAAGGTAAAATATTCATGAAATCAACAGATTAGTTAATGCAGTCAGATGTTCAGGACATGGGTGGACTGTTTACCCCAAATTTTAAAGTGTATATTTCTGCTATTGTGACTGACCTTCAGGAATTGCCTGGGCCTGGCCTTCTAATCCAGAGATTTCATACAGTAAGCAGAGAAATTGACAACAAGCAGAGCATAAAAACAACTAATGGGGATAGGGAGGTGGATTCGTGAGTTCATAACACAGTAACTAAAGAGTAGAAAGTTTAGGGATAGAAAACACAAAATACTTTTTGGCCAGGGACATCAGAACAGTAGTAAAAAATAAAAAAAAAAATTGACGTATAATAAATGTTTAAAAATTAATTAAAATAAGAAAATAAAAGTTCAAAAATCAGAAAAGGACTTAAAAAGCTTCCAAAAATATTGAGGTAACTGAAAATAAGTGTGAATTACAAATTAAATAATAATTAGAAAATATGTCATCGCGGGGAACAGACTATTGTGACTGAAATAAAGGTGAAATAGTTATGTGTTCAGTGACATATTATTAATGGTGACTATTACGGAAGTAGTCATGTAAATATATTCACTTCACACATTCTAATGGAAAGTAATGTTTGGAATGATGCTTTTTTTCTAATTAGATTAGTATGTTTTAAAGTACTTTTGAAAGTTGGTAATTATTTGAACACCATTTCCACACATTTTAAAGGTATATTAAAGTAAAATAAACTCTACAAACCGGAAAAAAAAAATACTAAGATAGTATTATATGAAATCAAAAAAAATTCAAACTAAACGATGGCTGTTATTTTGAATTGTGCCGTGTGTTTGAATTATTCGATGGCCGGTAGGGCTTTATTCTTTGGTACTGAAGAGCATGGACTCGAATTTCACTACAGGCATGGATGATCGTAGATGTTTGAATCGGTTTTAAGCTGTAGGTCCCAGTTGCATTAGCCCTCATGTAGCAAAGCAGTAGATCGTAGCGCTATAAGCCAAGCCTATTGTTAATATTCAATTTTTCATTTATAAATTTAAATTCCGATTGTCCAACTAAATAATAATTATGTGAAACAGCCATACTTAAGGATGATAACGAAATACCCTCAAGTATACGATTTTTATACACAATTTGAAAATTTGTATTCATGCAATTTTCTTTATTTTACGCATCCCTCACAGAGAGTTGCATTTTAAATTTTGCTATTTTTCAAAATGAATTAAACTTGCTTTGATGATAGGCCTTTATTAACTTAATCCGAACGATGCCTAAGCTGCAGCGCAGTTAAAAATTTCTCAGCTTCCGAATTGCATTGAAAGTGTTGAAACGTGGAGTATAACACCGCTCCGGTGACTGTAAAAAACATTACGAACAATTTATCAATGAGCTTCTTAGAAAAAATTGTAGACAGTCAACAATGGATCAACTTTTTTAAATTATGTATACAATTCTTATGTTTTAAAGAAGAATACAGTACATGAATTTCAGGTGAATTTTTTCAATTTGTTTTGAAATTTAGGACGTGTGAATTAAGTAGGGGGATAAATTATTTATCTAATTTTGCATATCGTTTATTGTTATCAAAATCACGGTGTCCCAAACTGATCACATTAAGTGGAGTCCACTGTATATATTTCCCCCAAGTTCTCAAACGATACCTTTGGGGGTGGCAGGCCAAGCCTGGGGTATTCTGCTTGGTTCCTGCTTCTAAATTACGATTGTTAATCGCGTCCGTTGCACACCTTAAGCTGCACGTACTCCCAGGTGGTGCTAGATGGGTAATAGCTTCGCAGCCTTGTTTAGGCATTAGGATAATGCCTGTATCACCTACTGTATTGGGAAAAGATGTATATTTTCAAATCCTCTAACCTTATTCAAGAATTATATTTGAATTATTCTTTTAACACTAAACACTAAGTACAAAAATAGACTACTAGAAATGTAAATAATGCTATGGCTATATTTATTATTTCTATGAATCTTTGCTTGATTTTTTTACAACTAATTTAATGTTCTCATTCATAACTTCATTTTCGTTTTGGATGTTTCGTGAAAAAAACTAAATTGACTTTGCTTATAAATGCAAACTTAATTAAGCAGAATAAAATAATAATAAAATAAATATATAATAATAAATAATTAGTACAAAATAAATCATTAATCAATAGAATAAATAAAACTTCTTAAGCGAGATAATGTTTAAAAGTGTAATTCCTTGAACGGGGAAATTTATAGATATAGGAACAAAATTTAAAAGCAAAGCCTATCCTTACAATCAAGTGTCGTGAATGAACTGTTCTTATTCATTTTAAATGTGTTGCCCACAGAAACACTCACCAGTCAAAAAATAAACTTCATAAATAATATTTTCATCCAAAGTCTCGAATTTGGAACAATTATTATTGTAAAGAAAGGCAGCCTATTGCTAGTATATATATCATCATTCAACTTTTCTACATTTATAACTTTTGTTTCTATATTTGCTAAAATATTTACCCCTTGCACTTGAGGGCTCCGGGGCGGAGCCATTTAAAATTTGCCTTCAAACTCGAGGGCTCAGCTACGGAGACAATGCAAAATAATTAGTTTTTACGATTTGTTTTTGTTCTTGTGTTAAAAACTGAAAATTATTCGCAATGACTCCGTAGCGGAGCCCTCGAGTTTGAAGGTAAATTTCAAATGGCTCCGCTCTGGAGCCCTCGAATAAAACTTCTTAAATGGGATAATGTGCAACTTCTTAAACGGGGAAATTTACAATTACAGACATAAGAACAAAATTTGGATTACAGAAATAGAAGGTCTTAAGCGGATTAAACTGTATTTCAATCAGTGGTGTGTCGAAGAGAGGTGAGGTTGAGGTTGGGGTTTTTAACTGCTACCCTAATGAGGACTGTTGTACATATGTATTATATATGTAAACAGTATTGTATCAATTTATTTAGACTATGAGTTGAAATTATCCTTCATCTCTCCTCCCCCGTCACATGAAAATTTTTCGCTTCTCCCCTGATTTCAAATGAAAATAAGATTTCCAAAATCTTTGATCATTTTATAAAGATCATCGAGTTTAAGTATGTGAAAGCCATACGTAATCTATATAAATAAAAATGAAAATGTGTGTTCGTAACTAGGGCCTGATTTCCAGCAGGGTAAACTGGGCAAGTGCCCGGGCTCCTAATCAAAAGCCCCCCCCCCACCCCGGAAAAAAAAACTTCGGCGAACGCTGGCCGATTGGTTAGGGCGCTGATCGTCGGTACCAGAGTTCGTGGGTTCGAATCCCATTGTAGCATGGATGTTCGTAGCCGTTCGGAATCGGCTTTAATCAGTAGGTCCCAGTCTCATTAGCCCTCGTGTGCAAAACAGTAGACCGTAGCGCTCCAAACCAAACCAAACGAAACCCAAATTAACTGCCCTTTCAAGTATAAATTATGATACGTATCGCTAAAATTCACTTTAAATTATCGAAAATTTCTTCTTTTAGTTTTTGACTTATTCAATATCATTAGAGAACTTGTTCACAAATGTAAGTGCTGGCAAAAAATGTAGAACAAGCAGCTACATTCTGTTTTAGGCAGGAAAATTCTTCCGGTAAGGACTTGCAAAATTCTAATATACGCCTTACCTTCAAGGATTTTTTTGTAACTTTTTTAATAATTTTACTTATTTCATAATCTTTCATTTTATTTTAAACTAATTTTATTTTACTAACTACATTGCGGAGTCAACTTTAAAGGCTTTGCGGGCCGTCGTTTAAGCATCACTACATATAACAAACACCCTGTAACACTTGTGTACAGCAGAATGAGAGGGACCCCGAATGAATGGGTTTGCCCTGGGCCCCCATTTTTGTAAGTCGGACCCTGATCGTAACCCAAAATCTCTGAAAATATTGCATCGATTGGCTTGGAATTTAAGCATAACGTTGTACTCGAATCTGAGTATGTTTTTATCCACATCGTTTATAAGGTTTAAAATCTGTATAGATTTTTTTGGACTTAAAAGTGCTGTTTCGTACATAAATATTATGACTCTTGCATGATTGCTATAAACTACAAATACTAGGTCTGATTAGTTGATGCAAATGTTTACCTTGATAAAATATTATACAGCAAAACTTGGATTTAAAAAGTTGTACCAGAGTCCAAGTACGTTTATATCCACACATATTTATATACAAAGTTTAAAATCTCTGTGTCGAGAATGTTTCGGACTTAGAATATTTTTGTATAACACATCGCTTTTGACTCTTGCATGTATGCTATAAACTAAAAATACTAGGTCTGATTTGTCAATACAAATGTTTATCTTGATAAAATATTACACATTAAGACCTGGATTTAAAAAGAAATCTAAATATGCATAAGATCTAAATAAACTGGAGGGGCAAAGCAGCAAATGTTCCCCGTCTCTAAAAATTCTGGGGGGGGGATTTGACACCCCTTGCTCCTTCCAAATTACGCCCGTGATCCAGGTGTAGAGAAGTCTACACCCCATCGCAATATACGACTGATCCATGGCTAAGGGTAACATGCAGCTACATTTTGAGTGAAAAACTGCGAGAACTTAAGACTAATTTAACCTTAAGAAGGATGGGTACTCTTAATTAAGAAATACGGACCAAGAAGAAGACAGTATGGCATGCCACTTCCAGAGGTATCGTTTGTGGAGGACATTGTTACAACATTTTTACGTGCCTCCACCGCCATTAATAAACACGGCAGGTCTTTGAGCCTCGATCCTCGATCCCTTACCTATCGGTTAAAAGATAGCTGCCTTTACCAACTGAGCTATCACGGCTTATTATTATTCTTAATTTATAGTTTTAGAAACATTTATACTTAATCTTAAAACAAAATCTGGACAACTAATTTTAGTATAATTCAATTTATACCCAAGATGAATAAAAACAAATAATTTTATTTTATAAAGGGCTTCATATGTAAACATATGTAATACATAAAAATATGCTGAAAAAATAGGTTTTTTATTTTTATAATATAACACAACTCTACTTTCTTGTTTGTATATGAAATAATAGGACAGGTCTTACCAAAGCGTAGATCTTCCTAAATTCTAAATTTTACTCGAGAACAGTACTATGTATAGAAAAAAAGAACTATAATAATTCCAAAATGAGGTCATCACATTAGATTGTAGTACACATATTTTGCCTTACAATATATTGTATGGAACACTAAACTAAATATTGATTACATGAATGTTACATATCTACGTCTGAACGTACTTAACACTAGGTTTACAGACGTTTCATATATACCTATCTCTACGAACCGCGTCCATTTGAAGAATGAACGAATGCATATAACAACACTCAGAAAGCGATGTATATATACACTAAGTAAAATATGGAAATAGGAGATAATATTGAGGTTCACAATAATATTACGAATTTAAAAAATATTCTAGTATTTTATTTTTTAATACTCGAACGGAGCAAGTAAAACTTTCAAAATCTCTTCCCACTCTGACTTTAATCGACATTCTGTGTTTCGTCCTTTCTACTGTTGCTTATTGCTCGTTTCATATAAGTTACTAACATCGCATAACGGATCCAAGTATTTTCAGTACATTCCTATTTGTTATTGCTGTAATGTTTGCACGAGTAGAATTAATTTTCTGAAAATTCTGTCTACATTACAATCGCATCAGATTGACAGTAGAGATAGGTATTGTGACGTCGCTACACCCCATTGGCTTTACAAAGAGGTTTTGTTAAAGCCCAGGCCAAGGCGACATTCGGTCTGAGTGTTTGACACTATACTACAAACGGTTTTCGCTTTGACACACCTTGAAATGCCCGAGGTAATTAGAAGATCGGACGGTACGCCAAAATGTCAGACTGTGAGGCGCCAAAGAAATAACCAATCGGAGGCTGGCAGAACGGCGGCGCCGGAAGGAAAAACCTATAAGAAGAGGCGAAAGGTGACGTCAGGCTGTGCGAGTTTTTCGCCGGAGAGTCCCCAGGACGAGAGCGAGCGGAGACTTCGACTTGTGAAAGGTTTTTAGGAGAGCTTTTCTCCAGCTTTGTGTGGGACTTAGAGTCCCAGTTGTACCCTTGTACAACGATATCTGTCGGCAACTGACCGCAGATTGTTTTTTTTTTTTTTTTTTAGGTTCGCCCCGAACCTGGGACTTTTAGGTCCGCACTAGCTCACCTGAGCCCTGTGATTTCCAATCGGAAAATTTGTACACAACCTTTATTTAATCAAGAATAAACGCTGTTATTGTTCTAAGCTGTACGTCGTGTCATAACCACTTCGACACCCACACGCAACCCGAGGATCCCGTGACGTTACAGTATGTCACATAAAAAATTTCAATATTTCAACACTTTTAAAGAAAATAGAGTTCAATATATATTTACCTCGTTCAATGGATAAAATTTAGTGGAAGAGATAAAATAAAATTGCAAAAGATTTTTGGAATTTTCCTTATAAAATTGGAAATGCGTCAAATTGGAAAAATAAAATTGGAAATATAAATATATATGGATAAATTGGAAATGACTTCGTAAATTGACCTTATAAAATTGGAAATGACTTCGTAAAACCTAGTATTAAGTATGCAGGTTTAAAGTAATATTTGATGACCTAAATTTATTTTTCCTAAGCGTATATTTACTGCATTTTGAGTACACTTAACATATAGGTAGGCCGTCGTGTTTTGTAGGAAGTTCTATTTCTTAAATTCGAGAAGGGGACTAAAAAGTGTTATTTACCCAGAACTCTGAATTATTATGATCGGACCCGGGAGCAGAGCCACTGACCTTTTTTATCACCATTTTTATTGCAGGTCTAAAACATACCCAAAAGTTGGTCCCATTTACACGTAAGCTTATAAAAGAGGATTGTGTTGATTGTTATTATCCTGTAACATTGGAATTAATACAATTTGGTCAAATTTGTATCAGATGGCTGTGCTAAGTAAGAGGAATCAATTATATTGCCAAATTTGGTGACTTGGCAGTATTTTTGGCGATAATTTTGGTGTCTCTACCAAGCTACCTGACACTCACCTTCGTTTCACAGTTTTCGTAAAGTTTGTAAGCAAAAAATGGTTTTGTTTTTTATTGGAAGCGCTACGATCTGCTATTTTACGGTACGAGAGTTAATGAGATCGTGACCTTCTGTTTTATTAAGTCGATTCCGAATGACTACGAACATCAATGCCAGCCGCGGGATTCGAACCTGTGTCCTACCATTCGGCCATTGTGCGGCTAAATAAACAACACAAAAAAATGACAAAATCTTTAATATATTAAAGATTATGTCATTCTTACGCTCACCTGCATGACGAAAATTGCGTAATTAAACGTGTGACAAAAGTGTAACGGGAGTGTCACGTTACCTAAAATGATCGCCAATAATGCTGCCAAGTTGCCAAAATTAGCGATAAATCGGCAAATTAGACAAGAAAATTTAGACTTTCAATTTGACTTATTGTCAACAAAATAAATGTAATTTAAAGAAAAAAATATAAAATGTATATTAGTATGCAGAAGTCCGTTTAAATTTTTAAATTCTTTTTGCTTAAAAGAACTCGGAGTGGGGGTG
>CM063497.1:17411275-17413775 GCA_032207245.1 Pardosa pseudoannulata
ATGTTTATCAAACACTACTAATAAAACTTAATGTAAATCTGGGTAATCGTTTAAAATTTTGAATTTATTAAAGTTATTAAAACTAAATTTAAATTTAGGTATTCGCCAATTTTTTATGAAAATTCAACGTTCAAATAAAAAAAATAATCCCTTCAAATAAACTATTCAGTTCATCAGCCAAAATAATATCCCCAAAGTGTTCAAAAACAATTTTAAGTATTAATAAGGTAAAAATAGAAGAAAAAATTAAAAATTAATATGCTAGGAACATTTTAAGAATTAACAAAATATTTTGCGATTCATTCTGAATATATGATTTAGAAAAAAAAGCAAGTTTATATATTTTTACACTATATTTGGCGGTAGAGGCGCAGACCAGTTGTTTGCCACGGGCGCTAAAGGAACTAATTAATTACGGCCCTGCCAAACATATTTTGTTTTTTTCGCCAATCTATTTTGTAATGATTGAATATTATATCGCCACCGGATTTGAACATATGTGCAAAATTTCAGATATCTAGCTAATCGGGAAGTAGTTAAAAATTTATTTCAAAATATGAACTGACACATAAGTGAAGTTAAATAAAAGTGTTTCACCTTGGACGAGCAAGATTAAAAATTTTGTGGAATTTAATGAAATTCCTATATGAATGTTATCTATGACTCTTAAAAATGGGAAATTGACAAAAAGAAATTTTATAGTTTTCGGGGGACGGGGAAAGATGGGGGAGGGTTTAATACCTAAATCATTAACGTTGTACTGCGTGAAAATTATGCTTTTAAAATTTTAATTATTTTAGGTTTGGTTTGATTTGGAGCACTACTGTTACTGTTCTGCAACACCAGTACTGCTTAAAGCCGATTCCGAAAGACTACGAACATCCGTGCCACAGTGGGATTCGAACCCACGAGCTCTGATATCGCAGATCAGTGCCTTAAGCCTTTAGTCATTATTCCTTTTTAACTACTTTAGAACAATGAATAACTATCATTAAAACAACGAAAGAATTGTATAGTTAAATAATTTGTTTGTGTAGACAGTACTTTTACTTGGGGTCAAAGCGCAAAAGTCAAATTGCATTCAAAGCAAGTTTAAAGAGGTACATTTTACAAAAGGAAAAACTTTTAAGTGCAGCCCTGCCACCTGTTGCTATTTTGAAGCGTTAAAACAGAGAAAATAAAAAAGCTGTATATTTATGTCTTTAACACTAAGAACGCGTCATTTTGACGCATTTCGTATTTTATAATGAAATTTACCAAAACTTTTACATTTTTACTTTATTTCTTGTAGTGATTTTTATCCATTGAACGAGGTAAATATATATTAAAGTGTATTTTCTTTAAAAGTGTTGAAATATTAAAATTTTCTACGTGGTATACCTATCTCTACAGATAGGCGTCCATTTGACGTGATCGTCATAGAGACAAAAATTTTAATAAATTACTTCTGTTCGTGCAAATATTACTACAATAACAAATAGGAATGTACCGACAATACTTCGATTCGTTATGCGATATTATTATCTTAAATGAAATCAGCAATAAGCAACACTAAAAAGAACAAAACTCAGAATGTCGACTGAAGCTAGAGCGTGAAGAGATTTTGAAAGTTTTTAGTTGCTCGGTTTGAGCATGGAAAAATAAAGTACTGGTATATTTTTTGAATGAGTAATATTATTGTGAACCTCAATATTAACTCCTATTTTCATTTTTTACTTATAGTGTAAAATAACATTGCTTTCTGAATGTTGTTACATGTATTCGTTCATGCGTCAAATGGATTCGTGTTCGTAGATATATATATATATATATATATATATATATATATATATATATATATATATATATATATATATATATATATATATATATATAAGAAACGTCCGTAAACCGGTACGGTCGAACTAGAGAATATCTGTCGTGAGAATGATGTAAATATTTTCTTTCTTTTCGAAACTAATATCACTGATGAAACTTAAGAAGATTTAATTTTATCGGTCACGATTGACTCGACAAACACCTTTACCGCACAAACATCTATAAAAGCCCCTTGTGAACCCTGTGCAACTAAAATTTTGAAATGAACAAAGACCATGTTGCAATGTGTCCATCTTTGAAAGAGGAAAGAAATCGTCTACAATCAGTATCGGCAGGCAAGACAGATCATGCAGTCGACGCCCACAGATTAATTTTCTTTTGTTTTTAATAATTTATTGTTCTTGTTTCAATGTTCTTGTTTCTTATTGCAATTTTTAAAGTTTGTTACTGTTTTAACTTTTTGTTATTATTTACGGCTCCAATCGCATACATCTGTGATATGCGGAAGCCAATGATGTAGAATCAACAGTTTCTGCAATAAAAAAAAAAAAAAATTCTTGTGTAATCGGCGAAATAATTTCAGTAGTTACAATATATATATATATATATATATATATATATATATATATATACACATATATGTATATATATATATATATGTATATGCATATGTATATATGTG